>JBBHKE010003410.1:334105-447340 GCA_037447655.1 Zygnema cylindricum
AATATAAATAACGTTAAATACAACTACTAAACGACATGTTCCCTATTGCTTCCTTTTGAGTCAATCTTATAATTTTTCTTTTTCGGTCTCTCTCTACTTGAATTCCCAAAATATATTTTGCTTCTCCCATATCTTTCATTTCAAATCTCCCCTTAAGATCGGTTTTCAGTTTATTAATTTTTTCCATTGATTTACTTAAAATAAGCAAATCATCAACATAAATTGCAATAAATATAATACCTTCCTCATCTTCAAAAACATAGATTGAGTGATCTGAGCTGATCTGGATATATCCCAGACCGGTAAGAAACTCATCAAGTTTCTTATTCCACTGTCGAGGCGCCTGTTTCAAACCGTAAAGGGATTTAATCAGCCGGCATACCTTACTCTCCTCTCCTTCCTCCACAAATCCTTCGGGTTGTCGCATGAAGATCTCCTCTTCCAATTCTCTATGCAAAAAGGTTGTCTTGATGTCCATCTGGTGCACCTCCATGTCTTCCGCTGCTGCTAGACTGAGAAGTATGTGGACGAAGGGAAATCAAACCACCAGGGCAAAGGTTTCCTCGTAACCGATTCCTTCTTTCTGTGTAAATCCTTTTGCCACTAATCGGGCTTAGTAACGCTCAATGGTGTTATCCGGGTTCAGTTTTAATTTGAAAACCCACTTACAACCGATTGGTTTTCGGTTAGGTGGACAGTCCACCAGCTCCCTAGTATCGACTGCCATAATTGAGGCCATCTCCTCATTGACGGCTTTCTTCCACCGATTTCTTTCTGGACAAGTCATCGCCTCTCAATAAGTTTGAGGTTCATCTTGATAAGATAGTTTTGTTACCTTCTTAATAACTTGTTTTTCCTGCAATCTTTTGCTACTTCCCTTCCCCCCTCAAAATCTGTGGCCGGAATAGATGGTTCTCGTGGGTTCTTTCGAAAAATCTCGGCTTCTCCCCTGTCCCTTGATTCTGAATCAGTTTCCACCACGTCTTCCGCTTTGGGTAGAGTTGTCACTGGAGTTTTCGCAGCCGAGTTCTTTTCAGTCTGATTTGTACCTGCAATATGTCATCTTCTCTAAAACCTGGATAGTTAGGAAGTTCAAAGTCATCGGAATTTTCTGACTCAAATCTGATTTTTGTTGACTTTGTATACTTGAAGGGATACACGGACTTTCCTTCATCCATAACTACTAGATGCTTTATTAAGATTATATCTTCCCTTTTTAGATCATAGACTCTATATCCTTTCAAATCCTCATCATATCCTAATATGTATCCCGGTTTTCCTTTAGGATCTAGCTTCCAATTAGACCGATCTGTATCTAGACTGAATACTTGACTGCCGAAAACCTTCAAGTGAGATATATCTGGTTTTCGACCTGTCCATCTCTCATAAGGTGTTTGATCTTTTATAGCTGAAGTAAGAACTCTATTTTTGAGGTAATTAGCACAGTTCATTCCTTCGGCCCAAAACCTTTTTCCTATCTTCTTGTCCGACAACATACTTCTACACTATCACTTAGTGTCCTATTTAATCTTTCAGCTACCCCATTCTGTTCTGGGTTTTCTGGAACTGTCTTTTGGTGTAAGACTCCATCTTCCCTCAGAAAACCCTCAAACTGGTTAGAAGTATACTCTCCACCATTGTCAATCCTTACTCTCTTGATTGGAGTTTCATGGAGTTTTTCCCTCCATGCTTTATATTGTTTAAAACAATCCTAAGCTTTTGACTTGTTTTTCAAAAAATACACCCTAGAATACCGAGACCAATCATCAGTGATAGTCATCATAAATCTCTTCCCCCCCGGAGAGGGCACTTTAGCCGGTCCCCAAATATCTGTGTGTACTAAATCTATAATTTTTTCTCCCTTATCAGTGGTTGTTTTGGGAAAGGGTAATTTGTGTGTTTTACCTTGAGGACATCCACTACAATCACTTATATTATCACTCTCACTGAACTGAATCCCTTCCACCACTCCCATCTTTTTCATCTCTCTTAACTTATCTAGATTCACATGCCTAAGCCTCTTATGCCACATCATAATATCAGAAACACCAGCATAATAAAGTTTCTTTGTTTCATTACTTAAAATCAGCCTAAACATCCCTTCGCTACCTTTCTCATCAATGAAATAGACCTCTTCCTCAAAACTAGCAGTAAAGACTCCTTCCCTAGTGCTATTAAAAAAACCCTTATCATCTAATACAGATGTAGAGATGAGGAATTTGTTCAGCTCCGGAATAAACAATACATCGGAGAATGTAACTATAGATGTCTTTCCTTCTACAAACACTTTCATATCTACCAATCCTACAAGAGTAGTAGTGACTATCCTCCCATCCCCGTACTCTATCTCTACGGTGGGAATCTTTCTTATCTTAGTGAACATGTGCTTATCGTTACACATGTGCATAGAGGCACCTGAATCTATAATCCAATCTGCTTCACCTTTCAATCCACCGTAAGCACATTTCTACTTTCGTGGAATTTCGACCTCGTTTTTCGCCTCGAACTCCTCATCCAATAGGAGCTCATCGTCCTCGTCCTCGGATTCTGCCTCATGCACCTGTGTCTTTAGGGCGTTTTTCTTTCCTCTCGGGGTTCCACCGGTCTGCCCCTCCTTTAACCGAAGCTCGGTTAGCTTAGTGCACTCCGCCATATAGTGCCCCGGTTTCTTACAAAAATAACATAAACCTTTGGGAGCCCTTGGTCCGAACTCGTCGGTCTGATTTTTCTGCTCCCTTCCCCCATAGTTTCCGAACGGTCTTCGAGAATCCTTCTTCCTCAAATCGGTTGCAGCTTCCAAGGCTTGCCCACTCTTTCCTCCCCTTCGGATCTCAATCGTATTCTCCCGAACAAGAATCATCCCTACCAGTGAGTTCCATATCCACCTTGATTCCGGAAAGTCATGCACACGGTTGACTATGTTCTCGAACTCATCGGGTAACTTCATCAGTAAACAGTTAACCTTTTTTGTTTTTCACTAAAATCTTTTCCCGCACTCTCTAGTTCCATGAAGAGTGTAGCAAGCTCATTGCAAAAATCCAACATCTTCCCCCCTTTCTATACATATTCCTTAACTTTATGATCAGCCAACTGTTGTTGCTGAATCGTACCACTTCGGTACATCTCTATAAGAGCCATCCACAGATCGGATGCCCTTTCTACCTGCAAATGAGGACATGCAAGTGATTGAGTAAGATGGTGTAGGATGAAGTGCTTTGCCGCCATATTGTTGAAATCCCAGGTTTGAGTATCATTCTCCTCGTTCCTCGGAATCGGTGACATGAATGTTGAACCGGTTGGTATTGGTGTGGTTGTCTCCTTCTCCGCTCCTTTGTCCACCACCTCTCCTTTCTTTATCTCCTCCGTTGAAGATGAACCTGCTTTCTTTAAAATCTGCTTCCTTCAAACCCTGAAGGAATTCGCCTTCATCCTCCTCCCTCTCATGAAAAACCCTCTTTTTCTTTTTTAGCGTCCTACTCCTCCTCTCTACTCCTCCCCCCGCCTCACTTCCCTCTCCCTCCTTAACCGTTGCCTTTTTTCCCCTTCCTTCCTCACCTACTACCTGAAACTTTGAGACCTCCATAAGTCCTCAGAGTGGACTGCTTCCAAGAAGCCTCTAGGATAACCATGACCCCTTTGTGTTTCAGCAAGAATTACTGCCACCTTGGCAAACAAAAACTTTGACCACCTTCACCTTTGTAAATGCAAGACTCTCCTGAGTCGATAGCAAAAAGAATCTCTGAATTTGCTCTCCTGAGCAGTAAGTTATGGAGGGTCAAAGTTGACCTTTTGTACAGAAGCTCTCTGGGAGAGAATGTCCTATATACCAATTTTTCCTAAGTCTTATCTCTCTCACAAACTCTATCTACTGATGTACGGGCCAATCATATTACTCCTCCCTACACAAAAGTACAGCTGCCGGTGTACTTTCTATACAAATACTGTACGACATGTCCGAAATGTCGACACGTGGTATGTCCGGATTTGCTCCCTTAATCCTTGGAGATGTCGCGATCCAATGTCTTTCTGCCACGTGTCATCCAATGTGGCGATGACCACAAACCGCCGAAATCCTCTCCCGCGATCTCGGCATTCATTCCGGCCGTCTGATTAAATTCATATTTAATCTTAGCCGTAGTAAATACCTGCGCGGTATTCGTTTCGCTATCGAAACAAATGCGCGGTACTTGTTCCTTGTACGTACCTTTAATCCGTACTTTTACATAACTGGATCTATGTATCCCGTACGCAGTTGTAGTTAAATGATTTATCCAACGTAATTATATATAAATAATTATCAAACCCTGTACTATGTATCGTTGGATTTAGACTTAACGGTTAGGACTACCGGCTACCGGCTATCTATCATTCCGTAGGTACCAGGATCAAATCCTGGTTCTGACTCCAATCCTTTTAGTTAATAAACCGGTAAATAAACTAATCTATTTCCCGTAAATCTTTGGATAGCCTAGGCAGCCATGGCTCTAACTTCCACTTTAACTTCCTAGTGATTGCGACAAGTGTGGGAGTTGGAGAGAGAATTCTGCCTCGGCTTCTTTCTGTATTTTAATTTAGACCTAGATTATACTTAAAAAGGAACCATCCACCCTCCTCCCCCCACCATGTCCCCTTCCTCCTCCTTCCGTTTCATGTCCCTTTTTTTCTTTTATTTCACCTCCTCCTCCCTCCCCCACCTGATTTCCTCACTTGATCCCTGCCGGATTTTTCCTCCACTCACCTCTCTACTCCCAGATCCGATGCCTTTTCCCCTTCCTCCTTCTTCCTCCTTCATATTCCACCCACCTCTTTTCCTCCTTCCTTATACCCCTCTTTTTTACCCCTACTTCCCTCTCCCTCCCAACCATCAATTTTTCCCCTTCTTTCCTCACCTACTACCTCCTCCTCCCTACTCACCTCAACAGATGCCTCCTTTTCCTTTCCTTCTCTCTCTCCTCTTTCCCATCCAATAGCTAACAGGGTTGCCGCCTCCCGTTGCCTCGCTAACTCTTCCGCCGTTGCCGTGACAAGGGGAGGATAGCGACCGCTTCTAGCCCTCACGGTACGTGGTCGCCTACATTGCTTGTCCCTAGCCTCCATGGCGTACCTTCAAATACGCGTGTAAAAAAGAACTGAAGAGGACGCGGCTAAGAAAAAAATGAAACTAAACAATGATTTCATAAAACCCTACTTTAATACTGTAAAAAAATACGATTTCGTGCGAGTGGTACTTACCTTATGTATGGTCGTGCAATGAAGTATTTCATCGCCTTACCCATGCGTTCGACTATTCCAACGGTGGGGCGACAAAACGTAACAATATGTTCCACATTTCATTTACCACGCGGTTTCAATATTGGACGTCGTCGCTTGTTCGACATTTATTAGACGTTACGTTACAATGACGCCTACACGAATAACCGACTTGAAGCCTTGTTTGGAAACTTCCAACGTTAAGGCGACGATGCATTGTCGTCGCCTTTTCCATTTCTCCAACATTTCCCAAAACTCCGGTGTATCCGCCTTAAATTCCCCACATTCACGCAACGACACCATGTCGTCGCAGGTCCATAGGTTTGACTTACAACAAAAATATTATTCCCCTAAAAACACAACCAACCATGATAACGACACGAGGTGGAAGAAGGAAATATTAGGGCATACACAAACATGCAATACGAGGGAGTTACAATCAAAAATAAAAAATATTCAGTAACAAAAATTCAATTACAAACACTAGGAAAATGCGACACATAAATTAGGCAACCGGGGATTGCAATATGAAGGTAAGAACAATGGTAAAAGATCTTACTTGTACGATACACCCCCGTAAAGTGTTGCGGGAACTTCTTAATAGTCCTCGGGACCTTTCTATTCTCAAGACAATCTGCGATCATCCAATTGATTACACGAAGTCGAGTAATCTTCGTTGAAACTTGCTGAAGTTTTCAGACCGACACCGAGACATTCCCGTATTTATCACACGGTGAGTCCAGATTTCCGGTAATAGCCCCTTCCATGAGGGGGTCCACATCGGGTGATTCTAGTTCTTCATTCGGTGGGTCGGGTCCTTGGGTTTCCATGTCCTCTACAGCAAGAGGTGGCACTAATCCATCCGTAGCGGTGTTTTTCGACCCAAAAAATGTGGTAATATGGGAAGTAATGGGCCACATATTTGCAAATATAAAAAAAAATGTCTTGACAGAAAAAGGATACAAATCAAATATAGGGATGCAAAAGCCTAGGTAAATGGAGAATGTGGTAAGAGAGTGCCATTGTTGGACTGAACGCCGGATATATATACCAAATAAAAAAAAAAAAATTGGGACAAAAAGGAGGGAAACCTTTCCTCAAACTTTCGGTTTTCAAAATTTGAATTTTAATATTTGGCGTGTCAGTGGGTTAACCCAATATTTTAGACGACAGAGAAAGCGGGAAAGTTTCAAAATTTTTGTCAGTTTCGAGGGAGGGAGGCGACGGACGATTTTCATGAAAGAGCCATGGTAACTGCCTGCTCCTAATTGTATGTACGGAACGTTTTTGGAATGGCGGCGGGTATGAAAAGCGGTTTTTGTCACGTCGTGCTGGAGCCGTAATGTTTGCGTGGATGTAAAATTGACCACGTGTAATTTTAAGCGACCAATCAAAATAAGCTTGAGACGAGGTGGTTGTTGTGATTGTACAATTTGGACCAATTTAGAATTACGGTTTACTCTAATACGTCATAACATTAACGCTAATACCGGTCACACGCCGTAGAGACAAACAGAAGTGCAACCATTTTAGAGTTAACACACATATTAGCATAAATTCACTCTAATTAAACAAAACATCGCGACATTATTAGCGTAAATAACCCTTATTAACGTACATTATCGAGGTACAACGGACAAGCGACCAACTTTTTATACAACAAGCGTTGCGTTAACATTACAACCGTACAAATTACACTTCTTACAACTGGACAAAAAATATAAACTTTACGGCGTAGCGCCGACGCTTAACTGTGATAAAATAGTCTGACATGTACGTATGAATGTTTTACGTGACGGCGTACGATTTAAAAATAATTGTACGGGTATAATTATTAGTGTTTCCATGATTGCGACCGACATTTATTTGTTTCAGAGACCCAAATTAGCATTAGTAAACAATTAGAATGTATGTTTTTTTCCAAAAAATTCAAATTCTTAATTAGCGTACACCACGCTAAATAATAGGATACGCTAATCAAACGTACACGCTAATAGCGATTGGCGGTGTAGTGGTTCCATTTCATGAACCATATTTCAAACAAAAAGAAAAAGAATCCTGGAAGAACAGAAATATGTGAAAAAAATATTTTTCCGGCTGTTTTAAGCGAGTCAATGTTTGCTCTCCAGCATTAACTCCAAAATCTGGGCGAATCAGAATCCTTCTCGTGACTGCAAGAGACGCGTTTTTTTACATTTTCACGGGCAGCTTTCTTTTTTTCCCCCCCAAATTGCGGGCATAAAACATTTTAGGTCCGCCAGATCCAGTGGCTATATGCCAATCATTTGAGCTTATACAGGTGAATCCTAGAGTCTCTTTTTGTCTTTTTGTCTTTTTGTTTTTTATGTCTCATCGCCATTTTTAGTCAAATAAAACAAAACCGGAAATGCACATCGTCCTAATGTGAACCCTAGTTTTCAGTCCAGTTACAGATTGACGACACGTCATCAATAATATCTGAGCTGTATATTGATAAAAGGACCGTACTTTCCAGTCGCGTCAATATCGGCAGGACAATATTTCCACGTCATTCCGTACATGATATCACTGACTCGAAGCCGGACAGCTTTTATTCTGACTTTGATTTTTCTGTTCTGCAGTCTGGCACAAAACCGACAAAAATAAAATTTCGTGCGTCAATCATTGAATGTGGTCAATAGTAGCACACGTCGTACTTTATACTTAAGCGGTTTTTCCGGCGTTCAGAAATTTTGGATTTTTGCGAGAGGGGCATCTTTGGCAGGCGACAAAGGCTCGTACGGCTTGGACCACCAGCTTTAATGATTAAATGTAGTCGTACGGCTAACAGCTGTCGGACTGTAAAATCGAATTGGGCTATGCATGTAAAGCTCTCTTAGGTTTTTTTTTTTTTGGGTGGGGGTTTTTTTTTTTTTTTTTTTTTTTTTTTTTGCTTTTTGAAACCGTTGGATTGTCGGAAAACTCTTGGGGGCTTCGACCTATTGGTCCCCCAAAGCAGTGCTGTGTTTTTACTGGTGTCCCTAAAATGACTAAACGTTTTAATGTGGTCTATTCGTGTGAAAACTCGTTTAAACTATGTAAATCCACGGCTCAAAACGTAGACGAAATGTCACGTTTCACACATCTTCTGACACTTTATTTTTAGGTGCCGGATGTTGAATTTCTTCAAAAGTACGTGTGAAGGTGTACTTTAATTACAAACAGATGTATTTGTTAAGAATATTAATAATAGTACGGCACTGTACGGTCGATAATAAAATTCTGTAATATGCCTCATTTTTCGTCTGATCTAACTGCACCCTAATAATTAGAAAAATGACAGAATGTACCTTGCCTGCAGTTTAATCTTCTTTGCAATTTTCAAAGTTTTAACGGTTTTCTGTGTCTGTAATAGTTCAAATAGCAGTTTAAACAAGCTAAAACGAGATTAGGGTTTCCAGGTACAAAAGGTTTTCTCAGAACACTGCCCGAAACGGCCCTCCAAGATACTTTTCGCTGATTGGTCTATTTATGGCCTACGGATGCGAATCCCGAAGCCATAAATCGCCGAATCATTAAAAGCGCGCGTGAAATGACAGTTTTGGGGGCCGAATGGGCCGAAGCCCTGGGTGTCATTGTCACCTTGTGGTCGGTAATGTCGGTGACACGTGTTGGATAATGAACTTCCTCAGCTGGTGCCTGAAATGTCACGTCCTGTACGGATGAGTGTCACGCGACGCGATGCTCTCGCATAAACTCATAGGTTTTCAATTTTTCATCATAGATGAAAAGTAGGGATTTTAGTACAATATGTTTTTTAAATGTAAATTAAACATGTGCGTATGTTATTTTAAAATGTTTACAATATGGTAGGACACCGGCACCCATTAGAATGACGTAAAATAGCGTCATAAATGAATGTAATTTTTCGGGTTAGGAAAATCTGACGTACGTCGGT
Source organism: Zygnema cylindricum (assembly GCA_037447655.1). Classification (NCBI taxonomy): domain Eukaryota; kingdom Viridiplantae; phylum Streptophyta; class Zygnematophyceae; order Zygnematales; family Zygnemataceae; genus Zygnema; species Zygnema cylindricum. Next base: position 343,272 of record JBBHKE010003410.1, read on the forward strand.
TCTTAACATTAGCACATCGCCGGACGCTAACCTCATTTAATGTGAGACGTGGCTAGAATTTTCCTGACCTCTGCAATTTTAAACTGCATGTTATTTGGGATTTTTTCGCACTAAACATAGTTTACTACTTCAGTGCATACATTACCGGACTAAACCGCACTTCTAGTCTATGGTAGGCCCCTATTCATAGAGTACGGTTTCTGGTCTGCAAAAAACCATATAGTATGGTAGTTAAAATTTAGGATTGCACTTAAATAGATGTAGAATCGTATTCATTCAATGTACCAAAGGAAGAATTGTCATATTATCCATCTTAAAAAATACCCTTTGCAGTTTTAGCTATTCCATTCGCGGCAATATTTTTTTTCTATTCCGCTTGCGGCTTTTTGTTCTCTTTTTGGTCCTTTCTTGTGAGATTTGTTGTCCCCAACGTTGTTACAAAAATTATTTTGTCGCCCGTCGTCATCAAACGTGACGTATTATTACATCATAATGCCAAGGTCAACGGTGACGTTTTCGTACGAAACTATGAGGCTTGCATGGTGTGCACACCCACAATACGCAAATATGGACACTTTTTAATCTTTTTTTTTTTACACTAAACACGCGTATTGTCAACATCCTCCTTTTAACCATGCAAAAAAACAAGTAAACACATCCTATCGTGGTCATAGGAGTCAAGTCCAAAGCCCCAAAAGAGATCGACTAGCCGACTTTTCTACTAACAAATAATCCTTCCCTGTGGTCGAAAGCGATGTTGGCAACAAGCTAGTTAATGTTTTAGGCTTATCGACTCTTATGAAGGAAAGAAAAAAAGAGGGTGGAGGTAGTAGGCAATCAAGTATAGTGGACGTTCAAGTAAAACAACGAGTAAGGATGGGAACTATCACGTGCGAGTCAACACGTTTTCGAAGGAGTCCACGATCCTCCACGAATGGCCTTCACACTTTGTTGGGTTTCAAGCATCCTCTCTCTTTCTTGCGGGAGGGTTGAGTGAGTGTTAATGCTAGGTTTGGTGACCGCTGCTCACCTCAGGAGTTGGTGCCTTATTGCTTGCACGGTTTTCTCTTGATTTTTGGACAAGGATACACATGTTCTTGCTACTGACATCCTCGTGTTTCGAACTGTGTCTTATCCTTCCCACAATTTCTTCCTAGGCCGGCCTCATCTATTCCACCCCTTAATCTAGCGGATACGGTGGTTTTCTTCGTTGTCATCACCAAACCTCGTATGAGTGCCCAAGATTATTTTTTGGTAAGGTTAACTACACCATTCGATTCGAGCTTCTCGAGGCGCTTACATCTATCATGTGCCCGGTTTGGAGCTTTGTTACTGGCAATACTTATTTTTTACACTCTACGCTTCAAACCTCCTCATTTCACCACTGCCCTCTTGGTCTCCCTCGTCCACCTTTGCTCCGCTCTCTCGTTTGCTCGTGCGACAGTGTCATTCAGCCCCATGGCATCCGTTTGCCTCATTGCTCCCATGGAGAAGAGTTTATTCAACCACAGGACAATGTTGGGACTATTGCTCCGGAGGGTTGGTATTGTGTTTGTCGAGAGGTGTCACATGTTATTCCATCACAGTGGATCGACACTGTTTTGCTCGACGGTCACTGATGTATTCTAGACATTGTTTTAGGGTTCTATACCTCGGTCACAGTCGGTGGTTAGTGGGCTCAACTTGTTGGAGAGCCGCTTGGTAAGCGGCTAATATGGAGCGAGTTTATGCACACCGCGAAGCTGGGAATATTTTTTCTTCTGGTGGTGGCCAAGATCATTGGTCCTTTCAGAGTTGCTTTGAATAAGTTCCTTTGTGCTTGTGCTCGGCCACTGGAACCCTCCTGCTATTGTTGCTATTAATGCTATTGCTATTACTTACTTTTGTTACTGCTTTCTCCTGTCCTCGTTAAGGTCTTGCTGGTTAGATTCTTGACAATGATGAAGGTTGGTTAGCTAGACTTTGATTTCGGGCTTCGCTGTACCTTTCAGTGTCCTTTGATAGCTTCACCTTATTCGTTAGTTTCCAAATGACAACCTGATTTCCCTTTATATTTCTTCCACTAGCGAACTATTTTCCATTTCGTCTTAGCCTCTCTTTTTTTCCCATGTACAAATGTGGTCTACCATCATGCCTTCTCAACAAAATATTACGTACCATTGTATCAACAAACACTATTGATTGGTAGTCATTATGCACAGCTAGACATACAATACCCACGCCTTTTAAAGATACACTTCGACTGGCATTCCCCAAATTTCTCAATTGTTGAAGCTATTTCAAAGGTTGGGCAAACGTCCAACTATAGAAACAGGACGCAGACACTGTTTTGAAAATTACATTAGGATAGACCTACATTATAGGTTGCTTATATAGTTTACAGGAACAGAAACAGAAACCCACAGCAGTGACAAAAAGGACGATTTTCTTTGTCCGTCAACATTACAACAGTAAAGAAGACATTTTCCAGTGAAATAGCCATCAAATATCAGTTAATATTTTGTGATTCCCAGCTGTTCCGACAGAAGTCACGAAAGAAAGCACAATTGTACGAGCCTTTAGGCTTGGTATCAATCAAGAGGTCTTTAAATTCACCTCTCCAAGATTTCCAGAACCACCAAAATTGTATCCCACCTATGAAAATCCCACAAACGAAAATGCCACAACTCTGACTACTGAGTAAATCATATCGACTACTACCACTCTAATCAAACCATAAAGAAGATTTATCAAACAGCGAAACAAGACAATTGTTTCACAAAAAACCCACGGCTCTTCATTATCTAACTTTGAAAGGAGTTGACTTCGGCTGAAAATCGAGTTGTTTTAAAATTGTAGACAAAAGCCGGTGAAATTTCATAAATGCAAAAGAAGAAACACATGCTATTGTACACTCAAGGCAACACAAAAGGTGTCATACACATCCGTCAATTATTGCTTCGTCTACCTTTAAAAAAAAAAAAAATCCACACTACCTCAAACCTGAATTTCCCTCCTATTGACCTACTGATTTCCTCAAATGTAACCATAGCCCTCACTCACAAACGCTGTCGGTTTTGTCTCTCCCTCCGTGCCTACTGTCCCAAGTACCTGTACTAATATCTACTCTGATATTCAGCCTCTCTGAAGCAGCCCTCCTATTTTTATCACTTTAGGTCAACTGCCAAATTAAGAGAGGCTCCAAACTATCCTTTCTATTGGTGTTTCACGCAGTCTATCATGTCAGTCGATTTAGCAGAAAGTGGAAAAGTGAAAGCATTCTCACACAAAAATGAGAGCGGAGCGTGACGATGGTGTCGTAGGTTTACGGGCTCAAGACCAGTTTGTACCGCAGGGAGCTGAGCCAGAGGACAATAGTTCTCCCAAGTATTGAATTTCTGAGGGGTCTTCTTCTCACCCACTGCTTGATACTCTATTTACAGCTTCATGTGATAGCAAATCCATGGGTACCATCTGATTCCTCTTTCTTCTCAGTCGCTCTTTCGCGCAGAACCGTTGAAAAACCACAGGAAAAAGTACTGTAGACAGTGCAACGAGGCTTTCAAAATTAAAGATAAAAGTTTACACGTTACAATCCCCTGACGACCGCTCCACAATCATTTCATGGAGATCACTTTTCCACGAAGATTTTTCTGCCTTTTAAGAGCCATCCTCTGGCTGCCTGAATGTACGCCATTCCATTTCATCGCTCAAACCTGATGCATCCAATCTCCTTTGCAATTCCTGCAATAGCCCAGACAACAATGGTTTTAGGTCTCCCAAAATACACGAGATGACAAAAAGCAGGAAAATACAACAAAATAATCCACATACTTCATACATCACGCAGATTCCCTGATGCATAAAACTACATATCCGGATCACAGAAAAGCAGAGACCGACTGTTTCCAGACTTCCACACTACCCCCCCAAGAGATTTCACAAAGGTGCAGGAAAAATAAATATTCACTGAAGTCTCCAGGCTGGAAAACAAAAGGAAAAAGCTCTTCTTACCTGCACTTTCCGTTTAAGAAACTTCATATATTCCACCGCCTCTTCCAACATTTCGGCGGTGTTTGCCTGGTTGTTGATATTTGGCACAAGGTCTTGCAGTCTTTTCATATTCTCACTAATCCTCGTTCTTCGAACCTGCGACATTTAAAGCCATATATTGTCAGATAATGTTCAACAACCTACGTTACTCTAGGTCATACATACAGACAGCATATTGGCAACAGACACGAATTTCGTTTAACAAACCTGTGGTTGCAGCAAATTAGGGTTCGGTTCAAGAAACCGACAAAAACAATTCTGGGCCTAACCATAAATCAAAGACACCAGAGGCCAGCCCGTTCACAAACTTGAATCACAAACTTGAATGTCGGACTGGAATCACCTCTCCAGGCACACCTCAGAAAAGACATAACTTGAACAGTCAATAACAAAATAGAGACACTTACCCTTTCAGCAATGCTGCGAGGATGGGTTGCACAACCCCTTTTTGCCCTGGCTTTGCAAAGAACAGCATTCTCGGGATTAAGGCCACCTAAATCTCCGCCGGAAGATATGAATGTTGAATGCGAACCGTCAAGGAGACTTTCATCATACTTTCGCTGCACAGAGACGAGAAAATCCATCCAATATAACAATCAGCCATACAGATTTTGAGAAATCTTACAAGCTCGACCATATCAGAAGCCAGCAAACCAAGGCGCATGGACACTAACTAGTCCTTACTCAGTCAGTGTTAAGAATCAAACCATCAACACACTTAAAGAGTATTCCTACCAGTTGAAAAGACTTCCAGAATCTACTTACGTCTTGTGAATAGTCACCTGGTGGTGACTTTGGTCGTTTCTTTGCTATTAAATCGAAGTCCGCCAGCTCATCCATCTCCATTGCCAAGTCAGATCCAGACCGTTTTTTAGAATCTCCTCTAGGCATAGGTCCCAGTTGATCACTGAAGTCGATGGTTGGTGCTACTACTCTCTCCCAAGTACTTCTGTGATCATTTGCAGCTTGACTACCAGACCCAAGCTGCAGATTGTCCACACCATTAAGCTTTGAATTCTCGACCTGATGTTGAGTCCCCCTTCCTTCTTCACCATTGTGAAGGAAACTAAGCTGCTGTTGATGGTGACCATTGGCAGCGGCACTTTCTGCAGGACTTAGTTCTTCATTATCTCCAGAAATGGGGCCGAGCAAAGAGCCCCTGAATCCTGAACCATTTCCTGACATTGGTCCTACAGGAGGCCACACATTCCCAAGGATGGCTCCTGGAGCAGAATGTCGACGAAGAAGAGCTCCAGCTTGGACTCCTGCAAGGCTTCTATGGCTACCTTCTTGAACCATGTTTCCAGATCCTGAAAGCATATTCGAGTTGGTTGTCACTGCAGTAGAAGAAGTTCCATTTGATTGCGAAAGTTGCAAAGTTCCCGCCAAGTCGGCGGCTTGTTCTAAAGCTTCGCCCTCTTGCCTTTTCAAGGAGAGCATTGGCATTTTCTTAGGAAGATGTGGAGGGTAATACTGTTGACCAAGGCTGTTCTCTGACCCAAGTTGGGAACTTGATGAGCCACGAAGACCAAGAGAAGAAGGGTTTGAAAGAGGTTCTGTGATAGAAGATTCATGGGTTGAACTCAAATATGACTGGAGTTCACCATTGTTTTGGAGAGTACCACTTCCTTTGGCTCCAAAAATAGGATGGTACTGTCCAAGCTGCAAAGATTGTAGCAGTTCACGATTTCCCTGTTGTAAACTATTTCCAAGAGAAGGATTTCCAGCAGGGAGACTTGCACTTCTTCGAGGTGGTAGCTCAAAATATTGTTTAGGATGGGCGGGACTCTGGTTCTGTGAGGGAGGCCTGCAAACAACAAACCACCAAGCTACAAAAAGTCTCAAATTTGAGGAGTTTGGGAGAGAGCTCTGCAATTAGACATTGCACTATACCAGATAAAGAATGAGACAGAAAATGACACAAAAGCAAAGACCATAATGCATCACTTTCTTCTGCCAGAAAACAAAACCATAAAAGTCACACCTGAAAAGAATACGTTTTCCTCCTTACAGTACACACGTAACTACGGGATGCATTCGAAAGAATCAACAAAAGACAAGCAACAAAAACAAAAATACAGACAGGTTCGAAGACACATCTCAACGCCGCAAAACGCAGCAACAATATGCAGCAAAAGAAAAACAAACTTCCTAAGAAATTATATAAAAAAAAAAATCCTACCAGCGATCTTCTTGAGGCATCTGCATCCCGGCCATCCCCGTATGCTTGGGCGGCCATCGAGCACCAGGCATGTCATCTGCCAGTGCGTCACGTGGCGCCATGGCACGTGTGGCACGTGGCGGCAGTCCAGAAGAGTTGTCCAGGTTTTGCAGCCGGTGCCTGCCGAACCAAGCAGCAGCAGCAGCAGCAGCAGCAGCAATACTCGGCCTCTCAAAGCAAAAGGTTCAACAAATTTTAAGACTGAGACTGCTTGTGAGCAACACACATTCCGGAAAATCTTGACATCTGTTAGCGTATCACAGAGCTCTATCTTGAGCAACTCGGCGTGCGTGGATCCATGTGCGACAGAGTTCCGTAAAGCGTTTCGTCACGTGGTATAGTTGTGTCCGTCACCATAGCGACACTCTGCGGATCCTGCCGAAGATCAACTTTTTTGGCGGGATCCAAGCCACAGGCGCCCATGGGCCACCCGGAAAAGTCGGCGAGGCTTCCCATCGGGCGGCAGGTGGATCCCAGCAAGTGGAGCCGTTGGAGGGATGATTCAGTTTGGAAAATAGGGTTAAGGGCTGAAGGTTTGAGAACCATTGGGTCAGAAAACGTTTTTTTTTTTTTTCTAACGCGAAAACTCGCAAAAATAGAGCTGCAAAAGTTCAATCAGATTGGATAGCCGCGGAATGTCGGGCAATCGTGTAATTTTATTGCTCGGAAGATATGGGAGTGAAATTATACAGAACGCACTAAAAGTGGCCGTGAAATGTATACGAAACTTTTTAGTTGTCGCAAAATGGAAGTTGATTTGTCCAATTTGGAAGTTGATCTTTAGAAAAAAAAATGTGACGCGTAAAACAGCCGAGAAAAAAAAGCTTGTCACGTACTTTTGTACTTCCCGTACTTTTCTCTCAGTTTGTTTGTAATGTTGAGACGACGACATAAATGGCCAAATTGATAACCCAGGGTTATGAAATGGGCACGTCAATCGGGTCAACGAAAAAAAAAAAACGTTTTATGAACCGAATAAGAGCATTTTTGACCCAATGGACCTAGCCCTAGGGGGGGTTGTAAACAGATGATTTCAGAAACGTGGATCCAGGACCGATTAATTGATTTGCGGAATGCGGCGTCGGCACATGGCGAAAAAACAAAAACCGTACAAAGATACGGCAGCTGGGGGTGGATCATTTTGCTCTGGCGCCACCCAACTGTCAAGTCTGCCATACCTCGAGTTCGGGCAACGTGGAAGAAATGTGAAAAACAAGCGTTACCGTATGCGCATTGGCGTTACTGCAATTTAATTATGCGATCGCATTTAAACGTTCAGCGGACGCACTTTTGATTTAGTGCGGTCTTAGTACGTTTATCGGAATGTAAAATGAACGGCCAGATTGCAGGATTGTACCGATCGACGCATTATATAATGGCCTCTCACGTGCTAACTTTCTCATTTGTTTCGGTTCAGCTGTGGACTCATTTTAGTGCGTGTACTCTAACTCTAGAATTACGCGCCGCGTGGCCGTAAATAGCACTGTTCAAACAGTTTTTACGCAAGACGTTCGAAGAACAAGACAATTCCAACCGCGGGCAAAACTTTTGTGTAATTACTTGTCGGCGCTAAAGTTATTTTTTTCCGGGAGTTGTCAACTTACCAAAAGAGTGACAGCGCGCTGCGCGCCCGTGCATTCGACCCCGGTACAGAATCTTTCTCCGTCTTTTTTTTTAAGGCCGGGCGAAATGCCAGCATGCGGCTAAGAAAATTTTCGTGACGACTTCCGGCGTCCGGTCAGTTTCGTACAGTTTTGCAATTTACAAGTGGACGACGGGCTGTACTTTCTTAGTTGCTGCGCAAGTGCACAACGCGGCCATCCTGCGCTGAAAGAAGATACGGACACACGTGCGAGGTGGTGAGCCGCATGCGCGGGGCGGGGAAGCTGCACGGGTACGTCAATTTTGCTAACATGCAAGTGGAACACGTCATGAGTACAAGTTTACTGTACGAATTAACGAAAATAATAAATGCGTTTTGGAGTCATCAAGCAGAATCAAGCGAATCTATTCATGGTGTACCTCGAACAATTTGGGCGATGCTGCATGAAGGACATTTTTAGGAGATTCTGAAATATTATCCGGAGCCAGAACCTGGTGCCGTACAGTTGTATCCAACAACCATATCTTAGTCGATACTATTTTGGGGTAGCCTGAAGTGAATTTCGTCGAGGCCAATTTTCCGATATGCGTTAGGGGGATTCGAAAATGTACTGTACTGTACGTAGTCGGGCTACTATACCGTATCCTCTGCGATATTCGTTTCAGGGTCAAACTTAAAAGTACAGTACTGTAGCCTTACAACAGCCAGCTGATAGCCGTCCGATTAGATGTGGACGGCTACGAGAACTCAACTAAGGGCGACTTCAAAATTTGATTAATTTTCATATGTTTACGACCGATCAAATGACCATTTTTTACAGGTCAATCATTAGTCACGTCACATCGGTGGTACCAAACCAAACTAAAGTTTATGCTCCCTCATTTCAACAAACAAATCAGTACAAGTAAGAATACATTACTAGGTTATGTTAACACATCGAATTCTACCCGCGTACGATATGATTTGAGGTTTAGGGCTTCTCAATCTGACGCGCGATACGTCACATATCGCAATAAATCGATGTGAAATCGAGTCGGGGAAATTCACAACAGTAGTGACGGCTTTCTATGTTTCCAAAAGTACAAAGTTACTAAACGTTTGGATTTTAAATTTCATGACAAAATCAATTCATTCTTCTTTATTTCATTTTTGGTTTGTTTTTTATAAATAGAGATAAACATTTAGTGGCACAAAACAGACCGATTACATCACAGAGTTTAAATATTAGGTTCGTTTACTTTTTCTTTTAATGCTAGCTATCATTTAATTAATTTCAGCACATTTAACTTACATCACGTTAACTATTATGATTTTATATTTACGTTTTTTATAGGAAGTTGGGTAGTGTATTACACACGATGCTTGTCATAAACAACAAAAAAAATTGAAGTAAAACACTACGATACATATATAACATATATTTAAAATTACAGTTGTGATTGCAATCTAAAAACAAAATCTTGCATATACTTTATTTCAAACTGTTACGATACAATTATAAGAAAAAAAAAAATGATATTTGAAAGGCGGAATATCGTTGACTTTTCCATAAAACGTTAAAAGACCTTTTGATCTTACACGTTTGTAAACTCCGTTTATAATAAAATTTAAAGGGGCATTGGGGTCTTGAGTTTATCAAAACAAATAGAAAAATGAATAGGAGTTCACGAAATACGATCAAAGCGTTTATAAAAACCTATTATATTACGAATTGGAGAAAACTACAACTACAATTTTTTTGTCACAATTTTTCACACGAAAATAAACTTTGGACGTGTGTGGGAAAAGTTGAAGATGTAAGATTACACCATATAAAAATAACCATTTTTTAAGATAAATTACTTTAAAGTTTTTAAATTTAAGCAATCTTGTCGGGAGGAGGAGGATTGATTGAGGCGCGTACACGAAGTGGTGATTATCAACAATAAACAATTTGATGTTTCGTTATCGAGTTTGATCGATCTTGCAACGACGAGGTTATCACCAATATCATCTTAACCACCACCACCACCACCATTATCGTCGTCGTCACTATCACCCAATCACTAATGGAACGTTGTTACCAATACCATCGCTATTGTCATTGTCAACCTCATAACCGCGCCAATGCGAACTCGAGCGCCACCGCCATTTCTAAGGTTACCGGTAAATCATCCTTATTGTTATCAAAATATTAATTGTCACCACTCCATGTTCGTGCAGCACCATCGTTAATGACATTGTCAAAACCATCATCACCACCGTTAATACCAACACTATCACCAAATCAACAATAACATTTTCACCATTTATGGCGTGATGGTAGATATAAAAAGTATCACCATTATTGTCACAACCGTTCGTTTTATTGTCGTGTTTGTTATCATAGTTATCATCATGATCATCGCGACCATCGTCACCGACGTCATTATCTTCATCATCCTAACGTCGTAATATGCTCATCATTTTTTCCATTTTTACGATTGTTATCGCGCATTTTATTTTGCATTACTAACACCAATCTCACGACCCTCGACCCAATAAACTTCATCCATACCATCACAATCGCAATCGTCGTCATCGTCATTATCTTGGTCGTTATTGTAACGTATATAATATACAATTAGCATGGAATATCTTTTATTGAACTTCCGTTTATGTAAAACAAGCTTGCAAAATTAATTTATGAGTCCCAATGTTGATATTTAACGATTAGAAATCCGACATTTTTGTTTAATTTGTTAATTTTGCACATTATATTTACATATTTTGGCTCAAAATTGTAGTCTTTTCATATTTTATTTAAATCGAACTCATTATTTCTATTGCTATCTCCATACATTTAAATTGTTACCCCTTTTTACCACCCCTTTTTTTTTCCCTTGACGCCCTGTATATTTATACCGTATGTGCCCTCGTCCTTATGTTATTTGTTATTTGACTCTCGCTATATTTACCCGTGTCTTTCCATTTTATTGACTTTTTATTATATAATGGCTTCCTTTTGTACGTGTTGATCATTTGATTAATGTTATCTTGTTTCAACATATTTATAATTTCCCATATTCGTTTTAATTGCTAAAAATACACTATTTGTATGTGTTTATCATTTTATTCACGATATATTGTTATAAACTCTTCAATTTCAATTATTATATTCCTTTTAACTGCTCAACCTTCGTTTAATTTCCCCTCTTTGTTTCCTTTCTCATATTATACTTTCATTTGTTTCTTCTATTTCAACCCATCGGTTTTCCCCATTTCCCTCAATTTCGTTTTTTTTTTAATCGTGTCGTTATCCGATTGTTCACCCAACATCTTTTTTTTGTAAATCGATCCATTTGTCTTCTGTCACCTTTTTTCCTCTTACGCTATTTGTCTAAACTGACTTCACTTTTTATTAGTCCGTCATTCATTATAGTATTTTGCATTATAGTACACCCCTATAACACGTTGATTCCCTTCACCCTTCCTTTTTTTTTCTTATAATACCACCAACTATTTCCCTCTCAGTTATTTTTTTCCCACTTTATACATTTTATGACCACATATTTTCTAACTTAATCTGCTCTATCATGACAGAAGACTCGGTGTAGTAGTTCTCTACTTAGCGTATAGATGCACGAAAACGTATATGTAAACAACGTATTAATTTGAGCTAAAACCGCACGTGTAAAGTTATACATTGTTAACATTTGTGTTTAAAACATTTGTCGTGTGTGAAACAAAATCCTTAGCAACCAGGTGAAGCCTCTCAACGCCATCCCACCTTTTCCCCAATAATTTTGTTATATTTGAAGGGTACAAAATTTGAGAGGTAAATATATAAAACCCTTATATTTTTCAAAGAATGGGTTATAATTGGCAAATTAGTTAGTGACACGTGTACGATTGGTAAAAATGTTACAAATTGTTGTTCTAAATTTTGCCATGGAGTTTTATATGTTTGTAAACGAGTTCCAAAAGTAATGTATAAAGTTGTTTGTCGTGTCACGTAAAAGTTGAATTAACTAGTGTTGCTTAGTCGGACACATCAACAGACTATGTTATCGGCAGACCATATTATGGACACTCGATTCGAGGCATAAATCTCCAACCCGAAACTCGTGAAATAAAAAAAAAAGTTGCAGAACACCTGCCGAGCCTTGTAGGGCGACAAATTCTCAGAATTTGCATCTGAAATTTTTCACTTTCACGGGTTTAGGGTGGCAGATTTATACTCACATCGGGTGCCGATAATAGCGCCTGCCGATGTGTGCCGCTACGAAAGACACTCTCCTCCGTCGATAGGTGAAGAAAATAAGGGGAAATTTATATCGACGGAGGGGAATCTGCTATATCAATGTAAATGTTTTTGACTCGGATAATTTTAATATACGACAATTGACATGTACAGTACTTTTTGTAATCTGTACAGGCCTATGCATACCTGCCACGTGTCATATTATGCCTTTTTTTACACATTGACACGTGAGCCAACTTTTTAATATCTATATTTATAGTTGTTACATGTGCTCAAAGAAATTTATGGGAAGAAGTCATTTTGCGACTGTCAATTTTGATCGCCCGTCCAAAAAGATGGAACAGAAGAGCCACGTGGAGCGCTACGAATAGAAAGCTGTCAATGTGTCCTGTCGTGAGGTTCCTTAAGTTTGTTTTTTTCCTTTTTCCCGCGATAAAATCTCGAACGGGGAAATCTTATCACGTGTCGAAACTGGCGATAGATTTCCTAGCTGGCGCTGTCTTAAAATATGATTCCCACGGTTTCTTTACATAGTTATCTGTACTTTTTCTCCGTAACTACGAAATTACTGTAGGATATATTTTGTCTTCTTGAAAGAAATTTCTGTTGGGAACAGTACCGTGGATTTAGCAGATTTTCCTCCGTTGACGTATATTTCTCTTTCAATAATTATTGATTTGCCGCTGAGCAGGTGGATACGCCGGGTGTTATTCCCGAGGAAGTGGCGCGACGGTCACAAGCCTTAGAAAAACACATGGGAACGGGGCCAACCGTGATTCTATGCAGTTCCGACAGATCTCATCGCTTTCAGCAAATTAGAAAAAGGACAGAAGCATTAAAGGCCGAATGATGGCAGAAACAGTTACGGCAAAGTAATCGAAGGACCCGACTGTTTGTGGTGTCTTCGGGCCACGTGGGATTCATGACGTTTTCTGAATCAATCAAAAGGAACAAACAAAACAATGTGCCGACAAATTCGAGCGGAACCGAAAAAGTTGTCTCCGAAAAAGTTGCGTGGTGACAAAGGCGTTGACGAATAGAAATGATTGATGATGTCAGCACGTCTGCCATATCAATCATCTCTGGACAAAATCCTGATGACGTTCCGTTCAGCTAAAGTATCTTTTTCTTTCAAATATTTGTGAAAATGTCCGAAATTTTTCCGATGGATTTTGACTTATTAGGATCAAGAATCGTTGTCTATTTAATACGTTTTGTCTAGCAGCCTTCACGAAAGGACCAATTGTGCACGTAAGCGTAAAATCGCTCATTGAAACGAAGAGCCTTTCGATAAGGGTGTCGTATGTAATGATGTGTAGCAAATAACGAGATTCATTGGTCGATTTTGTTGTTTTTAGCTGCAACGAAGGGCTCCTCGTGTTACAATGCCGGGGAGGAATCATTGTCGGTGCGTCCGAAGGACATTTCAAAAGAAACAAAATTATATATTGTCTTTTTGTGTACGTGGCTGCCGCTTAATCAGAGTCGATTTTGATATTTTGCAGCTTCAAGCGGCGCAGACCGTTTCTCCGACTGTACGTTCAAAGGCTGATTGCGTGATCATTTTTTAAAGCTCGATGATTGGGATAGCCGCCAAAACTCTGGCGAACCTATTATTTTATTACGGGAGTACACCGTTAAACGCTATTAGTGTAAAGAAACAATAGTGGTACACTCTATTCTTTGTTCAAGGAAAACTTTATTACAAAAATCAATGTGCAAATGGGGCGAAAAAATAAATAAACAACATCTGAATATTACAAAGGGAGACTAAGGCGAAGAGAACAAACGAAGAAGTCGACGCTAACTAAAGTACACAGCCACCAAAACTAAACAAATCTACCAAAGATGTGCAGTTCAAAGGGCCAAACGCCAACAAAAAAAACAACCCTCACATTTAAAGCTAATTTGGATACACATTTCTATATTGTACACCTTGAATCGCTAGCGTATATAAATTATTAGTGTAAATACAAAATTAGCGTCATTCATTCTAATTTAGTTACAGGAGACGTGGCAGATTATGGTCCACGTCCTTAAATAGTGTGATTTATTATATTTAAGGTATCAATGTCAAAATTTTGGGGTGCCGATATAGCGTACATAAGGCTAATAACGATTCGCGGTGTACTAGTTATAGCATATGTTCACATAGTCAACGTTTGAACATGTGAGAGCAAGTTCAAGTCTTTATTTTTATGAATCATATTTGAGTGCACTTTTAGGTGTCAACGCCACTCACTTTTCCTTATCGACGCTTTTATTTTACATTTTTTATTTACATTGTACGAGTTAACGAGCAATTATATTACGAACCGACACACCGTTTAAATACTTCATGAATTAGAGCAGTTGACACTGGTGAAACCTTACCTACCATTAGCGCAAATAAAAATATCAAAATATTAATTTTATTTTAGGTTTAGGGGTCGTAATTTACGGGCGACGACATGTTGTACATTAACACTAACATCAATTCATGGTGTAGTTTCCAAAATGGAAAAAAATGACATACTAAGAGTACACCTTCAAATTTGGATAATGCTATTGGCAGTCGCACAACAAATTATGATTTGCCCATATTAGACGTTATTGCCAAAAATTATCTACCCTCGTAAAATAAACTATAGAAATGTTTAAAAAAAAAACTGTCATAGCTTTTTAATGTTTTCATGTTTGAAATCTTTGATGTTTGAATGTTTCGATGTTTTTGTACCTTATTTTCTCATTCTCGAGCTTGTATTTATTTTTGTTTGAATTGGCCAATGATGAGTTACGAAGAGCAAAACGATTGATGCAACCGGACCTCCATTATTTCATTATACGAAACAGAAGGCATGTATCGTCCCAATGGAGATAAAACATAAAATGACCATGTGGACGTATGCACTTTGTCCATTATTTCAACAATGGTCGTGCCATGCGTGTGAAATTACCAAGGCCATCGCTTTTGGCATACAATTTTTTTTTGTTTCAAATTGCAAGGCTATAATCAAGATTTGACATTAGACAAAAAAAAAAAATGTATTTGTAAAATTGAAAATGTGCACACCTTTAATCTGTCAGTATGATATTATATGTACAAATTTGAATGTATAGTATAAGAGTACATGCACTTTATATTGATGAATATCGTATATGAAAAAATCCTAACACTAGTTAAACACACACACATGGTAAAAAATAACACTTAAGTTAAAAGATTACATATAAACATCTATTGCAAAAGAGCTCGACCTAAAACTATTTGATTTAACCGAACGTTTCCCCCCACAATACATATATCTCTTTCCCTCTCTTCAACCCACCCTCAATATTTTTGTATCTAATATTATTATTTGAAAACCTTTTAAATAAGAAACCTCTACCAAACTCCGTCATTCAAAGCTTACTTACAGGTACAATTTCTTATTTTTGTACCCTTAGAATTCAAAATCATACGTAGCATTGTCCTTCTACCAGCTCAAAGATATTTGACTAAGACCACTCTCTTACCATGACTATAAAAAGTAAAAAACCACGGTTGAAAAAAACGACGCGTGGGAAACGCGACGTATGTGTAGTTTCTTTTGTAAACAAAACGAAACTAAACTAAACAACACATGCGAGATACAACATACTAACACACACTTCACCAAGCAACAACATGAGACCGCACGAGATAAAGCAAGAAGTGTCTCGCTATGTCTATCAATCCATCGATTCGTAATATATCTCAACAACCCCTCTATAATTGTAGGAATTGCCAAACTCTCCTTGTATCTCTAACTTTGGTTGAAATAAATCGTGTCGCCGATTTGGAACATGTCAGTTGTAGTACGAACATAATATTTTTTTTCCTATTTAACCTCTACTAAACCGCGCCCTTCGTTGATATAGCTCCCTTCTTAAATAAACATTAACGTATACCGCGAATCGTTATTAGTGTCAATAACTCTAATTTGGGTTATTAAAATTTTGATTTTTATTGTCAAATAGGATACATGATTTTATTTGTTCCTTGATGTTAGTTAAGATACTTTACAAAATAGCGTAAAGCCCGAAAGTACAGTAAAATCTAGATAGTGTGGTGTACAGACGACGTCAGACCGTACATAAATGTACCTTTTCAAGTGAAAATTTACAAAAAATGAATTAAATTAGACGCTCACGCATACGCTAAAAAAAACGGTATTAGTCTGACACGTAATATAGTGTGGATGTATGGATATTTTAAATTCGCGACGGCGTACAATTTATAATATTTTGTACGGATACATATATTAATGTATGTAATCGTACGGCAAATATTCCATTTTTGCTGTTCCCAAATTAGCATTAACGCCGAAATTAGAATACACCTTTTTTTTGAAAAATTTAAAATTCTTAATTAGCATCAAGTACGGTAAATTTTCTTCAACACTATTTAAACTTTGACACTAATAACTACACCGCGAATCGTTATTAGCGTTATGAACTCTATATCGGCACCCCAAAATGTTGACATTAATACCTTAAATATAATAAACTACACTATTTAAGGGCGTGGACCATAATCTGTCACGTCTCCTGGCACTAAATTAGAATGAATGACGCTAATTTTTTCTTTACACTAATAATTTCTCAACGCTAAATAACGATTCGCGGTGTAGTGCTGGGTAACGAGGACCGTTTGCCGATATTCGATATATATCGAATTTCAGGTACCCGATAATCGATATATCACTTCGATATATTGAATTTAAAACCATCGCGATGTATTGCCGATACATTGACGATATATCGTATCGCCAATATATCGAAGCTTTAAAAAAAAAATAAAAAAAAATCTCACAGGTTATCAAAGTCACGTGACTTCTGACAAAGTGACTGTAAAATCTTTGCCGGAAAGAAATACGGTTTTGTCCTGAAAGTCAGCAGATTTAAGGAGATCGATGAGGTACATTGATGAGGTACACTTGTGAAGTACACGTACGTCATACGCAAGTACGATTTTCCAGACGAAAAAGATCGGTTTCCAGATATTTGATGATTTTTTAGATTTGATAGTCAGCGTACGTGGAACCACTCATATCAGAACACGTATGTAAAACTTATTTACAAACGATACTTGATGTACCCGAGGCCTCTGTAATATATAAGTTTTGTTGTCCGTACTATTACAGAGACCTCCTCGTGTAACCATACCCCAAATAAGTAATCATTAGAATTATAGAATTAGTACTTTTGTCGGTTACATTTTGCGGCGTCTAGCTTTAAGTCACGGAACGAAAATCACGGCGTACGTGGCGTATTAGACAATTTGACTTTTTCGCTAAAATAACATATTATATAAAAAAATAAAAATATTAAATTTTAAAAATACTACATATCGCGATATATATCGCGATGGTTTAATGTTGGTCTCGGTACGATATATCGAGTACTCTTCTCGATCAATATTCGATATGTAGAATATCGATATTATCGCGATATGAATTTACCCGATACCCAACACTACTAATAACGATTTGCGGTGTAGTTTTCCGAAACATACGAACGCGCCGCACGCTTAAAACATAGATCGCGAGGAAGCATATATCGATTTTCGTACAACATGTTAAGGACGACTGTACATCACACAAAGGACTACGTCACACGGAGTCTGAACCCCGCAAGTAAATAAAGTCTCACTCGAGGGCCTCAGAAACCTTAGGGTTGAGGACCTGGTAGGGATATATATGACACTGTAGATTCAAAGTTGAAGCAAAGTTTTCCTTTTTTCCGCCTGTTTCTCTGGAGCCCGAATATTATCTTGTGCAGTAAGTCTCTGCCGGAAAGTACTAAGCAGTGGAGCGAATGGCCGCCTTCTCTCTCTATATGTTGACCAAAACTACAAGGCAGGCTGCTTGAGAGCAAAGGATTTCAAGGCGTAAGCTTACCGCAAAAGAGAACTGTCTAGAAGTTTTCCTCTCAAAGTTTTGACAATTTTTTGAGAATCAAAAACTGGAGTGACAGCAAGTTAAGTGAAACCGTTTGATGCCGGACAAGCAAAATTGGTAGATACAAAGTTAAGAGGGAAATTTAATTGTAGTTTTAGACTTGCAATAGTGTCAGTTGGAAATACAACAAGTGGCAATCCAGGTTTTACTTGTCTCCTGTTCGAGTCAGTAAATGCTTCAAAACTTGAGTCATACTGAAATGTAGACCAATATGACAAGGGTTGAAAAAAGTAAGAATTGAAAAGCGTCAATTTAACAATAATGACAAACAGAGGAAAGGGAGGAGGGCAAGTGGATGGGAGGGGAGAAAAAGGAGGTGCGAATGTGTGAGTGATGTATTATGAGAAATGTGCGTGCGAGCAATAATACGGGTGAACCAAACGCATATTATACTTTTTTTTTGTGTATAATATGCGCAAAACCTTATAATCGATGATTACCAACAGCCTATGTGATATGCAAAACTGAAAATGAGCAGTTCCAATCGGCAATATGACCACATTAGGCAACCTCGAATGTCAACCTGGCCAATCACTTCACAAATCACAGTTATATAATGGGTTTCGTCCACGTATTTTTTTAACTCAAGAAATTTCCAATCAATGGGATTTGTGAAGGTCTGAATCTCTTGCAGCCTTGGTTCAAACACGGCTAAAGAAGCGTAGAACCACAACCTTTCCAATAAATGGTTCCTTCCTATTCAAATCTCATGACCTGATAACTAAAATATCCATATAGCTTCGTTGCAGTGAAACCCTTTATATCACTCTATCTTGAACATGAGAATTATGTTAGATGGTAAACCATCGCTGTGAGTAGTTTTGAAAGGACCCTGTGATTCCCTGGTGTTGTTTTGTCATAAACCCGAAGTTTTAGATTGGAGGAAATGGACGGCAACATTTTGAATTCCTCAGGCTAGAGAAAACAAATAAAAAAACCCAACATGTCCACCCTGGAAAATGCAGATAGCTTCCAAATAAACGTCATTAAGGATGATCTTGTAATAGATTGGAGAAAAAATATGATTGCAAGCATTGATATTCAAATAAAACCATAAGAACATTCTTGATTTCTTATCCCATCTTATCGATTTCCACTCTTTAGGTCGACACCTTAATACCAGTATCAACAACCAAAAAACTAAAAAAACAGTTATGATTGACTACACCAATTCCGGAGGCCCACCTACAGCTGCATTTCTTACCCTTCCTCTTTTGTCCATTTTCCACTCTTCATTGTTCCGACTCCCAACCATTGACAAAATTTCGTAGCACTATCTAATTTGCACGCATCCATCAAAACTTTTTGTTCACAAATCCAAATTGCCTTTTTCCTTAGCCTCTTGCATTGTTGAGGAGGCAAGTTATCAATCCATTCAGTGGCCAGAGTAAGTGCACTCATAATCATCTCTTTCTCCTGTTCCATAAGCCTGCTATTTAAACAGCTAATAGTTGACAAAAAATTGTACGGAAGTTCATCTACCAACATTGGTGCCAACTTAATTGACTTCACTCCTTTGGATTCCCATGTTTCAAACATCGAATGCATGTCCTTCACTATCCTCCTCAACGTACTTTCCAACTTGTTCTCATTCTTGTCACAGACATCCTCCATAATCTCAGACGTGTCATTCATCACATCAGCATATTCTGGTTTCTCTGTTTTCTCTCGTGGCCATAAAGGACAACCCAAAAAGTTCCGTGCAACTACATAACATTCTGAACTGCAAACTCGTGTCATTTTCAAACGGACAAGTCTGACATCGGAATAAAAGCTGGAAAGTATTGCGAGAATTGCAGTTGTAGCCTTAGTAAAGCAACCAAAGAGCTTCAGGACAAAGGATCCACCCGTCGCCTGTCCAACAAAGAAAATGGTAGAAAAGACAGCATCATCATTAGTCTGAATGCTCTTCTAATAGAAGAACAAATTGGCCAAATTAACAATATTTGGACCTCTAAGTTGCCTTGATTTTTTTTTGTCTTCATGTTTGGTAATCGACCATGATATTGTTGATAAACTAAAACATTTGAAGCTTGGAAAGAAGATGACAGGCATCTTTTAACGTTCGCTACAAGTACATACATGCAAGAGGAACATGTCATAGCGTTCTATAAGTACACATACTAGTGTGAAAAAGCCAGTTACCAAAGATAATCGCGACATCAGGAATTAAAAATAATTTTGTGATCAATCTAGAAACATACTGACATCGCCATTGTTTGAATTTACTCGATAAGCATCGCTAGATAAACTTGAGAAATGCTGCTGCTAAGCTGAAAACTTTAGACATATAAATCAATCCCATCAAGTCTTCCCCTTTAGAATCTCTCAGAAACAGCTGTCTGCATGATACTCACAGTTTCCTTTATGAGCCCTTACAGAACAAAACTTCACATATCGGCCATACAGATATTGAAACTTAGATAGGTTTCTGCAGATCAAGAATTCAAACAGCTTCTACTTTTTAATTTTAACTTCAAACTAGTGACAGCGACTGACCTGAACTTGAAGAGCTGTCAGGACTTGTGAAAACACAAGCTGTGAATGCTGCTGTTCTTGTGTTCCAAAATCCTCGGAAACATCCAATCCACCATCTCCAGTGACCAGTTGCACTCCATTTCCTTTTGTCCTCAAGATAACAAATTTTGAAAACGCATCAATGTTTGCTGTTTTTGTCAGATCCCCAGTACCATCTTTGCCATAGTGAATATGACCTTTCACTGGGACACTTTCACTGTTTCTTTGAAAATTTCGCTGAAATGGCAAACAATCATATGTTACCTCTGCTTGACACGACGAGGACAGATTCTGAACTTTGTCACTCTGAGATTTCTCACCCGAATCTTGCATTAAAATCAAAAGTTTTTCCCTATTACTGCAACTATTTGCATAAGGACCTTCTGCATGCCCTGGAATGCAATCTTTCAACACAACATCAATATCCCCTTGCTGCATCTTAGATTCTCCGTTTTGATGAGCTCCTACCAATTTTTTCTCTTGAAAAGCTAAGTATTCTGGAACTTCTTGTTCATTAGAAGTGACAATACAATCATTTGGAGTTTTCTCCTTCACAAAATCATTCATATTCCTAAGCGTGATCCCAAACCAAAGATGAGGACATCTTGGAACAAGGCTACCTGTTTCCCAGCTCTGACACCCATGGCTATTCTCTTTGCCTCCTGTTTTCCCCTCTGAGGTAAGACTCTGGCTCTCACATCCTAACCTCCCACAATCATCATTCATAAGAACACCCAAACCACCTTCTTTGGACCAATCATCATCCACTCGACTTTTTCCCATTTCTTTATCCTCTCTCCTGTCATCTTCATTCCCTCCACATTGGATCTTATGACTATTAAAACACAAGATTCCTTCGTCCTTTTCATGTTCCATTAGCATATATTTTTGACCACGTTCCTTGATCGACCTCTCCTGGCTCTTCATGTCTTCACGTTTCCGTTTTTTGTCACGCAGCCTGTTCCATGAAGCACAGTTAGTTGACCAAGAATCAACCGTTGCTTCAATGAAACCTCCAGGCCCTTCACACAAATGTGAAGAAGAAAAAATGTTAATTCCATCACACGGAGGTACAAGATTGAAGGTCTGAATCATTTCTTGCATTTTGTAATACGCTCGATTTATGACCTTCTTTGAAGCAACAGCTGGCACGAGCTCATAGGGATTTACAGCTCTAGCAGCAGCAGCCCAAATATCTGCACCCTGCCAAAATTTCAAAACCATGCATTACAATTGGAAAGACTGATCGAGGTTTCATCTAACATAACCTTTCACTTTTTCATTTTCAGTAGGACTCAAGAAACACTATGGCAATTACTCATCACCCGCAACCTCAGAAATTCTCATGTAGTGTTGATAGAAAACAATGAGCCTGCGGCATTTTCTGCGAACTCCAGATGAAGATGAAGATGTACAATCATTTTTACTACAATAAACTGGCAGAAGCCAGATGTAGCACAATTCCTTTCATATGACCAAAGTAAGACAAGAAATCCTCGAATAAATAATTCACTGATGTCTGTTGCGAATAGTTAGACAGTCAGTGGAGCAAGCTGTGTTTATCAGGCCAAAACACATTCTGAGTCACTGCACATTGCTTCACAACTGAAATGACTGAGAACAGTCCAGAAATGAGCCATGATAACAGATTCCACCGTAACATTCTCTATTAACATAATAATCTTAACAGTGAAAGGTTACATCACAGCAAGCGTTTTACGCATGACTTTACAGCCTGTAGCATCTTCTACACAGCCACAAATGAATACCACTAAATCCAACAGAAGTTCCTAACAAACATGCAAATAGGAACACCATGATTAAGTGCCAAACCCACCTGCTCCAACCGTAACGCCATTATCCCATACTTAGCCTCAAGAAGCTGCTCTTGCAGATCTTTTCTTCCCAGATCTTGAACTCCTTGCAGAGCCTCAGGACAAAGGCTTAAACCCCACAAAGGGTGAATATTGGCTTCACCAATTCCCTCGTGTTGGGTTTCTCCCTCCTCCGTCGTCACATCACTTTTCACTTCCTTCATTTCCTGTGCATCAGGTCCACAACTTCGTAATTCCTCAATATAACCAGCTTCTTCTAAGGGTTTTTTTACAATCCTCTTTCTACAGTCGACTTCTACTGGCTCTGACGTCGACTCCTTCTGAGCTGCAACATTTTGCCTTCTTCCCTTCTTTGTGACCGATACCTTCCGCCCTTCATCGTCAATGAAAAAGGGTTTGTTATCGAACACAATACTGGGAAGTTTAACTTCAAAACATACCCCATCATCTCCAGAACCTCGGTTATTTCCAAGCTCCAACTCTTTACAGCTACCTCCCATGTTCCTCTACACTGTGACAGTTTCAAATCTGCACATTTTCAGTGAATCTTTGTCCTTGACTCATTGGCTCCATTCCTTATTACTCACTGCATATCACAATCAAGAATAATGCGTTACTTTGTTTCATTCCATTTCTTGCTTCCATGTTAAGGCACTAGAAAGCGAAGTCAATAAAAAAAATATTGTAAGTCACCAATGCCGTAAAACCAGTAAGCTTTATTTTCAATTTTAAAATAACAAGACAAACGTGGACAAGTTTGCAGTTTCAAAATGCAATCCCATCGCTGCAAAAACCTATAATTTTGACCATCCAATTCTTATGCGTCGTCTGAAGTGACCAAAAGCCACAAAAACCGTGCAATTTTGCCAGTGAGAATCTGAAAATGTCACACACGACTGTACTTCAGCAGCACACAACATTTTCCTTCTGTTTGGTTTCATAAAGCACTATTCAATTTCCCTCTCTAGTCTCTTGTACCATTCGGTAGGGTTCATCAGCTTAAACATTTTCGAATTTCAAAAAGTTGGCAGTTTCCAATGGCCCAACACCTTCAACATCATGCTCACTCTTCCAAACATGTAAATAAGCCGTGAAAACCAATTGTGCATGAAATTTTACCAAGTAAACATGATTACTAAGCGAGTGGAATCAATTAAAACTGCCTTGCAGGAGATGTGCACCTCAGAGTCTTCAAAAATCCAGGTCCATTTGAACCTCCATAGTTTCCATTTGTTCTTTTGCAGCTATATTGATAAAGGTCGTTCTGATACTCTTGATGAATGATTTTTGGCAACAAGCTGAACACTGTAAGATCGTAATTGACAAAAAAAACTCTCTTGAAAACTCCTGCAATGGTCCCACTGAGAGAAGGCTTAGAACGACTTGTGAAATCAGTTTCGGAAAGTATTCCTGTTTCACTTCATGATGAACAAGGCATATTCAGGAGACTCTGAAAACATTTATGATCGACAACCTGCCCTTATTCTATTTTCAAAACGCATGATATCTGCAATTATGCATAAGCATCTGGTTCTTCCTCAACCTTCCGGATCGAAAAAATTCAAAAAATCAAAAAATCATTTTTTTTTTAAATAGAACGTTTTTAGCACGGGACATTCACATGACGGAAACGCTCGTCTTTTCGACACGTTAATGCTCTCGTTTTCTCCTCTTTTTCCTGCAACGTGTCAGTGCTGTAAGAGCACGTGTAATGCTCTTTGTAGCCTCTCCTTCTACCACCTCTTTCTATACGGTAGGATTAAAAAGATTGGATGGAAGGAGCTGGCTGAATTCTTTCATTCCTGTAGCCTACAGGGAAGTTCAGCGCGGGAGGGCGTCTTATTCTCTCTCTTTTACACGAGCAAGTTCCATTCAGATAACTAAAGACCAGGAAGTAGATATGGAAAATGCGGATGTAAAGCCTATGGCACCCAAATTGTCGAAGAGAATTGTGGGAACGGACACACCCATTATGGTGCAGGTATGCTGCTACATATCTCTTTGAGAACCATTCTAATATTCAGTGAAAGATTGCACCTGTCATACACATTTAGAAAAAAAGATTGAATTAATTTTCCTGTTGGAATTAGTAATTTCAATTTATAAACTGGATGTATCAATTAACTGAATAAATATCTCCTGGTTTGTTATGTTAACATGCCTGCATTCTGGAGACTCTTCTTATCCGCGTCAACTAGAGTGCATGCTATTCGTTTGTGTGTCTGTAAATAATACATATTTTCTTTTCGTTTATGTAATTTAATTGTGTGTGGCCTATCGACTTATGCTGGTTAGACATAATTGGAATTTGGGTTCACTATGTGACACAGATGACACAGCTTCTTGGCCAGCGAAAGGACATACTATCTCTCGGCCAGGTAAGCAGCTGAACATTTACAGCTCATGTCTATGCCTGAATATAGACTACTGAGTGTGGTACCAACGACAACTTGTGATTTTTCTTGTGAAATTCAGCTCCTCTGTAGCGCATTTTGATTTGATTTACCAACATTAGCATCCTGTTGCAAAGCTCTTTAAACAAAGTTTGTCTTGATGACAGCAAGAATGACAACTTGTTATTTTTGTTGTGAAATTCAGCTCCTCCCAAACGCATTTTAATTTTATATATGAACATTAGCATCCTGCTGCAAAGGTGTTAAAACAAAGTATGTCTTCATGACAGCGAAGTGAACCCAACTTATAGCGGGGGTATCCTGGGGGCTTTTATTTAGATTTAAGACAAACAAACTCACATGCAGGACAAGGAGAGTCTTTTTGTCTTGTCAAAAGGTTACAATGGGGTATTAGTAGGTCATCCATGTAGTCGTGTAATCTGATCCTCATTTTAAATTTCATCATCGTCTTCCACTACTATTCCTTGCCGAGTTCTCCGTCTGTCCTTTTTTTGGATGTAACCTGGTAGAATTGTTTGGAGCTTCAGGGTGTTGTTTATTGGCAACCACCAGATGCTGCGCTCGAAGTTGCACGGCAGTCTGTTTCTGACCCGAAAGTACATGGATATGGACAAGATGATGGCACCATAGAACTTCGGGCTGCTCTCGTGGAGAAGGTAAGCAGATGCCTGGCCCATTGCTAATCAGGAAGAGAATACCATGGGCACCAACATATTTAAATGCTTTATTTTTCAGTTTGGGCAATGCAGGTCTTACAAAGTCCAGTAATTATCAAGTACTCTGATCCTTCCCTGGCACTCCACAGTGATAGAAAAGTAATTGTGCAAAAGTTAGTGAATGTTGGTGAATATAGCCAAGCCAAAAAAGAGGGGAAAAGAACCACGGTATTATGAATGAAAGATGCAGAATTTATGAATGCTCTGCTGCAAAACTAGTCATGGGTGGATGGAGTCGTGCAGAGCTCTATGGTTATTGTTGTGTGGCATCCTCTTGTTTTAGGTGAAGGCAGAGAACCAGCTTATGGATTCGTCAATCATGGTAACTGCAGGAGCCAATCAGGTGGGCTGAAAAGCTAATTGGTCTGTTGTTCCTTTTGAGCTAATAATTTAAGAAGCCTATAGTCTTCGCTGTGTTTAATGTCGTTCTTCTGCTGGAGTTGGGTTCCTATTTTTCGACGTTCATTCTTTATAGAACCCCGCATTAAGCAGTCATTTTGAAGCACTTCTTTTCACACGTTTGGAAAAAATCTTTTGATCAATCTATTGTGCCCAAGGAGCACAATTGGGGTTGACTGCTTTGCCATTAGTTTCTCGATTTCTTTGAAACACTTTCTGTCACTGAAGCCATTCTAGTTTTTTACTATATTTGTCTTATTGAGTCGTGTCAGTTGCAGTATATACTTCCAATCCATCAAGTACAGCACATTTTTTGCTTTCAGACTTCTGTTTGAAGCCATTATTGTTTCGTATGTATTATCAAATGTTACCAAATATTAATAACATAATAAGCATTGTAAAAGTCCCTAGTAAACATCACTGGTGTAAGGATGCCGCAGGCTTTTTTCAATGTGGTTGTCACTCTTTGCGATCCCGAAGACACAGTCGTCCTTTTCAAACCTTATTACTTTAATCACCAAATGGCGTTTCAAATGACTGGCGTTACAAAACTATTGTACGGAGAATGTGACCCTGAAACACTGCATCCCAGTGCAGGCAAGAAACTCCTAACTTCTCTTAATTTCCTCAGCTGTTGTTTTAATTTTGTATGCTCTGACTTATTTCTTGCAAGCTTTTTTTTGTTTTTGTTTTGGTATCACCATACTGGTACAACAAATGGGCAAGAACCGAAGTACACCCAAACACCATCAGGAGAGTCACCCAGTTTCTTATCAGGGTTCTTTGTGTCAGAAATGCGAAACAAAAATTTAACAGATGTAAATTCAATTGTCTAATTTTTACTTTTAATGTATAAGGAAAAGGAAATGAAAAAGAGAAAGGAAAAGAAGAAGAAAAAGAAAGTTCCTTCCTGCCTGTGCTCTCCTTAATGGATTCCGCTAAAGGTGAATTCTCTTTGCTTTTGAACAAAGAGCTCATTCCATAAATCCATACTCCAATGAAAGGAGTATGTACTCCTTTTTCTCCAAGATAGTTTCTGAGGCTCTTGATGGAGCCTGTTCTTTTATCAATTATGTGCAGATTGGGTAGATAAAGCTCTAGCAGGAGAATTTGGGCCTGTTCCACATGTCATCACTATATGCAATCCGTGTAATCCAACGGGGACATATGTTCCTGCTCCGTTATTGGAGGTACACCACTAGTCTGAGAAACCCTGGTTGTAGTAAAATAGTTGACGAGAATGGGTCAAGATTGGAGACAGTGAAAGTGGAGAGAGAACCGGTAGTGAGTGAGATATGGCACAAAGAGAGTTGTCGGAAAAGAAGGACCCGGGTTTGTGTCTCAAATGGGTTTTTACTCCCTTAGAAAAATGCAGAGTGTTCGGCGATTTCTCTCTCACTTCTGTTTTAAAAACCCCAGTTTTGTATGTAATATCATAACATGGTCACTTACTATCAGATCTGGAAACTGTGTAGAAACCTTTAGACGAATGTGAGGTGTAAAGTCAATGAGGGTGGGAAAGAATTAAAGATCACAAGCAGAAGTGATAGAGATATCGGAGATGATTTGAGAATGAAAAAGATTCAAACAAATTTGTATGGGAGAGAATCGAGAACTAAAGAGGACAGAAAAGTGAGGATACATTTGGGATCCAGGAGACGAAAAAAATATGTTCAAAAGTGCCTTTTGTTGGATTTTGCCGGAATTGACTTCATTATGTATTTCAGTTATAGGATTTGCTTTTCATAAATTTTAATGGAGCATTTTTTGACAGACTCTTATTCGTTTTGTTGTTTTTGTTGGATGGGTCAGAGAATATCAAATGCTTGCAAAGCTGCTGGTACCTGGCTTGTGATGGACAATACTTATGAGTAAGTTTGATACCTTCTATAGTGCGGAAAATAAAAGCATACGACACATTTTTCAATTCGAATATAAACTAAATGTGGTTTATTGTAACATCCACCACCTTTGAACTAAAGCAGTCAGGGGCGACTGAGTTTAACATTTCAATATAGGTGGTTGACTAGAGTTGAAACCTAGGAAAATAGGTGACTTTGGGTACAAATGACCAGATGTTCCATCTGCTTCACATGGCACACTAATTCAAAAGCTACTTGCATTATGAAGTATGTAACTTTTCTTTTGTTAAGTAGAATGAGTCAAATTTGCAGTAACATCATGTATCCAACGAATGAGAAGACAAACATTCAAAATGAATAAGCTATATAACTTTGCAACTACGAGCATAGTTATACGCCATGATGAAGACAATGTTGATGAAAAAGTTGATATAATCAACGAACATTATCGAACGAATATGGAGCCAATGCATCGCGATATCGAGGTACATGTGCAATGTACCTTGCATGCAAAAAAAAAAAAATTGGTCATGTTTGTGCTGTCTGACATTTGGACATAGACCGTACATTTTGACGTCAGTCAGGTGTCAGTCAGGTGTGGTTACACACATGTAGTCCGTATTATAAGATATTACACAATACACGACTTCATAGATGCGCTGAAACCACGCTTCAATTTTTTTGTTTTATCAATGAGATCATGATTTTATTGTCATAAGTCAATTCTGAGGCGGCAAGAGTAGTCAGCCTGGAAAAGCGAAACACAGAATACACTTATTGCCTAGCCACTTCCAGGTTGACAAGGATAAATATTATATAAATGCACTGAGTATAATTCTGATTAAATATGAACTATACACTCTCACTTTATGCACTTCCTATCCATGTTGAGGTTCTACTGCCAGAAGAAAATATTCCATCATCAATATCTGCAAATTTTGATAATCTTTCCCCACAAACAATGTTTTGGATTGAGAAACAAATCCATGCGTGTTGAACCCTCATCAGTGCTTCGTATTCTTTTATGAAGATGTACATTTCCTATTTTACTTTTCTTGATTCTGTTTTCTAATTTTAACTTACTAATTGCAGATACTTCATGTATGATGGACGCAAGCATGTTTGTTTGGAAGGAGACCATATAGTGAATGTGTTTTCCTTCTCCAAAGCCTACGGCATGATGGGCTGGCGAATGGGCTATGTAAGTACATCATCATCCATATTAAAGAAGTACTAGTAATTTTAGTACTAGTAATTCTAGCTGTCATTTTTTTTCTGGATCGCAGTGTATGTCATCGACAAATCAATAATAGACACTGCACCATTTTCCCCTGTGTTTAAAGCAAATCAAACATACTAAAGCAAATCATACATATTAAGCTAATCAGACATACTAAGGTATACGTACTAATAAGTTGTTACTATGCATCTTATTGTACTGTTGTTCTTCCGCCTATCTTCTAAGCTTTTGTCCAGACAACGTGGAAGGTCTACTAAATGTGACTTTGTAAGAGGACTAGTCAACTAACCACCTTAAATAGTTTTCTGAACGTTTTATCCTTTTCTAGTTTAACTATGAAGGAAATAGGCCTCTACAAAAAGCTCATTATTAAAGCCTTAGCATGAAGAGTAATTTCGGAATCATTTTGCAGATTGCTTATCCTACAACGGTTCCGGATTTGGGAGCTTCTCTTCTCAAAGCTCAAGATACGATTCCAATTTGTGCAAATCTATTGGCTCAGCGTGTTGCACTCACAGCCTTATCCGAAGGACCTGATTGGGTGAGGGAGAGAGTGAAAACCCTCGTACCGAACAGAGAAATGGTATTCGACGCCTTATCTTGTTTAGGTGAAGGAAGTGTGAAAGGAGGAGAGGCGGGGATTTATGTTTGGGCAAGTCTCCCAAAAGAGTTTCAAGATGATAAAGCGGTTGTAAAATGGTTAGTAGAAAAACATGGCGTGGCAGTTATTCCGGGAAGTGCTTCGGGTGTACCGGGACACCTTCGAATAGCTTTTGGAAATGTGGATGTCGACAAATGTCGACTTGCGACGGAGCGTCTCAAGACCGGATTGCAAGAGCTCACAACAAAAGGAATGACAGATTGACCTTTGTAACGGTGTATATATCATGTGAGATTACGGGAATTTGAAGGATAATTGGTTGGGAAGGATTTGTAAGGTCAATAAATGTGAATAGCATCCCAAGTTGACCCAATGGTTTAGTGGAACTGGAGAGTAATGAATTATTGTTATGCTCTATGAGTTGATTGTATTTTTTGAGTTTTTTCGTCTCGCTTCCAAGAACGGACGATCTGTGCTTCAAACCATCGGTTTGTTTTTGAGAAAATGACGCTGACAGGAAATGATGCCGTCAAGAACTGATGCTGATAATAATGTTGCGTCAAGCATCTCCCTTTTTTTTCGCCACCTAGTTATCTTAATTGTTGATAATTCTGGTAGGGAAATATGAGTTTTTTGACGGGCAATTTCTGTTTTGATAAGTGAGATATTGCTGCGTTTGTGTTTTTAACTGGCAAAGCTCTCGTGGGTCTTAGGGCACCTATTATTGTGATTGTTTGTGAGTGAGTTATTTGCTTCCGCTTGTGAGTTGAGATTTGTTGCGCACTCTGTGACTTGTGCAACTACACCGCCAATCGCTATTAGCGTAGTGTACGCTAATTCTGTCCCGCTTTTTTTATTTTTTATTCTCCAATAGCGTAGCTTATTCTATTTTTTTCTGTACGCCATTTAGGGTTGTTTTCCAAGTGCCAGTACGTCATCGTTTAAATAGTGTGGTGTACGGTCAGTGTCAGTTCGTACAAAATGTACCTTTTTAAGTGAAAAAGTACAATTCATTATGTTTAGTAGCCGCGGACGCATGAGAATGTGCGGTCTAAAAAGGGGATTAAATCGGGTTGTCAAATATCACGTTCGCATATATTCGTCCAGCAACCACGTTTCGACTGTGTAAACGTACGATTTGTGTACGATTTGTCAGATTTGTACAAATACCTATATTAGAGTAAGCATGTTTGCGTCCGACATTTACTTTTTTCAAAGACCCAAATTATAATTATTAAACAATTAGAATGTATATATTTTTTCTAAATTTTCAAATTCTTAATTAGCGTAAACCACGGTAATTATTCATATACGCTAAAGAAACTTCTACGCTAATAGCGATTGGCGGTGTAGTTTATCAGCTAAAACCTCATTTATATAAAACCCAGCTAAAGAAAACTTTGCCAAAATCAATCCTCGCCAAAACAGTTTCACCTTTGAGCAAATGAAGTAAACGTGGGCTTAAAATGGCAAGTCCTGGGATATTAGTTCAATGTCCATTCCCATAGTTGTAACGGTCTCTTTCTATAAAATGTTAAGGGATGTCGAGTGGGGTGGGAGCCATCAACTAAGGCTTGCTGTAAAGGATCGAGTACACCCTGTATTGCTATTAGTGTTAACGCTAATAGAGATACACGGTGTACTATCTCAAATGCTCTTTAAAACCATGAACACCTGTTTCTAGTAACTCAAGCTAATGACATCAAGTTGAACACTCATATAGTTAATTCAAGCTAATTATATTAAATTGAAGAATCATCTTTATTCAGTTCATGCTAACTATATCAAACTGAAAACTCCTTTTAGGTAACTGTAACAAGTCGATGACTCAATTTTGTTTAATTCTCGCTGACTATATGAAATTGATGACTCGAGTTTACTTAATTCTAAGCTTATTGTACCAAATTGATGACTCAATTTTATCAAATTGAAGCCGTTCGATAACCGATAATATTGGTTATAGGAGTTATTCCTATGGGAAGTTTACTGATACTAACAACGATACTAAAATATTGGCAGTGCACTATATTGTAAATTTGTATTACTGTATTATTCTGTAACACTGAAATTAACGGGACTACAGTACCGTACAAGTAAACGAGTTTCATCCGCACGGTATGCGTCATTCCTACCGTATTTAAAGTCTACCGTACGGCGATCGCGATTTCGCGTCCGTCCGAAGAAAACGATGCCTTTTGGACGTTCTAATCTTTTCGTCCGTCAGCTACAGTACAGTACAGTACACCGCCAATCGCTATTAGCGTTGTGTACGCTAATTCCGTCCCGCTTTTTTTTTTTTTTTTTATTCTCCTTTAGCGTAGTTCATTCTATTTTTTTTTTTACTCTAATTAGGGTTAATTTTCAGGTACCGTACAAAACGGAATTACGTAATTTTTTAATTAGTGTGGTGTACGGATAGTGCCATACCGTACAAAATTGTATATTTTTAAGTGAAAAAGTATTGTTAATGAGTTACAGTAACCGCGGACGCATGAGAATGTACGCTCTTAAAAGGGGATATGATCGGGTTGTCAAATATCACGTTCGCACATATTCGTCCAGCAAGCACGTTTCGACTTTGTGAACGTACGATTTGTGTACGATTTGTTAGATTTTGTACGAATACCTATATTAGTGTAAGCAGGTTTGCGACCGACATTTATTTTTCTCGAAGACCCAAATTAGAATTATTAAACAATTAGAATGTATGTTTTTTTCCAAAATTTACAAATTCTTAAATAGCGTACACCACTGTAATTTTTGTTATACTCTAATCAAACTTCTACGCTAATAGCGATTGGCGGTGTACTGTACAGTAGAGAACGTTTCATTTGAAGCATCATCGATAGTTCAATACTGTCTCATCATCATCACGACCGTACGGTAGTCACCTCCCTTTTAGAGTTTACACGTTCGTGAAGTCCAATTTGGCAATTCCACATTTTGACAAGCACATGCCTGCCTTGGCTCCAATCAGTCATCAATTCCTGCCACATGGCAGGCTCAGGAGGTTCCATCGACTCTGCCGCTTTGTCTGCAGAACTTGATTTAGGAGGACCGCCGGTTATGGTGGAGAAAGCCGATGCCATGGAAGCTCACGCAGTAACAGCTGCAGAGAACTCCGTTCCAGAGGCCAAAAACGAAACTGTAAGCACAGAAACAGTTGTTCCTGGAAACAGTAAAATTAGTGGACATGGACATGACGCGCCTCCTTCTATTGATCCTGTCACGATGATGCCCATGGAAGGGCATGCGGATGGAAAGGATTGGGAAGTCGCTGAAGAAGCTCTGAAAGATATTGAACAAGTGACAGCTGGCGTGCAAGAATTTGTGGTGGATATAGCTTCTTCAGCCAGTAAGGAAGCAGCTGCTGCAGTCCAAGAGCTTGGAAATAAGGTGAGAAGGGGGCAGTCATTTGCAGTTGTATCGGTATTTCTGTGTGATTGATAGTTTTGTGAACCAATTTAGTTATAAAAAAGGCGCAGACTGTGCTGCATTTCTTGAATACGGCTGTCGCTTGCGCTGATTTTGGAGGAGCTGAGAGGATCGTTGTTTACACAAAATTAGCGAACAGTGTGTTTATAGGTTAAGAGTGGTAGTTAAGAGATGGACTACATTATGTCGTGTAGAGGAGAAACGTGCTAAGTTGCATACTTTTTCTATGAGGTGGTTCATTTTATGGCAGCCAGAGGGTCCCTCTCCCTCTTCCTGACCCATTCTTCCTCTCTCTCCTCTCCCTTTTCACTCTCCTCACTGTCTTCGTTCCTCCATCTCATTCCCTGCCATCTTTCAGTTCTGTTTATTTGTGCTTTGGGGCGGTTGGGCAGTATATGTTATGCTGTGTATGATAAAATACGTTTCTTACCTTCAGTGGTGCTTGGACCTTCAGTTACAGTTTGGCCTGCAGTAATTTTTTGTCGTATTTCCTTTTTTTTTCGCAGATGACAGGTTTAACAGTCTTGAGCAGCACATTCTCCACCTGGTGGAGCACATTTGATCCAATGGGAGAGAAGGCATTTGAAGAAGAAGAGAAATCTCGGCTGGTTAATGCCGCTCAAGGGAATGAGAAAACTGTGTCTGAACAGGTCCCTCGTGTGCAAAACATGAAGGGAGTAAATCTGCAAGCGCTCTTTGGCCTTCCTGCTGAAGAGACGCTTATGGAAGGTGAGTAACATGGACGATGTTCCTCAGAATGTGGGAATGTAGAAATTTGATAAAGGAAAATTGCAAAGTATGTTGCTGGAATGTGTTTGCCGGTGTATAGGAAACAAGCTGAAAATCTTGTTGAGGAGTTACACAAGTGAGGAGTTTGAGAGAAAGAATTGGATCTGGTTTCGCATCAAGCTAAGTGTAAGCCAACTTGTGAGCAATTTTGGGAGGTGTCATCTAATTAGCAAAAAAAATTCAAATCAGGCTCATGTGGACCGCATATCTGTGTCACAAAATGGTAAATATCATGTTGCTGACACTCACTGGTTATCATAAAATTTCTCGTCTACACTTTCCTTTCTCAAAGGCACCTAACATGAGCTAAGCGTCTCTCATGCTTATCTGGTTGGTACCAGCTGCTGCCTTTTCTGCACATTTGACATAGGATAACTCTGAGGAACTATTGAGACTCCCATGCTCCGGCCCTCTCCTTATATTAATTCACAGTTTGCGAAAACCTGTCAGCGTAGTCATTCTGCAAGCTGGAGGTTTCTTATTGGCAGAATGGTTTTGTGATGTATTCTATTTTTTGCAGCCTTTCCATGTAAACTTGTTCAAACACTTCGCTGTACTCACAACAGCTTCATGCCTGAGTTGCCTATGAGTTTCCCTGGCACATTATACATCACAGACAAGCATGTCTGCATTCATGCCTCCATCAACGATCAACGGATTCCTGTAAGTTCTTTACCCTCATAGATTTCCAGGCTGCTTCACGTTTTATGTAGAAAGAATAATGGAGATCTAAGACATGCAACGTATGGTTAATTTTGCGTGAAGTGTACATCGTATATTGCTGATATCGTTCATGTTTTTGTGGCTTTTAAGCTCGTTTTTCTTCATGCACACTTGTGGGTTATTAATCCGGCGGTTGCGATAGAATGTTAAGATTACCTGTTTTTTTAGCAGTCTTGAAAATTGGAGAAATGTTTACAGGGAATAATGATTCACACTTGAATTTTAGAGCCTTACTATTCCATACTAACCGGATCAATCATCCAACAAGTGTGTACAGAGAAAAATGAGTTTTCAGGCTGATGAAAGCGATAATGCTAATAGCGATGCACTGTGTACTTGCTAAGCATTCGGTTGGACCTCAGTTTTCGGGTTTATTGATTGCACATTTTAGGGCCAAAAGTTGCAAATGAATGGTGTAATGAACAATGTTTAAGTATTGTTGTTGCCTTATGTCTGTACCCTTTTTGCAGATTGTGTTGGAGCACGCTAAGTTAAGGGCCGTGAGCCGCCAAAAAGCTCGGAGAGGCGAGAAGGGCGATACACTGAAACTGCATATGAGTGGCGACCAATGGGTGTGTTTTATATGCCTGGACACAAATTAAATGTTGCAGGTGCAGGTTGCAGAGTCTTAAATTTGGCTTTCACGCGGAAATTTTATGTGAAATGTTTTACTTCTTTGAGCAAAGCTCAAAAGACTCTAATTTGGGATGACTGGGGATTGTATGTTTGCAGGTAGCTTTACACGAGTTTGCCGAGTCTGATGATATTGAAAGCGCATTGGCTTTAATGGAGCATCTGAGTACGAGTCATTAATTTTTAAAATGAGTACATCTAATGTAGAAACTTTCTTATCGTTATATTCTCTCGGACCAAGCACAATGGAAATATTTGATTATGTGGAAGGCTACACTTGCAGATGTGCAAGCATACAGAGTCTTTTCTATTCAAGGATATCGTCGTCGTTGCTCAGGGTTTTAACTATTAACCGACTTTGTTTCCTTCTGGTTTGAATGGCCGGCTCGTTCCGTCTTTCTGTCAGAGAAGGCAAGAGGGGAATAAAGTAGCTCAAAGTAGGACTGTCAACAATTATCCTGTCAGTTGTAGTTAGGGTTTTGCCACAAATCGTGGCAAATTATTCCCTTGTATATAGAAACAGAGGAAAAAATTTAGATGATGGTGGTCAAGAAACACAACTCTTGCAATGTGACAAAAACAAACTCACCGAGTGATGTCCTTTATGTGAGGTCTCATGTGGAAAACTGGAATTAAATGTGAATAGGTAGATAGGCGGATTATGGAAAAGGAACAAGGAGTTTGAAAGTGCACTATGTAGTTATGTCACGTCACACAATAATTTGTATTTTTTTTTTCTTGTAAAGCAATGTTATTTATGGTTTAGCGTAAGTGGTGTTTTTTTGCTCCAAATTTGCCCTGAAACTAAGTCATTGTCATGATTTTGCTATCGTGGTTATGTGTTTTTTTTGTTTCAACATAAAGTAGCTCTGTTTCTGAGCCCGGTTTCTGTAGATGACCATGTGTACTTTTTTCTTAATACGGACAGGCAAGACCATTTTTCGAATGTATATTTACTGCTTGGAACATTTTCTATTTTTATAGAATATAAATCTTTTGACACCTTCATCAGAATCTATCGTTAATAAAATTTTCATGTCTGAGAATATCAGCCCCGTACCTCGTTGTTGGCAACCAAAAAACCATTGATTCGAATATCAAAAAACACACGAGACAAATGTTTTTTTGCATTTCAGCAAGCCAAATGTGTCGTATTCTGTGGCTCGCGTAGTATGTGAGATATCGGTGAACCAATGTGAATTTAAGACGTGCTTTACAAGTACGACTTTATTAGTAAAGCACGATGAAAAACTATCAGACTATATCGAAAAAAAAAAAAAAAGCAAGAAAGGAACTGAAAATCAAAACACAGGTGGAAGCAAACTAAAAGGGTCGTCATGACGAGTGCAACAGCTTTTTGCATAAAAAAGAGGAAAAATCAAACCACTGTTAGTTGGGAAATAGAGGCTACTAGTCCAAAAATAAAGGGCTCTCGCACAAACAGGAAGATCTGGACAATCGAGAAGGGGCCAGCCATAAGCTCTGAAGAAATAATGTTACGATCTACAGTATTAACGGTTTTTGGAGCATAAACTTGGAGGACTGAAAAATCCGGATGGCAATCCACAAGCCCGAAGACTGCAAAACCACGCCCTCACAACCCCCGGTTTCTAAGGTTTTTTTATGATTTTTCGGGTTTTTTTGAAAATGGTGAGACAAAAAGTAATCATGAAACACGGGCTAGAGTTGTATTATACATGCCATGCGCCACCAATCAGTATAATTCTTTGCATATTTGAAGTCACTAATGGAGATAAAAAAAAAAAAAAAAAAAAAAAAAAAATCTTTGTATGGAGGGCATAACCGAACCCGACGGCAAAATAATGTTGACAGCCACAACATTGTGAACTTGTGGTGTTGTGTTTGGGAGATTTCAGTGAAGGAGATCGGAGGAGGAGAAGGGGCACAATTATATCGCTTAACATGGTCAGTCAACTAGAGGGAAACATTTGGAAAACGAAAGGGTGGAATGAAGGAAAACATATGTAGGTGGAGGGTGGAAAAGACGGCGTGGGGGACAAAGAGTGGGTAAAGTGGAAAAAAGGGGGGGAGAAGACAAACGAGCAATACGGAAAAATGAATCAATAGCATAATTCTTTGTGTTCTTTTCTCGGTTCTCATTTAGATTTGTTTGTGACACAATCTCTTGTCCAATCCCTTAAATGTTCCCTAATTTATTGACACCACATGGCTTTCACATTTTTAATGATAAATCTGAGCTTCTCCAAACACTTTATTTAGACAGTTCTAGTGGGGAAGTCATCATTTGGTCCCAGAGATAGGATGACTACAAGCCCTTCCATTCACACACTTCGTCTACTCTACAACAATTCAACTCCATTTTCACTTTTAACTTGGAATTTCTTCTTCATCATTTTTGCTCTACTTCATTATATGACCAACACGGGATCCATTGGCCTTACTTTTCCCATAGCCGGACGACAACTCAAATGCAAAGTTTAATCATTTTCACATACAACTTCTATTTTTTAGTTTTACCTTTTCCATTACTTGTTGTTCACATGTACTCATAATATTTACCATCACTGTTTCTAACAACTTTTCAGATACTAACGCCAGAGTGATCTCAACCTGTTTGGGTGCAGGTAGCTAAATAGTACTGGAGGACATATCATTTTACTCAGCAGCGGGTCTAAACAGCTCGAAAGCTAAAGGGAAGGCCTCTTAGAATTAGCAGCATGACTATGCTAGCCCAGATGTGTGAAAAACTTTCCGTTTGAATGACGATGGATATTATGTGTGTGTCACACAACACTAGTTTAACAATGTATGTGATCAGCCTCCTCTCAGGACACAGAATCTTGGGCGGCGCGAAAGCTAGACCTCTTAGAATTAGCAGCATGACTATGCTAGCCTAGATGTGCAAAAAACTTTCCATTTGAATAACGATGGATATCATGTGTATCACACAACACTAGTTTAACATTGTATGTGATCAGCATCCTCTCAGGACACAGAATCTTGGGCATTAAATCAGTCATGTTTTCGACCTTCCTAAATGTCGAGGCTTCCATCCTCACACATCACTTTGAGGCATCAAGCGTATCTACACATCGCAACTTGTTCAGAGCTTCCAAAGAAAGCTCCACTATCACGGGTGAAAGACTTCAAAGAAAGCACATTTCTCATAGGGAAACATAAGATTTAAACGTCATTTCGAACTTGGTATCCTTCCGAAGCTAACTTGAGGTGTACCATTTAAGTTCATCCATTTGTCTGGTTTTGGCTTCAGTTTAGATTTGACGATTCCACTACTATTCAACAAAGTAGTACCATCCATCACCTATTACCTCACACTTTAAATCATATCATTTCTCACTGCATCTAAAAAATAAAAAAAACCATCACACTTTCAACACATTCACATCGAGACTTGCTATAGACATATATTTAATATCTTGCATACATATCCTACATCAACTACACTTTGGTAGCACTCTTAATGATCAAAGCCTCCATAACCATTCAATGGAAAAGACTCACAAACTTTCCTCCACCGAAAAAAACCCCATTCATTCACATACATAAAAATGTATCATTGCTTGCAAAAAGTCCCCATCCCATCACGCATCAAAAACTGTACACCGCCACTTCCAGTTCTACCTCCACCGGTCACGTCACAAAAAGTTGAAAACGGTCCACCATCAAAACAACGACTCCAAACAATCATCGGCCATTATCTCACCATCATCGGCCATTATCTCACATATACCCCCTTTTCTAACCAAACTCAAATTATGACTAAAATTACGAGTCATAGTTCCCTTGCTTTTTCAGCATTGGCTTTCTTCTAAACAACAAGAAGTCAAGCCCATTGATCGATATTCACTGTCCCAAGTTAAAAAAAAAAAAAAAAAAAAAAACCCTTTTGCAGAAATTACAACCATTTACAGTTTATCCCATCCCATTTCAGCTTCCAGACCAGCCTCGAATTCGCATCCTCTCCCAACCATGTTAAAAGTCCCTCCTCTCAATCCCACTGAAGAAAAAACGACGCCTTTTCCCTTCACTTGTCATCCTCCACCTGTCGTACCTTCCTTGGTCTAAAACCTTCCCGAAAGGATCTTTTCAATGAACCACACAACCAGATATAGCAGGATTCTCCCATTCATTGACCAGTCCCAGTTTCTTAACAAAAAGAAAAAACCCAGCTGGCAACCAAGTCACCGTCCTACCTTCTCCAATTCGAGCCATTGGCTCTTCTTCCCACCTCTACCTCTCCTTCCTTCGGCTCCCAAATTCCTCCCTTCCCATGATGGAGCCGCCAGCCACCCTTCCTCCCCCACATCTCCCTCTCCCTTCCCCTACTTTTTTTTTCTCTCACTCACTATACTTCATCATTTTGGCCCCTCTTTTCCCCGCCACAATTGCCACCCACCTGCTCCCAATTTTCTATCACTAGACAATACTAAATCTGGATAGATTAAAAAAAACAAGAAACAGGGCATTGCAATGTGTTCCAGATACCAATGTCTGATGCACATTGAAGCAATGCACCCACATGCGCATGTGTACTCCTACAGGCAACTCGCAGGCAACTCGCATGGAAGCCCGCTTTTCCATTTAACGGCCGTGATGGAACCGTACCACCACACATGTGATGTTATCAGCGCTGCCTCTGCGGAAAGCCTCCTCTGTCAAACGCCTCGCAGCCGCCTCTGCATCCAACAGCTTCTGGACCATGGTCACCGCATCCTGTAACCAATACCGAAGATGAGGAGGACGAGGATTACGACGAGAGGAGGGAGGGAGGAGGAAGAGAGAGGAGGATGATGACGATGATGATGACGATGATGATGATGACGATGATGGATGATTTATTTACGACGATGATGTTGATGTGCGATCGTGATGATGTGAAAGAAAAGATGATGATGATGATGATGATGATGACGTGATGATGATGACGATGATGATGATGATGATGATGACGATGATGACGTGACGTGATGATGATGATGATGATGATGATGATGATGATGATGATGATGACGATGATGATGATGATGATGATGATGATATGATGACGATGAGGAGGAGGAGGAGGGAGGAGGGGAGGGAGGGAGGGAGGGAGAGAGGAGAGAGGACATTAAAAGGATGGAGGACAAAAAGGAATGGAGGATGAATGGAAGGAAGGAAAATGGATGAAATATCTTGATCTTATAAATAAAATGACAAATGATGGTGGAGGCAGCCAAAGAGGCCCGCTATAAAGACAAACCCCATCTCTCTCCTCGCCGTCACACTCCACTAGAGTCTTGGCCTTTACTGGTAGCTAGCTTAGTTCACATCCCACCCTTACAAATCATTAAACTGCATAATGGTACTCTTTTGTTTATGTATCATCTTGCCCCCTAGCATTACCGACCAAAACAGCCCTCCACCTAATCTGATTAACCTTCTCTTAAAACAGTTCCTTATGTACCTACAGCACATAGCCTCAATGCAGAGAGACAACAGAATAAAAACGAGTTCCCGGCCAGTCTTTCAAGAATCTCAATCAATCAGCAGAAGTCAAAAACGTCTAAAATGACATGAAAACAATCAACTCCAAACAACTGGACAACCACTAGGGAAAAAATTTGAAAAAGTGACAATTGAGAGCAAAAACATCATCAGCAAATCATGCAATCAACAATAAGCACACACATTTCTGACAAAGCAAAACAGTCTCGTTCCTAAAAAACTAGTTTTTATCCAGAATAGCTTTCTACACATGAGAAAATACAAACCCATCACTAGATCCTCGTTGTTTTTTGACAAAACATTTATAAAGTCAAAAAGTTACAGAACTGATACATTAACATTTACACAACCAATCTTCTAGGACAAGTGACAACATTCGTAGTCAGTCTTACTAATGGAGACATCTACTTTTTGACAATTGCCTCCAGTAATGGATTGCATGACCATAAAGGTAAGGGAAATGAAGAATGCATCAAAGCAAAAGAAATTAAAGCATTCAATGAAAAAACTGGTGTCTGCATTCACCAGATTAGACATGCAAATGATAACCATTTAACACATAGAATTTACAAGACTGGCAAGTTTAGAAGGAACTGTAGAAGACCCTATTCAATATAAAATATTTACGTAATGAGTCATGAGCGGTCGACTATTCCACTTCAAAAAGGCTCAACGACAGAAGTAGGTTGAAACAGTTTTCAAAAAAAATGCTACCTACAGACGGCTCAAAATACACAGGTTCGACAACCAGATCAACTCTACATACTGAAATCCCATCCAAAGCTGGCCTATAAGAGAAACAACTGCCTGGATCACAAGGAAATTCCTTTCCAAAGAAAAGGTAAACTAAATAGGACCTGGAGTCCGTTTGATATACAATATGCACTGAACCACCAAAATTAGCTCTTAAACCCAGAGGACTGCCTGAAAATTATCATGCCCTTTGGAATTCACGCAATACCTAGCAAAAATAGGAGATGACAACAAACAGCAAACAAATATGACAGACTATCTTCAAATAAAAATCCTCACCTGGTCCTTCACCACGTCCCACAAGCCATCACTGGCTAAGACCAGAAACTCATGCTCATCTGTGATAGTCTCCTCCTGCAAAGACCCAAAACAATGAAAAGAGTTCCAGGACACTCAGTTGGCAGTTTAAAACCTACCTCAATCTGAAATGATAAAAACAATAGGCCAACTTGGAAGGTCTAATGTAAATATTGTTCGGTTATGAAATGCCGAGAAGCAACCTCTGCACGGGAAGCCTCCCTTGTGCAAGAATGATCCTCCCCAAATTGTTTTTCTGACGGTCTTTAAAGCAATACAAAAAAGCCTTGATGCTTGGTTTCACACTACTTTGTTTCCTGCGAGCACCTGAATCTCTGGATCAGGGACTACATAGCGTTTCAGCAACCTGTCCCCAAAGGCACGAGAGACAGCAAGGACACCTCCAACCCGCCAAGTTCCTGCAAATTAAACCACAGAAGAGAGCGGCATAGTAAATAAGAGCCAAAGACAATAGACGTAAGAAAGGAAAAGGCAGTCGCATTGCTCGCTTAAAAGGATACACTTGCAAAAGTAAACATATTTGCAATGAGAAAATTGACAGAAAATATCTGAAGGGAACTCAGTTGCATGTAAACCCTGTTTAGCAAGCAATTTTCTTCAAAAACCCCTTCCAGCTCATTGGATCACATAAGAATCGGAAAAAAAAGAAAACTGAGCTGGCAGAATGTTTCACCTGCCCACATGACTGAACCACCGGCTTGTTCAATACGTTCTCTCTCATCAGTTCGATTTGGTTTATGGTCAGTTGATAGAGCATGGGCTGTCACGGAGGAAAAACAACAAAACCAGCCAACTGAGAACGAGACGAGACTGAAGAGATCAAATATTCTTTAAAATAGCTGTAAATACAAACCTACTGAACATAGCGAGTCTCACCTTGGCCACTTCTGCAGATCACTGCTCGAGAGTCTCCTACATTTGCAACAAGTAGCTGCTTTCCAACAAGGACAGCAGTTGATGCTGTTGAACCAGCATCTCGATTCTGTCCATTTTCAGCCTTAAGATAATCGGAATCTGTTTGTTTAAACGTCTCCGCTGTTAAACAAAGGACAAAATGAAATAAGGTGAGAAGAAC
Organism: Zygnema cylindricum; assembly: GCA_037447655.1. Lineage (NCBI taxonomy): Eukaryota > Viridiplantae > Streptophyta > Zygnematophyceae > Zygnematales > Zygnemataceae > Zygnema > Zygnema cylindricum. The sequence goes on from JBBHKE010003410.1 coordinate 386,107, forward strand.
TCGGTGCATTTTAAATCCCATGAGAGTTATTTCAAACAGGCTGAGATTGATCGACGTCAACATAAGAACCTTTCCAGTCAAAAATTAATCGTCAACACTAAACATAGTCTGTGCCATGCAGCTCCATCAAGGATACCCTAACAAAAACTGACTGTCTCCATAATCTAATCTCAAATATGCATACCAATTGCAGACTTAGGATCTTCTGCAAACTTAGGGTGGTTGATAAGATTTTTGAATAAATGCTGCTTCACGTATTCAGCAGCCCTTGACCCTCCATGTCCTGCAAAGACAAAAAAAGAAAAGCAATAGCAAGCCAAATGCAAAAATGCCAAGTTAAAACCTAATCAATAAATATGGCAATAACTGTAGCAGAGAGTCAATCGCAACCTGTTGATCAAGCAACCAACAAATAAATGTAAACTATACTTACTCTGCAGACACAATTCAAGTCTCAATGGCACTATCGATGTGTCGACTGTTCAGGAAAAGAGTAACTGGAATGGAATGGAATGGAAATGTAAACAGCAACTGTGACACAACAGACTATGAAATTAAATTCTTTAATCCATCCAATTGGAAAAGACTGCTAGCAGAAGTTCTTTCAAAATGAACCATCAACCCTAAAACACTTATTACAGAAACCAGCAGTGGCAAAACAAAAACAACACTTGTCATTGGACATAAATTTGTATTGACTAATAGCATCGAAGAACGTTACAATTGCTAAAACATACACAACTTCAAAAATTTGATAAAAAAATTTAAGGCAGGAACTGCTTTACACATGAATGAAGCATACCATCAAATACACCAAATAAACCGACAACTTTTTCGCCAACTTTGGCTATTCTAGCATCTTGAAAATCTTCCATGGATGGCCTCTTTCCACGAAGTTGCGAGAAGCCATAGCTGAAGCTCCCATCCTCGCTGAACATGGACAGGACAAGAACCAGAGAGAAAGGAGGGAAGGGGGAAACGGAGGGGCCGAGAGAAGGTGACTGGTAAATGGAGCTTATCTGTGACTTCTTGTACAATTGCAACCTATGAATGCCATTTTCCAAAGTAAATCTTTGATTGTTTATAAGGATCTGGTTGGTGTACAATAATTATCTTAAATCCTCTAACATTTGATCATGCAAACTTTCTTCTCTAGAACAACTCATATTCATCTCAGCGAGTAACAGAGTAATTACTCGTATGCAATTACTAGCGTTACTGGCCAGTAATTGCAGTAATCGTACAGGAAAAAGTACAGCTCGTACCATTCTCTGTACGATTAGTGCGGTTACTAGCCACTAACGCCAGTAATAGCGTATATGTAATTACCCTGTAACACATGCAGATCCTGCTTAAGCTCCTGTTCACATTTTCCCCCTTCCCACAGCCAAAATCATCCCCTCACTTCATCCTTTCCCCTTCCTTTCACTTTTCCTTTCTCAACAGCTCTCCCAATCCTCTCCCTCTCCTACCAATTCCCTTTCCCTTTTCTATCTTCTCTTTCTCTTTCAGTTCTTTTCCCACCCTTTTCCCCTCTCTTCTCCCTTTATTACGCCATCTTTGCCCTCCAAGCTTCATTCTCCCCTCCCCTGACCGGCTCTACCATACTCCATTTCCCTCCTCTCTTCCCCCCCCTCCCCCTCCCCCTCCCCCTCCCCCTCCCCTGCCCCCTCGACACCCCTCCTCCTCCTCCCACCTTGTGCCCCCTCCTGTCGCTGGCGTGGTCTGCCCCCCTCCCACCGCCTTGGACTGGAGCACAGCGTTCATAGAATTCATCGTTCAGCTTTAGCTATCGGCTCCGCACATGCCTCTCAAAGCAACCCTGAAAAAATATCGCAGGAACTGTCGCAGGCACACTTGGAAGTACAGTCACAAGTACAGTCGCAAGTACGGTCTTGGAAGTCGTCTGGCAAGCGCCGGGGGACAGGCGACGACCGACAGCGACTGTTGCAGCGCACGAGAAGTAGGGCGATAAAGAAAAGAGATGAGCAGGATTTTGGTCTTAGGAGGGAAGTTCGTCTGCGGGCATGTTCTTCGTTTAGACCCGTTTAGACCCGATTGGACGCCGCTCGTTGCTTCTAGTTTGGATTTGTTGATTTGTCGAATTGCTGGATTTGTTGGCTTTGGTTGTTTCGTTTAATTGTTTTTTCGGAAGTGAGGAGGAAGGAGAATAGATTGAAAATTTCATTGAATGAAACTGGTAGATGAAATCTTAGGACGTGGAAAGAATTTTGCCTTCCGATCGGACGGCTGATGTTCTTTTACATGCTGTACCTGATATTAAAATAGACGTACCTCATTTGGACCTCACAGTCGCCTGCGCGTGTGTGTGTAACTTATGAATGTGATCACTGATCACTGATTATGAATGATTGAATGTTTGAATGTGACCTGTTTTACACGGTTTTCAACGTAGCTGTACGGCCTGGTACGGTGTGATGATTGGGAAGTGAAGACTCGAAGCGGAGCTTTGAATGGGTCAAACATTATCAATTGACTTCTACTTTACAGAGTACGGAGTTGCATGGACGGCGCACACACCTGAGGAGAGGTACAGTACGTAAAAAATAGTGAGAGCTGCTACGTGGACATACCAAAATCCTTAGGGTAAAAAATAGTGAGAGCTGCTGCGTGGACATACCAAAATCCTTAGGGTACACACCTAAAACTAATCGAACCAAGTTGTACACTTCCCAGGACACTACACCGCGCAACGTTATTAGTGTCAACGACACTAATTTGGGTTCTTAAAATCTTGATTTTTTTCCTCAAATAGGATACATGATTTTAATTTTTCCTTGACGTTAATTAAGGTACCGTACAAAATAGCGTAAAGGACGAATTAACAATAATATCTAAATAGTGTGGTGTACGGTCGATGTCAGACCGTACATAAATGTACCTTTTCAAGTGAAAATTTTACAAAAAATTAGTTAAATCAGACGCGCACGCATAGGATCGTGCGCTAAAAACGGGATTGTTCCGACACGTAAATTAGTCTTACATGTACGGATATTTAAATTTCACGACGGCGTACGATTTTTAATATTTTGTACGGATACATATATTAATGTATATAATCGTACAGCGAATATTCCATTTTTGCTGTTCCCAAATTAGCATAAACGCCGAAATTAGAATACACCTTTTTAAAAAAAATAAAAAAAAATCTTAATTAGCGTCAATGACGGTATATTTACTTCCACACTATTTAAACTTTGACACTAATAACGATGCGCGGTGTACACTACAGTACAGTACTGTACTGTACAGTACAGTACTGTATGATGCGTCATGACGGGTGCGTCATGAGGGGTGTCTATTGTTGCGCACCCAATCCCGTCAGCAAATTTGCATCCGTACCAGCGGCCGTCAACACCATAGAAGTCCCATTCGTACGGATTTGGACTTTTTCCCGAAAACTACGTAGTATTCGCTAGTTTCGTAAATTTCGTAGATTTCGTACGTCTCAGATTGTACGAAAAATTGTACGGACTTTAATAAAAAAAAGACGCTGCGTCGTTTGCGCGCGCGTATTTTTATTTGTCCTCCACTCCGTCTTCAGAAGGAAAATTCCGCCGCTCGCCGCTAGTTCGCTGAACTTTTTAGAGACGCCGTAAATTCCGCCACTCGCCGCTAGTTCGCTGAACTTTTTTAAGACGCCGTAAATTCCGCCGCACGCCGCTAAAGTAGTTCGCCTAAATTTTTAGAGAAGCCGTAAATTCCGCCGCTCGCCGCTAGTTCGCTGAACTTTTTAGAGACGCCGTAAATTCCGCCGCTCGCCGCTAGTTCGCTGAAATTTTTAGAGACGCCGTAAATTCCGCCGCTCGCCGCTAGTTCGCTGAACTTTTTTGAGACGCCGTAAATTCCGCCGCTCGCCGCTAGTTCGCTGAAATTTTTAGAGACGCCGTAAATTCCGCCGCTCGCCGCTAGTTCGCTGAACTTATTGAGACGCCGTCAATTCCGCCGCTCGCCGCTAGTTCGCTGAAACTTTTAGAGACGCCGCTAGTTCGTTGCAACGAACTAGCTGCGAGCGGCGTCTCCAAGGCGGCTTCGTATTGCGTCATTTGCGCGCGCGTATGTTTTTTTGTCCTCCACTCCGTCTTCAGAAGGAAACTGCCGTTGGAGACGCCGTAAATTTCGCCGCTCGCTGCTAGTTCGTTGAACTTTTCATTTTTTTTGGGTATTGAATATTTAATATTTTTGAAATTTGAAAGTCAAAATAAGGTACGAATTTTAAAATTCCGAAATCGTTTGATGCGCACTTTACGTAGTAATCGATAGTTTAATCCGTGCGTGTTATGCGCATGGGACATCTATGGTCAACACCCCTCTCTGACAACGCGCGTGGAGATGCCGCCAACCAGTGGATAGTCGAAATACTTTCGATATTGAAAATCTATTAAGAAAGCACGATGGTAAACCACCTGAGTACAAAAACGAAACTGAAAAACCTAACACTGTGTATCGGAAGATTTTCTATCCCGAAAATTACGATAAGACTCCATAAGACAAAAAGTACAGGACTCTTTATTGTCCAAATTTTAGAAGTACAAAATAGTTTGTCACTTTCTTATAAGCAAATCAACAAACTAAGCACCAGTATAGCAAATATTTCTAATTTCTTGCCTCCTGAAATTATATGCTTCAAGCCCTAAGCAAATTTCACAGATGATAAAAAAAATTTACATTTTTTTTCTTCTAATGGATTTTCAAGAGAAATTAGGAAGCATAGGTGGAGAAGATGACTAAATTCAATAACTCCTCGACATGTATTTGGGTGGAGAAAAAAGGTCCAATAGAAATAAGGGAACAGTTTAGAGAATCAAAATAATCATCTATAATAGTTTCTCTCTTTGCAATAACAAATCGATCAAGCACACGACAGTAGTCGCGACGACATTGCGGCTTTCGCTTACTAGGGGGGATATGCTATTCAACAAGAGGTTTCACATATTTATTTTCCCTTTCCCCCCAGATCGACGATACAGCCGTTGGTCAAGCGTCCCGACATGGTGGAGTGGTCGCTCGTGACATGACTACGAAGAAGGGGCACGGTTATGCCCAACGAGGTTCTATGGATGACTTTATTCCTATAGCAGTTGCGATATTTGGTTCTTTGGGTGTTGCTTTAGATGGGTTTCTCCATATTTGTGGTTGGGGCTCTTTTTCGAGCGACTGGGTCCTCGGTGCCTTCCTGCTTTGGTCTTTACTTCTTTTTATCATTAACGTTTATGTGTGGCTTTACAGCTAGTGTATGCTTCTATCCTCCTTCGATCGTCTGTTGTGGTTATGGATCGCCGGTGTGTTCCAAGACTCCCTCAGCTCATTTCCCTCGACTTGGGAGACGTAAGGGATTGCTTTTGGTATATATTTTACCATGTTGAGTTTTTGTGAGGTGATGTTGTTTTAAGCACTTTGTTGTGTCCTTGCTTTAGTGATTGTTGGTTCTTTGAGTATCTTTGTTTTTAAGTGCCCTTTGTATAAATGTTGGTTACTTTCGCACCGGATTCGGCCGGGTGATTAAAAAAAAAAAACAAATTCGGGTACGGCTGGGTAACGGTGAAGTTCCATCGGACGGAGAGTGGAGAGTGAGGATGTTTACAGAAATTTAGACCTCTCCGTACTACGCCGCACTTGTTTTGTTTTTATTCGTGAAAAACATTTCAGATAATTTTGCCAATATGCTCCAAAGGTCTGGGAGGTAACAATGGCTGTTGGATAATAGTCCCGAAACATTCGCTTCAAAAGTTTTTGTAAATGGTGATGTTTTTCCATTTTGCCTACTTCTATTCGAATTTAGTTTTTCGTTTTGGCTTTGCCGGCCACTTTCCATATTCTCAGATGGTTTTTCTACTTCGTTCATGTGAGAGCTTGTCCACTTTGTCCCAATTTTGTTGCTTTTTCTCTTAACCCCGAAAATTGATCTGGATGTGACACTTCTCATCAGTGACAGTAGTATGTAATTTCCTGTGTCAATGGTTGTCCATCTCTCCCATAACTTGTACCCGTTTCAAAATCTGTTTCATTTCGATGAAGGTGCGACAGATTCAAACCGAATAAAGAATGCCTCCAAAAACATCGGTATCATTTTCCAATTATCAGATTGTACTGGCTGAAAGGGTATTTATCTTTCTGATAAGAAGAGTGCCCCAAGAACTCGAAATGAATTTGCCCCCCTCCCTGAAAAAAAAAGAACCAAAGACTTCTCAATGTGTAAATCCATTATGTTGCCCATGTATTATATTCCATGAGTACTAAAAATATAAAGAAAAGCGATCTGGTTTCCCTAAATATTCCTGGGAGGGCACAACAGGCCCCAACAGGTAGCATGCTTTATAGAAAGCAGTAGCAAAACCATACAAGTACAAAGATACGAAAGAAAAGAAATGTGGCACTGGAGTGGCTCAATAACAGTGGTATTAGAGTACTCCTTGGAGCTCAACCAAGTTTAGACCCATCAGGATATCTCACATCAATGAGACTGACAAAAGGACAATGATTCAACAGGAAAACAATGTCAATTACACACTGTTCAGAAGAAAACGACCAGTCAAGTGAAGAACGCCAAATTATGTATCATCAATACAACGAATCACGATTAAAATGCTCAATCGGTTTGCCTAACCAACAGTGAGTGGAGCGAGTTTGAATACATGATTGCTATTAAAAAAAAAAAAGTCAACCACCAATCCACATGAGATTACATCGAGGAAGGGCTCACGATGACATAAGAAATGAAGGCATTGCATGTATACCATTCAGAGCTCCAATTTTAAAACATGATGAAAGTACCGATTTAAATACTGATTGGGCAGACAAATCTCCAAAAACAGAGACAAGCTGCTCTAGACCTAACTAAAGCGTGAGATCAATTTGCGAATGCTAAAGTCAATAAATATGCTAATGGGTCCAGTTTCCAGGACCTCCATAAAGGTTCCAGTTTCCAGGACCTGCATAAAGGTCGAGAAAACCCATCTTTCTTGCATTATTGACTTGTCATTCAAAAGAGCTCCTCATGAAATGTAAATCCACATAATAAAAAACCGCCGGAATGACTAGTAAGCAACGCTTCTTCTGAACCGGTTAGTGGAGACATTTCTCCCCATCATCATAACAAACCATTGCAAAAGCGAAAAACTGTGCCACTTGTCGCCACACAAGTCCCTAAGAGGAGAGGTCCTTGCTGCAAACTAAAACTAAAAAAGTGTCGGAATGCTTCTGCTGTTTTGAGAGGTATAAAAAATCATGCTTTAGGTCAGCTGTTGTCCTTTCCAAGAGGCCAGACAAAGGGGCCATGTCTCATGTCTATGCATGCCAGTCAGTCTTCCTACCTACAGTCTGCCGTTGGATATAAGTGGTGCTCGTTCATTTTCGAGCTCCTTTTCACTAAATACTAAAGAGACCTGCGACAAAAAGAACAGAACAAAAACAGACAAATCAGCAAAGATATACGGTGATGGCTATTCATAATGTAAAATGCGGTACCATCACTTACTCCAAATCGCCTCGATGAGCTACAGCTCTCAAACCACTTACCATCTCTCACCGGAACATGTCTTCCCGTTCTCTCATTTTGCAAACCAGCAACCAAACCTTCGCCTAAAAACCAGCTTGTTTACCCACCAATTTGTTCTTTGAGACTGTCTAAATAACATCCATGGACAGCTCACCAACTAACTATTCCTCAAATTCCTCTCCGACTAGCCCTGTAAGAGATTCCTTTACCAGCAAAAACAATTCCCCTCTTAACATGGGAGACTTATTTGCTGCAATCCACCATGACCTGACTTAAATGAACGTGTCACCTTCTCAAATTCATGGAAGCCTAAGTGTATGCAATTAACAAGCCACAAAGTCCATATCCTTTGTACGAAAGAGCAAAGTGCATATGAAGTTATCAACTAATGCAGAGCTAAAAACTAACTTGTGAGGAGGAAAACAAGAAAAAAACTGCACCTGTGACCCATCTCTTGTCAACATCATGTGCTCCGGTGCTGGTAGGCCATTGGGACTCTTAGAAAGGCTAACACTTCTGACTCTCTTCTTTGCTTCCAAATACTTTTCATAAGCATACCATCCAATCCCGCAAGAATTCACCGTAAGGCCGGCGAGGTTGGTCACACTCAACTGCAACACAGCTTTACGCCCGTCAAACTCTCCTCCTATAACACACATCATCACAGTAATTACATGCGATGCTGACGGCAGATTAAAAACCATGCTTCAAGGTTTTTAAATTAAAAAAACTCAAAATGGCAAGAAACATGCAACTGCGCGAAGATTTCCAGACACACGTAGCTCAAGTAGGAAAATCAACGGGGCATAGGCATCGTTGATCTACACAGTGAAATAATCTTATACGAAATCAGCACAAAAAATTACTATCCAAAAACTTACCCTTACATCACCAAAAGCGAATAGGCCACCAAAACCCTGCAATATGGACTTTGTCCGCCCTGAAACAAAACAATATAACATAAAAATTAGCGAGGGCTCTAGTCATGTTATTAGGTTCAGAAAAATTACAATAGGAAGTGGCAAATATTCTTATACAGCAGCGAACAACACCTCTTGCATTTTAAAAATACATAAAAATCTGTCAAGTTCACAAATCAAACAAATCAAACACTTATGTAATCAGTTTAAATGGCTGTTCTAAAGCCCTCATTTTTTTTTCAGATTGCTGGATATAGCTGGCTTACCAACAATTGAGGTTGTGAGAGAATCGTTGACAAGTGTGCAGAGATATGTGGCCAAATTGAGCACGAAAGCTGATGCACATGAAGTGATAAAATAAAAAATAAACATTGGTTCTCCAGTGTGCGGGGCACTAATCAGCGCTGTCCCCTCTCCGTTGAGTAGAACAAATAGAAAGGAGAAAGGCAAAGACCAGCAATTATTATAGAATAGCAATGTGAAAGAATCCAGCTGTAACTCATCCCCTAGCTTTCCAACTATGACCACATATGCTGCTGTTGCTACAGCAGAGGAAAGTGCTAGAATGTATCCCGCCAGATCAAATGTCAGATCACCTAAGCCAGCAATAAAACCTCCGAGGGTTGTCATGTAAACAGATAGCTGCACCCGAGTGGAAGCTTTTTTTCCACGCATGACGTAATCCAAAATAAGCACAGATGGTGTAGTTGCACTCTTCAATACACCATACATAGGAATGTTGACTCGATTCAAAGCAGACATGTCCAGTAGGAGCTTAAGAAGGAAAGCGAATGAAAGAAGGAACACCTGTGGAACAACGAAGCAAACATATTCATGATTACAAGCATACACTATGCAACTCATATTGCACCCAGAACTTAACCTTTCTTTATTTTTCTTTCAGAATGTTAACTATCTCTGATAACTATGAAAATCAAACAAACTAAAGTCCTAAGAGTTGATAAGGTAAACCCTAGCCCAGGTTGCTCGCTGAAGAACTTGATATGACCACCAATAAACTACTAATTTGGTAACGCAGGAATTTATCGATGCGTCATGCTATCCAACTTCCATATTGTTGTACATGCAACAAGAAATCATAGTTTCAGAAACATAAAGAAATGGTTTAACAGACAAATTAGGTTACATGAAGTTTATAGAAACCCAGGTGAAATTAACACAAGATATGCACAGGCATAAAAATAAGCCAGCCCCCCATTCTGGAACTACTACCATCCCCCTTTGAAAAGGATCTGCTAAAATAGGCATGTTTCCAGTTAACGCCACTTGCCGAAGACAAAATATTACCAGAGGCTTTATTAACAAACATTGTAATAACTGCTGAGCTCCTAAGAAGAAATCGAATTCTGCCACCAACAGATCTAGCACGAACAATTGGTGGCGAAAATCTGTGTAAGAAAATGCATTACAAAATTGAAGCCTTAATTCAGTAACAAAACTAATTGCCCTACGGAGACAGCAGTGGCTCACCCGTTTGAAGATATACAGCTGGAAGTTTCCCAATCGAATAATTCCCACATTACGCATCAAGCTGAGTAGTGCGAGAGTGAAGACAGTTTGACCAAGGACTAAAGTATAAGGATAATTAAACTTGTAGACATGGAATATGGCTTTATTGATAAAAACACTCGCCACAGACATGCCACCTGCAACAGTGTAATCACAGCAGTGTGAAATATTTTAAAAAACATATTAAAGGGGAAAGAGAAAAACATTTTCAAATGTAGAAAATGAAGCCAGCAACTATGAGTTGTGTCGTCAACCACACGTCCTTGAATTGGAAATTCCTGATTAAAGATAAAGTAAGGTCAGATTTTCCGCTTACCATAAAAGAAGGCTGTAATGACACCTTTGTAGGACGTCATGGCTCCCAAAGGTCAAAGCCTTCCTCGGATTTGCCACAATCCTTAGGATCAGACGCAGACAATCACCTAGTTTTGCAATCAAACATCGCCTTCAAATTTCCTCTCTTAGTCTAAGTTCTGACAAGTTGATTTTCTTGCATTGACAAGGCTCGGATTTTCTCTATGATGTTCAGCAGCTCTAATCCTTGATCAAGAAAAAATGCGATCATTTTCTCCATCTTTGAAGCATTTGGATGGAGGAATGTCACGTGACAACACTCTCAATAGGAATTCAAAACTCCCCGTGATAAAGAGGATGCAACCATGGACAATAATCTCGGATACGTAAAAATGGGAAATCTTGAAAATAAACACTATTATCCGCAACGCAATCTGCCTTATGGATAAGAGCTTAGATCCCTTTAACTGACAAAATTGAGGGACAAGAGACAAATCGCTACCAGATAGACAAAAACCAGATAAAGAAAACACAAAATTCCACAACTCAGATTCAGAGACGGAAAGGAGAAAGCATAAAACACAATAGACGTGCCTAAACTTTCTGCAAGGAAAATTTCCTCTGTAGCAACGACCCAGAGCGAAGTGCTGTGAAGCAAGTACACAACAGCTATTCAAAGTCCCTTAACAATGCATATTGTAGGCAGGTTGAGTGTGAACACACTGCAGTAGTTTACGACAATCCTTGGCTTGCTTTAAAACCTAGCTTTAAAAGCTTACCAGCCATACGGAACTGTAACGCTTGAATGTGCGAACACGCTATATATGGGACAAACGTACTATACGCATATTTAACCATACGATAACGCTTACAAGGCGGGATTGCCACATACAATATTACCATACTTTCTGCACAATTACAACTTATGACACTATACCAGCAGACATATCTGCGACAAAACAGATCCGGGGTCACGGCAAGAAGCCAAGCAATCACTTGATCGCCAAGAGGTCATCCCACGTGGCGCCAATTAGCAGCAATTGCCACTTGGCATTCAGTTACATGGTCCACTGTAAGTAGCATGGACATAATTTTACTATGGATTGAAACGTATTTTCACTATTTGATCCCTTTTGGTGCACTGCCCATCGGAGTCAAAGGCTTTTAACATTTACGATCGAACGTTGGATTTTGTTATTCACTGAAGCATGTGAATCGAACGGTAACGGTCATACTTTTTGATCTTGATGTCACAATTGAAATTTGAAAAACAGTGTGATGAAAAGGAGAAAAGTTACTTCCGAGGGCCGGAAGTGTATCAAATCGTAGAGATACTCAAGTACGTCACTGTAGCGTAGTGTTGCTTATCGAACCGAATTCAGATAATGTCTGTCCAATATTCGACGATCGGTGGGTACCGACTTCCACCAGTTTTCGCTTCGATTTCAAGTTTTTGTTTTTGGTTGTGTGCACTAATCGCGTTAGGTACAGTACACTGTAGAGTACACCGCGAATCGTTATTAGCGTTATGAACTCTATATCGGCGCCCCCAAACTTTGATTCTAAAACCCGAAATAGAATTGATAATACTAAATTTTCCTTTACGTTAATTACAGTTCTAGAGAATTAACGTTCATAATTCTAATTTATGATAATATTGAATAGTGTGGTGTACGGACTTGTCAGTTCGTACAAAAAAGTAATTTATTAAGTAAAAAAGTACGAAACATGGATTTAAATAATCGCGATCGCATGTAAAACTACGCTCAGTTTAAGAGACATAATAAGATCGTATCTATTTTAGTGTAAAGATATGTGTGGCGTAATAATTATTCGCGCGAACACCCAAATTAGAGCTATGAAAAAATTAGAGTCAAAGGACGCGACAGTGTACGATTTGTCAGATTTTGTACTTTTACCTATTTAACTGTAAATATCTTGATGGCAGATCTGGTGTACAAAAATTAGAATTAATGATCAATTAGTATTAAACATTTTTTTCAAAAAAAATGAAAATTGTAATTAGTGTTAATAACGCTGATTATTTTTTAACACTAATAATTTCTCAACGCTAATAACGATTCACGGTGTACTGTATAGTACACCGTGTAGCGCTCTTACAGTACAGTACTGTAGTGTTCGTGTACTGAACTAATTTAGAGGACACTCAAAACTATTCAACATTACAATACTGAAGAATTTTGGTCCGGAAGAATCATTTTGCCAAATTTCTCGTCTGCCATGGTTCTCAACAAGAAAGAAGATGCGGATATAGCTGAAGTGCTCTTTTCAGCAGAGGCTATTAGCAGCCGAGTTGCGGAACTGGGAGCACTGGTTTCCACTGATTTCAGTAATGGCCAGCCGCTGACAGTTGTCGGAGTAAGCACTCGAAATGATAAACCCTGAATGATAAACCTCGACAGATGGTTTTGAGAGATTGAAACTTTAACGATTGTAGCTGATAACTTTTTAATTTAGTAGATACCAGTTCAAACTGAAGCTTTGAGTAGTTTTTTTTTTTTATTTCAGGTTAATCTGTTACACTTGTTGTCCTGAACCCTAATACACATCCACTCCAAGTTCAGTTGTACTTAGTAGTTGAGGAACACAGCGAATATAAAATCAAAAGAGAACATAAAATTAAACTTTGAGTTGAAAGTGATTTTTTTAACTGAAGCTCTTGTTGCAGGTAGCCACAGGAGCTTTCATGTTTCTGGCGGATCTTGTGAGAGCCATAGATGTACCGATAGAGGTGGATTTGATTCGGGCAGAGTCGTACGGTCATGGAACAGAGAGCTCCGGACAAGTGACAGTCTCCAGCAACATGAAAGTCCAAGTGGAAGGCCGCCATGTGCTACTTGTGAGTTGCATTTCCTTCTGTGGAGAAAGCTGTTGCTGGGGGATGTTTGCAATCAAGGAAAACAGCGAAGGAAGTCTCTTCACTCTTCACTTCTATGTGTCATGTTCAGTGCTATGTTTGTTTTACTTTCCATCTCCATCAAGTTTTCTTGCTCTCGCCTCCGTCCTCTTCTTTCCTTCCCATTCCCTTCTCCTGCTCCCTTCCATCCCCTGTCATTGTCGTTCCGCTTTTTTTTTCTCTCTCTCTTTCCTCTTCCTAGTCCACACTGCTGAACCCGAACTTGAACTTGAACCTATACTTGAACCTGAACCTGAACCTGAACCGAACCGAACCGAACCGAACCGAACCGAACCGAACCGAACTGAAGTGAACTGAACTGAACTGAACTGAACTGAACTGAACTGAACCGAATCAAACCTGACCTGGACTGAACTGTTGAACTGAACTGCGCTGAACCGTTGGTTCAACTGGACGGAACTGAATGGACCGGAAAGGAACTGGGACTGGAGCTGAACCGGAATTGAACTGGATCAAGGTGAGGGGTCGAGGATGTTGGCAGGTTGAGGACATATTGGACACTGGTCGGACTCTTGCTGCCCTCGTGGGTCACATGGTGGTGAAGGGTGCCCTTTCCGTTTCGGTCTGTGTGCTTTTAGATAAGGAAGAGAGGCGCATTGTCCCCCTTGTGCTTCCTCCCTCAGGGAAACTATACACCGGCTTTCAGGTTAGGAACCTTGCGACAAATTGTTTTAGAGTATCTTTTTCGCCATACGCTTTTATCTCTCCTGGCATTTGGCTCCTTTTTCCTTTTGCTTAATTATCCAAAAAAATCTTTATCTATGAATTCCAATATATTAGCCGCTAGTTATGTAGTAACTGTTTCCTGGATGCGCCAATATGCTGCATGGACATGCATATCACACAGATAAAAAACATTCAAAAACAAATTTGTGAAGTAATGTTCAAATTTTAGCTTTTACCTTAGAGTCGAACCACGGTTAAGGAAAAGAAACAATGGAAAGGAGACACGGTCCCCTGAATTCTTCTTAGTGATTTTTGTGTATTCCATTTGTTGGCGAGTTCGAAGAACCTAAGGATGTTGGTAAATTTTCCAATTCATTTTTTTGAGTGCTTTTCTTAGTCTAACAGCAAATAGCATACAGATTATCTGACAAAGGTGTGGATGGAGGGGTGTTTCAGTGTCCTGATCAATTTGTGGTAGGTTATGGCCTGGACTTCGACGAAAAGTACCGTAATCTTGGTTATGTTGGAGTGCTCCGCCCCGAACTTTACTCGAGTTAGTATTTGGAAAGAACCTGCTTTTAACTCACACTGGATATGCCGACACTAATTGCTGGAAAAATCGGAGGTAAGGGATTAAGATACAATGGATTTCTACATCTACCATGTGTGACTCTTTATAGCCTCTAAACTTACAAGCTTACAAGCTTTTGTAGCCACATTCTTTTGGAATAAAAACGAGGCACACTAGGGACAGTAATAAATTGCCAGAGCCAACTTTACGATTTTCTTTTTATTTATGAAGTCGAAAGGGAGCTGCAGAAACAGCGAAGGTAATATGGCCGCTACGAAGTTTGTGGAGGCCTGTAAATAGCTGTAAGGAGCACAGACTCTAAAGTTGTTGTTGTAAGGGCTTGGAGGCCACATTTGTGGCTTCTAATGTCAGATTAAGTAGATTTTTGATAGAAATATCCTGAGCGAAGCGAAGCAGCAGTGAGGATTCTTTGTGGATTTGATTTCCTTTAACCCATGTATAAGGAAATCACTATTGGATTTCAATGGACCATTTTTTCAGATACGTCCTAGATCTTCAAGAGGATACATAACAAAACCTGCGCAGGCAATATTTACAAAAAAGCTAAAAACGAAAGTTTGGACATTTTCAGCACATATAATGATCAGTAGGCATGTTATTAGTGTGGAGAAAGCTCTCATGAAACTTTTTGGAAATGGTGTTGAGCTATGTTTTGGAAAGGGATTTGATGTTTTTGTCTTAACATGATGGATCTTTATCTTGAAAACGTTGTTCATGTTTATCAAATTTGAAGAATTGAAACTATGATCAAACAGTGAGTGGCTGGAAAATTGCAGGTAGGAAATTGACAGATCCGAGAAACATTTGTTTTTAAGTCTACTGTATGCTAATGAAGGATGCAGTGTCAAGGTTGAACAGATTTTTCTGTCGACTCATCATTCATGTTAGTGAGTACAACAAATATATTACAGACACAACTATATGTACAACACTGACAAGTCTTTTGCAGTGAGAGCCACTCCTAGAAGAACTTCTTAGTCCATTGTTTTTGATTGTATTGAGCGGTGGCCTACAGCGACTGAAAATAACTGTGCTTCTGTTACTCTAACCAGTAACCAATTAAAACTACCCCGAGGAGTGCACATTATCTACAAAAACAACACACCTGGACATTTGTACTTTCTGAATTTTGACATTGCTACCAGTCAAAATCTTCGTATCTGTCATTTGGGTTCCCCAGTAATGCCAGTATCCGCGACTTAGTCAGTTTATTGGGATGTAGGAGTCACTCCCAATCGCCAGTCAAGCTTATATATATAACCACACTGTAAGAATGGTAGGATATGGCACAGCATCTGGTTCATATCGGTGAGATACATTACAAGACAGGACTGTAAGAATATGACTAGACTAATCCAAGTAGAGATTGCAAAAACACATTCAGGACAATATCGGATGATGTGTGATCAGAAATTAAGCAAGATGGTTGTATACAAATATAAACGATTCTGATGCATTGCCAATGAGCTGAAAGTCCTGAGATGATGTCAGTGCAATGCCTGAGGGAAAATCAATCTAAATTCTGTCATCTCACTTACATTGAAACTTTCTATACCTGCGTGTTGTGCACGATGGCCATCTATAAACAAAGGTCTACAGAGGCCATTTTAACTTTAGGGCGGAAATTAAAATTTTTTGAAGTAGGAAAACCTGGGCAGGCTGGTGTTTTTTTTTTCTAGTTAAGAAAATGAAAGTACAAATTCTTTCCAGGAAAAACAAAAGAATATACATATTTGATCCTTTGAGGAAAAACCAGATCATGCAATAGAAACAAACAATAGTTAACACCTAAACTACTTTTACAAAACTTTTAGAGGAGAACACATGACCTGTCTAAGTTTGTGTTCAGATTTGTCATACTTCAAAATGTAATAATTTTAGGGTTTTCCTAATCGTATTCATAAAATACAGTCCCTTCACATAAAACGCATGAATATACATACTTCAAGTAAAAAGGCGAGGTTAACAAGAGCCCATCATTCTGAAACCTGCTTTCCCAGCCTGAAATGAGCCTCCTCAATTCAACCTCATGACACAACCAAAAAAACACTATGAGAATTGGTTATCCCAAGTCTACAATTCCATTCCTCGTTTATCTCAATTCCCACAATAGATCTCGCTGTGCTTCAAATGTTTAACCATGATAATAGAGACTATCGTGGAGACTAAGGCAAAATCCATCTACGTGACCTGCCTCCCTTTCCCAACTCGAGAAACTTCCGTGACACACTTTCCCCTTTGTACTTATCAGAATGATCCTAGATCCATTGCGTATGCCGAGAATCACTTCCTTAATACACTTAGTTGTATTCAAGAAAGAATAAAAAAAAAAAGAGATGGGCCGTCATTCTCTTCATCACCTAAAGTCTTGAAAACCACTCGGTTTTTTTAGCCATTCGGCAAAAACAGAAGAACCTTCAAAAAAGACTGAACGGGCTTCGCTGTGTACTATGACTGCTTTCTGCACACCCATATCTTCAAGTTCATCATGTCCTGACCCCTAATATTAACACGCTTTCGGAAATTGAAAATACACCACCGTATCAATAATTGTGGATCACACTACCTTTGAGCTATTTCTACATCATAATGGAACCAAGAAAATATACCAATTTTGAAGCAAAACCAAGATGTTCTTTTGAAAGCAAACTGAAAGATCCTGTAAACAATACCTGGTCTGAAACCATCTCACATGAAAGACTTTGAACATGGATTGCAATAATGCAGAAACACTTGCCATCATAATCCAGCCTAAATGCGTAAGAGAGGAAGCAACAAATTCCCTGCAAAACTAGATGAGGCGGGCGAGAAGAAAAGAAAAAAAAACTTGCCTTTGCTTCGCCATATGACAAAGAGGCAACGTCAGAAAGTCCACCAAACAGAACAGAGAGCCGTTTAAAGCGATCAAAAAAAGCCGCCCTGCAATGAAAAAGTTACAGGTTTTGCCCCATTAATAAGCAAACCAAACAAGCATTGATGTCTCCAGAAACACTGAATTGACCGGCACCAAATCATCACTCTGTGGAAAACCCGGAAGTCTGAAATCACCTGCACAGAGAGGAGCGTGTCGCAACAGATAAAGCTCCTTTACGTGAAGTGCCCTGACGTCTTCCAGTTGTTCCAAGAAGTACTTCATGGCGACCACTTGCATCCCAACTGATTGAAAATCTGAGCCACAGAAAGTTTGAAAAGAAACAAAATGAAAAGTCCAAGTTTGGAGAGCAACATGACATTTACTCCAATTGCCTTAAAGCAGCAATTTAAACGAAGACGTAAAATCTTACCCGCATACCACAGCCTCTGAAGGTGATGATGACTGCGAAAGCTCCACTGGAGCGAGCCCTCCACTCCACAGCTCTACCTGCAAGAATTTCCAGGACTCGGCCTCAAAAATTCCAAAGAAATTATAGGTAGTTTCCTGCGAGCTTTCCCTGACTCAGCCTTGTAAATGCATAGACAATTTTGACAGAGATCAAAATTTCTTTCAACAGTCTATCAAGAATTCAACGAGCATCTGGACTTTAAAACAAACCTGATTCACGTGAAATGGAGGCGGCAATTGACCAGCAAGATTCGACAAACGTCCAACGACTGCTCGGTGAAGTGCAGAAATTTGAGGATGATGGGAACACCTCTCTGATGATGAGGAAATTGTAATTGCCAGTGAGGGGTCAGAGGCTACTGTAATGGACGAAAGGTAAAGCGGTTCTGCAAGAAAGTGGCTTAAAAGTGCTCCTGCATTCCACTCCACCAAGTTATGAGAATTAATAACTGTCTGGGGTTGACATAAGCGACCAAAGATCCTTCTCCCTTCATTTTATCTTCATGTTAAATGAAAAAAGTTAAAATGTTCAATAAAGAATTGTATTTACCTTGCAAACCAAGCACATTCCAGCGAGCAATCTTGTCACTGCAGGACATGCTCAGAGTTGGGTCTCCCCGACCAGGTTTTCTCCGTACCACTCCAACCACTTGTACATCCTCTCTTTTTCTAGCCTCTTCACCTCCAGAAACAGCTTTCGCTTCTCTTTCATTACATTCTGCTGCAATAGTCTCCTCTCCGATGGCATATGTGTTAAGCTTTGTACGTTTAGCCCCAGTCCGTTTAGTTAAGAGCTTGGCTGCTTGCACGTCTTCTGAGTCTAAATGAGTGGACCCAGATTCGGCTGCAAATCCATTTCCCACTGGCCAATTCCATTATGAACCAATTGAAAAATCATTGAGACCAGATCACAAAATAATCAACGTAGTAAAATAATGTAACCAACCGCAAAGAGTCACATTAGCGAGCTTCTTATGCTTCTATTCTGACTTGAAACAGATTCCAATTGCACAAGTTGCTTACTACATTGCAATAATCATAGAAGTACTTTCTCTATCTCATACATCATCCTCTTGCTGAAGCCTACTTTCATTACGTATCCAATCAATCACATAAATTGCCCCCTGACTAAAGAAGAATCCTTTTGATTGAAATGCTCAAGGGATCTTACCAGCAATAGCAAGTCTTTGTTCCTCAGTGCCAACCAATGGTTCTGCAGCATATATAGCAGCATCACCACCTGTCACAGGACACCTGAGTCACGAAATGTGTTTGAAAACAGTCAAAACAAGTCAGTGGCAAAATGAACCTGCTTGTGGCACAGGTAAAGGTTGCCTCACATGGTGGTTGACTGCAATACAAATGTATTTGTACCCCTTTCCGCAAGCGACACGTGCGCTTAGTCTGCCCTTCTGATTGAATCCATTCAAAAATAGAAGCTTGGAGAATGTCATCGTCAGGAAGTTCGGTTCCTGTTGTCATACTCTCCAGCTGTGCATACAACCACCTGTAGAATTCAGCACAGCCAGCGGTAAGTGGAAATTGTCCTTTTGACTTTAGGTGTGACACAAGCTCAATCAGATCAAGAAATTACCTATTTAACATACCTTTTCTAAAAAAAAACGTTTTTTCTTCCAATAACGTTGTCTGAACTTATAACATAACGTCAAGACATTACCAGTTGTTCAGAACTCAATAAGCCGAACAGAGAAAGACTGTTAACTCCACATTCAGTAGACCAAACAAAAAAAAAATGTTAACTCCAAATTCAGTAGACCGAATACGTCGTTATTTTGACCGATAAAAGCATTTCAAACTCATTTCATGTATTTTGTCAACCTCCGCTGTTACACTACTGCCAAGGGTCCTAAATTGGTGGTTCAACCTTCCGTCTCGAACAGAAGATTGATTGCATTGTAGATAATGCTTCCACAAATGCCCCGGACTAGTTTCGCAACCACTAGAACAACATAATGGGATAAAACAGTTATGCATTTTTATTTAGTTGCAAATGCCCGAACCAGTTCAAAATTCTTAGTTTCTAGCTCTTCCATACTGAAACAAAAATGAATGAGCACAGAATGATCATTCATACAAAACACCTAACGGAAGTAGAGTTTGGCTTTCATTCACATGGGAACGCTATTGTTCTATTGATACCTTGACGATTTCTGCTTGATACAGAATCTGTTAATCAGATAAAACCGAAAAGCAAATTCATCAGAACTTCCTCCAGTGCAACTCATACAAGCAAGCGAAACTACATTGGCCCCAAGCAAAAAACCTGAGAAGAGCTCGCCTGGCCACCACCTCTGCATGTCCATCACTCACAATGGCTCCATTTTCACTAAGCTGAGAACGGCCCACACACTTCGTGCCAGTTCCAACCGCCACTACCTCCAACTCTGATTCCCCACAGCAGCTTTTCACAGCAATCAGATTATGGCTACTTTAGAGACTCCAGGTTTGTCACGCATTCTTCACACCGTTTACCGTACAATAATCATAAGGATAAAGAAGAAGAGCGCTCCAATGCAGCGTCGGATAAACAAAAGCCAGTTAGAACAGAGAACAGAGTCAAAGAAGAGAGTAGCTGACCGGTATTTATGTCGCGTCTGATGAGAAATGCAGCCATGGCTGTCATCTCACGACCTTGAGGCTTTCCGGTGCGAGGAAGGTTCCTGTAACGCCGCAAAGCCGCCATAGCAATATCCTCTCCAAAACAATTCGCCATCAAATGTCTCAAAAGGATAAATATATGGCTATAACCCATGACTTAGCTTGAATAAAAAGTCCTGAACTGCATTCACTTTAAAATGACTCGCCATGGCTTTGACAACCATCATCAAAGGAGAATCTGGCAATGTAAAAGGATAATCAATCCATGGTTTCAGCTGGCTTGAACAAACATGTTGGAAATGAGTTCAACCTATGTTGAAACTTGAAAGCGTGCGAACATCACACAGATTCCGCACGGAAACGAAGCTTTTCCGTAGTTGACATTTCATGCGGCTGCAAGAAATTGTATGGAAATTATACGTAGGCTCTTACGGGACTGGCAACACTGGCCGCAATAACTGTAATCGAGTAGAAATTACAGTTCCCTCTACGTAAACTATGATTACTGGGCCAGTTCCGACAGTTACGGGGGCTCACAGGAATTGTAAAAAAAAATTACAAGGGGAATCTCCGCACTGTATGCTGATTTCGCGTACGAATGTCCGCACTTTTAAAACATTCATTAAAACAACACTCCGAAGGGTCCATGGAGGCAAAAATGCCACATACAGTTAACATTCACTGACGGGGGAATTTCGCACGTGCGAGCGAGAAGGGACCTTTTTTCCCGCTTGTAATAATTGAACAGGCTACCTGAGAATTTGAACGTACTCTTCTGCAAACTGCAATTGTTTCTTTTTCTTTACAATTCACCGCTAACTATCCTTTTGCCTCTCTTCGCCATGGCTCGTAGCCTTCCTTTGCTGGCATTTTTAAGTGCGCTTTTCACAACAGTAAGTGCAACTAATGATGTTCAAATTTTCCTTTTGTCATTAGGTCGAACACTTCAGTCACAAGAGGCTCCTGAGCTTTGGTTAATGGTGAAGGTTATTCGTGGATGCAGGTTAAAGGAGCAGATGTGTTTTTTGTGGATAGCGCGTCGGGAACTTATTTACGTGCTGCCGAATCCAAGCAGGTATTTATTTATTTTTCCCATTACTCCTCGATAAGTAAGTGTAAGCATTCATTTCTTTCTGTAGCTTGTACATCAGGGCTGTCAAATAGTCTCTAGCTAATGTTTTGGTTATAGGTGTTACAGGCTGATCCGTTTTCACCAGCGACGGTTGTAGCTGCAAATGCAGTTCTCCTTGGGGTGAACCTTCCAACTGAGCTAGATAATAAATCTGCAGCACAGGTGAGTTACCTCTAGGTTTTCTCAATACCACTTATGTGATCTTCTTTGTGCTTTCGAATTGAGAGTTTCTGGTTATATTGGAAGGAATATGATTGCAGGAGCAGGTTTACTTCACAATTTTGTGTTTTCCATGACGTTTCTCAAAGCTGTAGAAATAAACTTTTTGGCTCTTTCTGTGGAACAGCTCGATGCTCTGCTTGTACCAAATGCCTTCAAACGGCCAGGATCTGTCGCGATTTTTGCCATTTCTGGGCTGCCATTGCCGTCGGGTGCGCTTTTTTACAACCTTTTGATTGCCAGAACCATTCTTTTGTTTATGTTGGCTATTTTTGTGGGGTCATTTCAGCTGCCTTAGCTGTTTTTGAAAGTGTTTAACAGAAAAGGTTTGATTTGCAACAGCATCTGTTGTGTATTGTTGACTGCAGCTACTCCTGGCAAGGAGAATGTCGAACTAACGGGATTGTCAAGTTTGACTCGTCGAAGTCTGGCAACCCCCTTACTTCAACCAACAGAAAGTTCTGCTGAGGAAACTTTGGCAGCTGCCTCGTTATTGCATGAGTTTGCAAAGCTGCGCAGCTCAGCAGGAGAAAAACTGTTACTTCGAACGTTGGGTTGTGATGCGAGCCTTCGCTGCAATGGGGAGTGCTTAGACAAGGAGCTCCTAAGCATGGTCAGTTGCTGTCAATGGACATTCAACGTCAACTTATCGTTATGCTGTTTAATATTCAATGCAGGTGCAATGAATGTCATGTTAAGTCTGATGGGTCTCAAGCTACTATTGTCTGTATCATGTGTGTGCAGGCTAAAGTAACTGGTGGTACATACAAGGTCGGCAAGACAGCAGGCAGTGGAACCTTCGTTGTCAAGGGTTTTGAAGATTCTCTGTTGAACCTAGAGGAGGTCAGTGTGCTGGCTGGTTGCATCACCTGTTGTAGCGATTTTTCCTCATGTAAGATTTTGTTTTGCTGGATCATATGTTTATTGGACATGTCACCATTGAATTATTTGAACTAATGAAATCGTTGGGTTGCTAATGTGGTGGGATGGCGACGTTACAGACTGCTGACAGAAATTTGGCTTTTGAGCTAGCCTGTCTCACTCGAAGCTATGGCACAATAGAAATGCCTGGAGCTGCTTCGGCTTCTTCTCCCAAGCTTATTTATGCTACATTGACGAGTATGCAGGTATAATAAGCGGTTGATGCATCATTTTCAACTAGTGGGAAAAGTTTGTGACTTTAAGACCAATAGGAGGTTAGGTGATGACTGGTTTGGCCTTTTAGATGAGCTCTAGATTCAGGATCACAACTCAGCAGCCAGCATTTTTTGTCTGACGTGCATCAAATAGGTGCTTCACATCCTGTTTTGGGCTGTGGAGATAACACTTAGGAGCAATAAAAAATAACCAATGTTTTTTTCATTCAATGCAGGCAGTGCGAAAGGCTTATGGAGTGGATTCCAGGAAAGTTGCAGCAGCTGCTTCCCTTTTATTGGATACTGTTTCGCAAGCTGTGCTTCAACTGCAGAAGGCACACAATGGTAAAATTTTGCTGATTTCGTTGCCAATTTCATTCATAGTTCTTATCCTTCTGTAACCAGTGTTTTGCCATCAATTGTCCACCTTTTTTAGTTTTTAACATTCGCTTATTTGCAGTTGTGACCCTCGCCTCTGATTTAGAATTGAAGGAAAGTGGATTGGTTTTGTCTGGGTTGGGAACAGGCCGATTAGCTGCAACTGTTGCTTTGTTGGGTGATGCTCCCCAGGAGACAATATTGGGATGGGAGTCCGAGCGGGCTGTTCGCCGGCTACAAGTGACAGATGTTGACGATGCAAAGGCACTCGTAGCTAATGTTGTGGTCGGAGCAACAGTTATCATTCTGATTGTTGCGCTTATTTTGGGGGTGAGTTTCCATGAACCCAGCAAAGACAGCATTTTGCATTTGGTTTTTGTCGTTTCGGCCAATTGACTCTTGAAGTTTCTGTCTTATTGCAGTCATGCGCGTTGTTTGGAATGTCTGTCACAAAAGATACTCTTCTTTATACCAGTGCTAAGCTCGACTGATCGAGGGCGTTCAACCATAGAAATGAGTATGGTTTCTAGAAATGGAAGGCGTACAGCAGAGTATTAACATGTACAGCTAGAATACCATTGTGACAATTCTGCGACACCCTAGTGTTCTGTGGGTATCTGATAAAACTTGAAGCTGTGGGCTTAGAAGTGCAGAATCAGGACTGTATTTTGGTATTCCTGTAGTTAGCATTTATGGTTGCAACCGGAAAAGCTTTGTAATATTGGCCGAGTTAGGTGCCAGGGGAATGATGTCACACCCAATTATGGGTTAAGCTTGTTGTATCTTATAGATCTCACTTTGGTGTTACCCCACAATCAATCGTTAGTAACAGTTAGGTTTCTACATTGTTTTTTTGGCAACAAGCAGGCTACTTGTTCTCCAACATGATGGAAAGCTTATTCTGCTGAATTTATTTTAGCACAAAATGAATGAAAGGGTTGACATAGAGTTGTGCCAGGTTGTACTACGCTCATTGATGAATGCACTCCTAGGGTAAGTGGCCTAGTTCAACATGAATATTATTTTTCATCATTAGTAGTTTGTCCTCCATCAAACTTGTCTGCTCTCATTCGCAAGCAAAAAGTGTTTCACCAAGTGTGTATTTACTCGGTGTGTTAAATCGATATGTACAGCATTCTGATGTTCTATTTTTTATTTACTGCAGTCCCATTTTTAGACTTGTACATCATGTCAAGTAGGGAAACTGGTGTGGCGAGCAACATTTGTCTTCTGTGATTTGCAGCAGTCTCCCTTAAGAATTGTGTAGTATGTGAAGTACTCTGTGAATTGTTATTTGCGCGAAGAAATGTGTAGCGTGGGGCTTATATTAGTGTCATCTGTAATAACTTGGCCATGAAGGACTTGGATGACTTTGGACCACTTAACAAATGAGCGTTACGACAACCCGTTTAGTATTGTTGACGCTATTTATGGTCAAGGGCCAAAGAAAATCAATATTTTATAAT
Source organism: Zygnema cylindricum (assembly GCA_037447655.1). Taxonomy (NCBI): domain Eukaryota; kingdom Viridiplantae; phylum Streptophyta; class Zygnematophyceae; order Zygnematales; family Zygnemataceae; genus Zygnema; species Zygnema cylindricum. Next base: position 410,838 of record JBBHKE010003410.1, read on the forward strand.
CGTTATTAACGCTCATAACAATTCATTGTGTGGAAAAACTGCCCTGAGGAAATGAGTTCTGTTGGGCAGCGTTCTGCGATTCGGGAATATCTTTTCCCGGATCTCTCATACTTTTTGTGCTTAAGGTCCAGGAAAGAAATAGTTGTTTGCAAGTTGCAACCTGTTGTTTTGCTACTTTATATATTATATATTATATTATTATGTCCACAATCTGTAGGAAGCCTGAAGGTTGTATCCCATGAAGGGACACAGGAAACTGGCTGAAAAGATACTTGGCCTGTCTTTCATACATTAGCCTTGTTGATGCTGGAGTGTCAGATGCTGTAAAACTGGGTGTGATAAAACTGCTTTTTAGCACACAGCATATTTTTTAAGGTGGTACTCTAAATGCTAACTCAAGAACCTTAAAAGTGCTCATTGTATTTAAGCTGATGCCTGTAAATCGGAATATCTGCATTGGCTTTACATATTTAGAATAATGAGGTTCCACACCTTCAAAAGAGGTGTGCAAAAGTTCAAAAGCGCGGCCATATCTTTGTACAATGACTAAAGCTTCCAATCATTTTTTTGATGCAGAGGTAGGTTACTGCTCTCAAACTAGCGGGTATACACAAGTACGACTTCAATAAGAAAGCAAGACTGTAATCCACCTCATAGCATGTGACCAAAAATTGAAAGGCAAGAGCAAACATGAAAAACCAAACGTAGGTCAAGGCAAACTAAAAGGAAAACTAGTTTATTAGAACCTAACATACAAACAAGGGCAAGCCATCATACGCCATTGAAAAGAACAAGAAGCTCAAAAACAACAACAAAACGAAAATGATCTAACAAAACCTTAACATAGCCCAAGAAGACCCAAAAGCAACTCCTTCAATCCCCCAAGCTCCGCGGGGCATGGCGTCCGATTTACGGAACACGTCGACAACCATAGCACTAATAGTATATCAAAGATGGACAAAACCAAGCTCTTGTTAAAAATCACAGGTATATGTTAACGATAAAAAGACGGAAGGACAGAAGTGAAGGGATCACAAGGCTCCTCCTTTCGAAAAAACGTCGACCACAAGTAATGAGGAACTCATCCAAAGCAACCTAAATAACGAAATATCTCGGCCCCTATGAGGATAACGTCATCCATAGGATCACGGTGTGCAAAACTACACTCCTTTTAAGAGGCATCAAGGGCGATCATTCCAATATGTCAGGCCGTTTCACCAACGACTCTAACCGAGGCATGGTTTGCGAAGGCAATGTTACAAAAACACGACCAAAACCATTGAACAAAACAAAATCAATCCATCGCGAATAACTAATATGTGAAACCTTCAGATTAATATAGCGCACCCCCACAAAAGCAATTGTCACAATAACGTTGCGAACAGTGTCGTGTGCTTCGATTTACTCTGCCCTACGGCAGTAGAGCTTGAACCTATGGGCGGTGGTGGGGCGTGAAATGAAGATTGGAAAAAATAGGTGTAGCCAATAGAAAAGCTTTCACAACTACAATTCCTCTCATGAGGGAAATCGGGCACGTGAAGAGTCACAAGGAAGAGCTTAGGGAAGCTCAGATCAAATGGTGGTAACAACCTTATCAACAACTAAATCTTGGATAAAGTGAGAGGAGGAATAGAACAAGCCGCCTTCAAAGTAGACTTCCGAAAAAAGAAGAGATAAGTTTGCAAAACGAGGCATGTTAGTAGAAAGAAGAGGAGTTTTCTCGGTCAAAAAGTGAGTGACATACGGGGAGGCAATAAGGCAACAACTATCCAAGTAGGGGACGAGGCGCCACAATTATGGAAGGTACTAAACCCAAAAGCCTTGCGACGATGGCAACAAATGCATGAATGCGAGCAACGAGCCTGGACTCAAGACCAAAAGGCAAGTAAAGTGTGGAGAAAGTCCATGGGGCGATCATCGAAAGCAAGAAGAGAAGAGACAAAAGTAAGGGTGGGGAAAGAAGTGAAATCAAGACAAGGGTGGTGGTGGGGAAACGCCTCCTCAAGAAAAACCAAATGAGGGTCAAACAAGTTGGAAATGTCGTCTCCCTGGGGACAAATCAAACTAAAGATCTGAATAAAGCAATTCAATCACTCAAGCCCAATGTGAACCTTTTACACAATAATTCGATCACTCAAGCCCAATGTGCACCTTTTACACATGAATTCGATCACACAAACCCAGTGTGCACCTTTTACACACAAATTCGAGTATGGATATTCTATATTCTACCCCGTATTGGACCGGCTTCACATGCCAGTCCAACAACTTGAACCATGAACGACGATCTCACAACTTCCCCAATTGGCCACGCCACACAAATGAGACGATAAGCCTACATATTGTTGGAGCGGGAGTTTTATTAAGATTGAATAAGCCATCAATTGGAACAAAATTCCGTCCACATCGATGGGGCGGTGTGTTGAAAACGGGTATTTTGTAATCTATCTATTTTGTTAGTCTATGGTCATTCTACAATTCACATACTTGTCGTAGTCACTGAGAACTGAGTTCTCATACTTGTCGTAGTCACTGATAACTGTCAGATATCCATGGCTCAGGCAGGCAGAAAAAACACCCCCGAGCAGATAAGAAGATAGGCAAAAGAAACACCCCCTGTAAAAGGTAGACTGTCGGAGCAGCATTGGTCTTGTGGCCTCCGGAAATTGCAGTACGATGTAGCCGTTTGCTTTATCCAATAGGTCTTGATGAAGCAATACATATGTAGTATGTGATAAATATATAAATAGTGACGCAATGACACATACGAAACAAAATGAACATGAAACGTACAGTATCGCACGAAATAGTGTACCATACGAAATAAACGAAACGACATCTAATTTCAACGGACGAATCAAATGTCGTTTGCGATCGACGCCAACGGTCAACACGGAACGATGTCTGTAGAATTTCAACAGTCAACAAAGATTATTCAGCGCGCCGTCAAGATCGAACGACCAGCATTGATCGTCGAATTACGATCGGGCGGCACGCGTGAGTGCCCGCATGTCGGAAAGACTTTTTGGGAGCACTTTGCCAAAGCGGAGGAAAAATGACAGGTGGCACCATCCTATAGGATGCTAGAGAAGAAAGGCACAGAACGGCGACGACTTATTCGCCACGTGGCAGACCGAGAGTGGTGCCGCATAATTCCGTACATAAAGTACGGCGGCTACCGTACATTGTATATACATTATGTAGTGTATGATAATTTGATTGGTCTAGAGGGGCTATGAGTAGGTTCTTAGGATTAGACTTTGTTTTTGAAAGCCCTCTCTCCAAAGGCCATCTGTATAAATTCGTTGTCTTTGAACATCCATAACTTATGTTCAGGGAAGCAATTTCGGTGATTCTTTTTGCCGCGGACTCAGGGGAGTCTACGCTACACAAAAGTGTAGTCGGTCGAGTTTTTGCGGGCCAGGGTGGCACTTATTCATTGCTAAAGTCAAAAGTGCAAATATTATTGTAGAGGCTTCATATAAGTTGGATATTCTGTGGACCAATGGAGGTCACAAAATTACAAGTTATGGGCCCACCCTCTAGGGTGCCCATTTTCAATGGAAAAGGGTTTCATATATTGGGAAACCATGATGAGGGGTGCATTGTTTGAAAAACGACTACGGAGCATTGTGATTGGTTGTGTGCGTCGGCCAATTGCAAAATTGGGAGTTCCACTAGGGTTTGGAGGATCTCGATTCACAAGAGGATATGCGGAGGCACAGGTTGTAGAGGATGTTAGAGAAAGCATCGTGTAGGACAAAGGGAAGGAGAAGGTGACGTGCATGTGTCCAATCGAAACAAAAAAACATGCAACCCAACCAGCTGGCGAGTAGAAAACGTGGAATAGACAACAGCAAAGCACATCCCGAAGCAAAAAGAATTATAATACAAAGGTAAAATGAATATGACAATGTAAAAATGAGATAACAGGTGGAAACGATAAAAGGTGAAAGGTGAGTGGGAAGCCGAGCGAGAGATCTATTTATTAACTAAGCCGATGGGTAGCCACTAGGCTCCACGGTCTGGGCGTATTCCTTACAGGAGTTAGATCTAGGATTGCAAATAAAGAAAAATAGCAACCGAAACAGAAAGCAATAAATAGCAAACTGTAAAGAATTCGAAATAACTGAATTCGAACAAAAATGACAATTATAACAATAAGCCACAAAATAGCAAATAATAAGAAAACCAATAAGTAAAACTGGCACGAGAAAAATACAAGAAGCAACGTTAAAAATCTGCACCGAATCCGAGATAACCGGATTCCAATACACTAATAACCAATCGCAGAAAAATGATAATAAAAACAAGCAATAAAAAGCTTTTGAGAATCCGAAATAACCGGATCCTACCAAACACAAGCAAACTCCAATCGAGGCACCAGAAATTAGACAACAACAAGTCCAACTTCCAATTCACAAAATGCATACACAAAGGTCCAGAGATAGCCTGAGAAAGTCGACAAAATCCACACTAAAAGAGGTTGTTGAAGGGAAACCGTGCGGACTCCGGCTGAAACCGAGTGAATTAAATTGTAGGGCTTACAAGGAAAGTATAATAGAGAAAAGAGAAAGACTAGGCGCTTAACTAACTAAGGCAGAAAAAGCCTTGCATAAAAACATTGACAATTTGACTAAGGAAAAAGACAAGTGAAAAAGACAAGAAAATGTAAGTCCTCTTCGATCAATTCCTTTACTCTCAAATTATGAGAGTACAAAACCTAAAGCAATAGCCTAAGTACCAACGAAACAGCCAAAGTACTAATTTTTGACATTTCTAACTAACCAATTGCGTGAGAGTATTTTACCGTAGAATCTGCGCCTAGTTTGGGTCCTAGCCAATAAGCGACCAGAACCATATGCCTACGTTACAAAATTCACAGTCCGCGGATTAAAACCCTTCCTAACTACATGTGAATGCGTGAAACTACATGGGTTCACGACTTAAAATACAACCAATCGGCGTGCGTCGCCAACATTCCGAAATCCCACGTCGCGTCGCCTAGGTTTCAAAATCCTAGGTCACGTCACAAACTTTCGAAATTGTACGTCGCGTCATTAATGTTCGAAATCGTACGTCGCGTCAGCGACATTCCGATATCATATGTCGCGGAATACGTGCTTAGAATCATTTGTCGCGTCACGCCAAAATCTACGACAGAAAATTAAAGTACGGACGTTGTCGCGAGAATTGCGTGCAATGTAAGTATGTACGGTCAACTTCGTCGGCAGAAATTACGTGAAAAATAAATATGTACGGTCGACACGTACGGCGATGTAAATATGTACGGTCCTGCAAAACCCAAATAACACACAAATACCAATTAGTGTGGCGACTGCCCGTCCGAATTCCTAAATATAAACAAGAAAAGTGTCCGACGAGATGTGGCATGACAAGGGAAACCGGTTTTTGTGTGGATGGAAAAGAGAGGGGATAGATAATATCTTTTCCCGGATTTATAAAATATGGGATGCTAAATAAAATGTATGATCAGCTAGATGGAATGTTTACGACAGCTCATTTAATGGACCTTATTAAATATGAGGGTGTTGTCTTAAAGATTTATGAAAGCAAAAGGAAAAGGAAAAGGAAAAGGGGAAGGGAATGTTTGTTTATTTGTTTGTAAAAATTGAAAGGAAATAGACTAGAAAATAAGAGGAGTGTTGATATTTGAGTATTTTCTAGGTCTTTATTATTGACAGGAATAATAGCAGAGGTAATCTGCCTCTGACTCCCTTCTCTGAGCCCCCACACTTGTTGTAATCACTGAAGGCTTGAGAGGGAGCTAGAGCCATGGCAGCCTAAGCTCAGCAAAGAGACAAGAGTAGATAATGGTAGGTTTACTAAAAAGGTATCTGACGGACCCAAGATTTGATCATGGTACCTACCGTCCGTCAAACAACCCGTAGCCGTTAGCTTTGTCCGTTTAGTCTAGAACTTGTGCTAGTAAATGTTGGGTTTGATAGATATTTAAATAGTTACATGTAGGGTTTTCCATTTAACTGGATTACGGTTTATAGGGCATATAAACAGTTGTACTTTAAGTACCGGACGAAACAAATAAGGACAATTTGGAGGTTGACGGACGTCGCCACTCCGGATGACACGTGGCAACATCATACGCGTTTACGGAATTTCCGGAACGGAAAACAACAAATTCGAATATGTCAAATGTCGCATTATGGCTTTGTCATACAACGTCCGTACAGAAAGTACTCTGGCACCTGTACTTTCCAGTACGGTACAGTCTTGTGATTGGTCAGTCTTCATCAAAGGCCAGGGTGCGAGCCGGAATTCCAAAATGGTCGCATTGGCGTTTCGGACGTGGCGTGACCTAGCAACACGTGGAGAGATAACATTTGGTCGTAGGAATTTCGGGGAACATAACGACGAGTGAAATGTGGACACGCGTCCACTCAATGGCTTTGTAGTACATAGGTCGTACAAAAAGTACATTGGCCGTAGTACCTTTCTGTACCGTACAGTCATATGATTGGTTCATACCTCAATAATAGCGGGCTGGGAGAGGGGTTTTAGGACTTAGAATATTTTGGTAGGTAGCCCCCTCTCTCCCAGAGAGCACTCTTGTATAAAAGGCTAACTTTGAGCAGCCATAACTATCAATTTACTTAACCATTTTCAGTGATTCTTTTTGCTGCGGACTCAGAGGAGTCCACACTACACAAAGGTGTAGTTGGTCAGAGTTTTTGCCTGCTAGGGTGGCTGCATTTCTAAGGGAAAGTCAAAGTGGGTGAATGTGTCCAAAACTCATATTCTAACTTTGCATTTTGTGGTGGAACTAGCACACAAAAATACTTATTTCACAGGGGTGAAGCTGTAATGGGGTTCTGATTGTCAATGGGTCAATCATTTGGGTTTATATATACTTAGAGTCGGCACTATCTAGATTAGCTTCTTTGGACCTGCGAATTTTGTGTGGCAATGGAGCCCATAAAATTACACAATAGAGATCCATGGCTGCATTTGGGTGGGGATAACACTGACATCGCCACTTTGAGTAATGCCTTTCTTGGGGATGCTTCTGTGAGGAGGTGTGCCTCTGGATATGTGTTGTATGTGGGAGATGAGCATGTTGGTGGAGACAAAAGGTTATTGCTTAGTCCACAATGGAGGCTTAGTATATGGCCTTGTCTTGCTGTAAAAGAATTGATGTGGGTCAAGTCTTTGTTTGGTGAGCTTGGTCATCTTAAAAGTGGTGTGCAAAAAATCTTTCGTGATAATTAGGCAGCCAATCTATTGCTGCCAATCCCAAACACCACTTCAAAGCCAAACACATAGATATTAGACTGAGTTTTGTTAAATAGAAAGTAGAAAACAAAATAATTAGTTTAGGGTATACACTAGATAGTGAGATGGTAGCAGATATGATGACCAAATGTGTACCCTCTCCTAAATTAATTCTGATCGTAAATTAAATAGTGACTAGAAAATCAGAGAAGTGTTAAAATTAATGATTTCTAGTAGGTATTTTCTAGGTCTAGCTTGTGTAAAAGAAAACTAGAAAAGAAGCAAAGGCAGCGTGCCTCTAACTCCTCTCTCAAGTCCCCACACTTGTCACAGTCATTGAAGACTAGAGAGGGAGTTAGAGCCATGGTTCCTTAGGCAATTGAAGGAGACAAAGCAGTCCAGGTTAGAGTTACCAAAAAGAATGAATGGACCAAGGATTTGATCCTGAGAAGTATTCTCTATCAGAGTAGCCAGTAGCCATTAGCTTTGTCCAATAATCTAGGAACTGTTCTGAGATATATAGAGTGTGATATCTATTTAAAGATGTACTCGTAGAGAATTTCATTAAACTGAGCGAACAGACTTTAGTGCACAGATCTGGTTGTATACATAGTGCGAATTATGGTACAACACGAAACAAATGTTTTGAACATTTGTTTTAATGGCTAATATTAATAACCGGTTTGGATCGGACGACCATAATGGAAACTGACATCACGGAATGGCCGCTTTGGCGATTTTCGGTTACAGCCACACTAGATGACACGTGGCGCTATCTCATTCGTTCGCGGCATTTCCGGAGAGCATTAGGACAAGTTCGATTGAGACAGGCGTGAACTTCTTGGCCATGCCGTATAGTGGTCGTATAGGAAGTACTCCAGCACCAATACCTTTCTATAATGCACAGTTATTTGATTGGTGTTGTATTTCAGTAGAATGGGGATTAGAGAAGGGTTTAAGAGTTAGACAATTCTTATGTCGCCTCTCTCCTAGAGAGCATCTAAATAAAATGTCCTATTTGACCATCCATAACAGACTGTTCAGGGCAGCAAATTGTTTGATACTTTTTGAAGTAGACTCAGGGGAGTCATGCTTTCACATGGGTGGAGTTGGCTCAATATGCTGTTTGTCAAGGTGGCATACAGTCATGATCAAACACGAGGGGGTCAAGGCTACCCTAAAGGCTTGGTATAAGCTGCCTACTTTGGGGACGTATGAAGGTATTAGAGTTAGATTAAACAAGTTGAACAATTGAATAGTTTTTATTATCAATGGTATCCTTTCGGGCTTGTGCTTACTTTTGTTTATTGGGTTATACTTCTATCGATGTTCTGAATGTGATACAACAATAGGTTATATGCTTGCCATCAAATATACATGTCTCCGTTGACAATGAGCATATCTATTGAGCAGAGGTGGTGGATCTTTCTACATAAATATCAATTTAATGGATATGGTAGATGGGTCACTAGTAAAATTTGGTGCGTGTTCCAAAAAAACACCCATCCGATTCTCATTTAACTATAGGTTTTAGGCTTGACCTTAAATATAGATATCTCCGACGACAATGAGTACATCAATTGAGCAGAAGTGGCGAGACTTTCTATATAAATGTCGGTTTAATGGATGTGATCGATAGGTCACTTGTAAAATCTGGTGCCAGTTCCGAAAGATCATCCAGTTCCGAAAGAACAACTAGTGTTTACACAACATCAAATTGTTGTTATCAAACGAGCTCGAGATGGCCCACATCCTAATCCAAAAGGCATTTGAGATTTATAAGTAATTGAATAACATGTTTCGGAAGCCTATTATAAGATACAGATAACACATAAAGTATAACATTAAATGATTCAAAATCGGTAAATCGGAGACTATCATTGCTCGGAGCTCTACAGTTGATAAATTATATTGTTCAACAAAACTGTTGATCGAAAATGCTTGTTTTATAGTGACCTTTTTGCATGATCAACAAAAATCATTTGAACAACAAGCTTACCAAAAACTTAAACAGTTAGCTCATGTAGATTAAAATCTAGTCATAACCATTTAGATAGTTATGAATGAAGAAAAAAACCAACAAACAATAAAAATAGTAAACAAGTTTAACCATTCAATAGTCAATTTCGGAGAAAGGATCAAAATCAAAATAGTTAGAATAAAATTTGTTCTCAAAGTTGCATGTCCAAAAACTTCGTTGTTTGCTTAAAAAAATGAAAAAAAATAGGTGATCAATTTTCCAACTCCAAAGAGCAAGGAACTTTTCGCGCTTTCCAATAAAACAGCAAGTGAAAAAGACTAATTATGGATCATGTCGGGTTATAGATGTTGTCCATAGCCTATTTCAGCCATGGATTACTCACGGAAAACACCCACAGACTACCCCAAAAAAGTTGTGTTTAAGACAACACAGATTACTCCACAATATACAAAAGCACCTCAAACTGCATCAGTATGTATTATGTACTCAACACTATAACCTACCAAAGTTAGAGCCTGATCCACAAATGAATCTAAAAGATATAAGCTCCAGAGTTTCCCAAAAACAGCTGACAGGTTATCAAACTAACCAAGTAAATCTCTCACAGAATTCTACAGAAACAGCAGAACAAAATGAAATTACACAACCATATAGGTTCTATATCATAGAACATCCACACAAAGTTTCATATCAAGATATCAATCATAGTGATCACACTGACAGGTCAAAGATGCTGAAAAACAGTCTGCCATTACTTTGATAAACTCAGCTGATATTGAAAAATAAACTAAGTCCTACATTTTATACTCACGTAGCTATCTACTGAGCCTTGCACTAATCAAGGTACTACACGTGTAACTAAGTACTGTACCCTAATAAAATCATTGTACGTCAACGGTATGTCTACTGTACCGGAAGTACATCCAAAACCCTAATTGTAACTTTTATCCTATTTCAACAATGTAACACAAAAAACTAAATCACTACATACAAATTAATGTTGTTTCAGATATTTACTGATAGTGTCGGTACATACATTGTGCCACTTGCTTGGTCAACAATTGGCGAATCCGTCCAAATTACTGTAAGTTTCCGTACTAGTCAATTCTGAATTCACGGATCGTCGTAAGATGTAAAGTAAATCTTCGTGATGGACGACACGCGTCTAAATCATTAGCTGTGGTCCCATTTCAAATTGATGCTTAATCAGCATGGTTCACATAAGTCCAGGCGATTGTTGTTGTGCGGTACGAAGCACCTGAGTGCGTACGGCGGGCTTTGTTACTTGTGGTCCTGCGCGAATCGCGTCCGTCGACACGATTCGAATCAACGTTCCATACTGAATCCGTACTGTCAATTTACCGGATGTTCGGTCCAAACTTCATCCGTTCGATTCTGCGAATCTGCTCGTTCGATGTTAGACACGTGTATGTGAGTGTCGGCGCCATTCCGAAATATCTGCAAAATTCTCATTTGCTGACGCGTGTCCCTGTAGAAGTACAGTACACTCTTTTGTCCTTATACTACTGTAACACTATTACGGGTCAGTACTAAAGTGTGTATACCAAAAATTATTCTAAGTACAAATCCCTCTCTCACTGACCTATTTACTGAGTACTAAAGTTTTCAAATCACAACACTCCCCTAAAACTTTAGACTCAGTACTTCACTCAGTCTACAGAACTGTGTACTGTAATTCAGGTACGTACTGAAGCAAGGACTAAGAAAAAATATTCTAAGTTCGGAAGTTCCCTCCCACAACCTTCACTACCAAACATCCAAAACTTAACAAAAACAACACTTCTCCTAAGTTTTGGATGTGTTAGTTTTAAGCATACATATACCAGCAACTCTAGACTTTGTCAGACTTCCAGCCACTCCAATTTTTCTCCTGTCATTCTCCTTCCTTACTCTAATTTTCTTATCATCTTTTCTCGATGTTTCTTTCGGTTTTGTTTTCAGTTCAGTTTGTTTTATATCTAAAAAATATTCCGCATTCAATTTTATGTGTACTTCACTTCCCTTTACCCCTCTTTCTTCAAGATTCTCATCCCCTTGTAAGTAATTTTCACACACCAATCTATCACAAGAGAGAGTTACAAAAAACAAATCTTTTTCACTCTTTTCTTTCTCCACACTATCTTTGGTGACCACACTATTTTCAGTTTCTTCCACTTTCATTTTCGGATCCCTTTCACTTCCTTCAACTTCTGCTATTTCAGTAACCCCTTATTTTTGTAAGTTTGTGTCACTCACCAATCTGTCATCGGAAACATTGACAGTAGACAAAACCTTTTCAGTTACTTCTTCCTCTAACACTATGCGGATTGCTTGGCTTAAGTTCCAATCTCTTCTATCAATTTTAGCTATTTATTTGATGCATCTCAATAGTCACTAGGTAAGCCTCTCATTAATAAGACTTGTTGTGCATCTATAAAGATTCCTCCTGCCAAAGCATTCACTGCAAATAATCTTTCTATACCAGTACAATACTCCACCATGCTTCCGCCTACATACTTAAATCCAAAAAGTTTAGAGGCGCTACTAAACCAGTGATACAAAGAGGTCTCTTACTACCTACATTCTAGACATTTCCTTTGTTCAGCTGCACTTTTCAACTTAAGGTATGTCATTACCAGTGTCTGTGTCAAGGAGTTCTTGATAACCCTCAGACACTCACAGTTCTTCTTCTCCCATCCAATTGATGTTTCGGCCAAGGTTCCATCCACCACATCCATTAGCTCTATCATCTCGAAGTAGCTCCCAAGCACACACTTCTTGTAGTGATAGTTAGATCCATCAAATATAGGTAGCCATGGGCGTGGCCCCATAACCTGTTGTCCATAGCCTATTTCAGCCATGGATTACTCACGGACACTCACAGTTCTTCTTCTCCCATCCAATTGATGTTTCGGCCAAGGTTCCATCCACCACATCCATTAGCTCAATCATCTTGAAGTAGCTCCCAAGCACACACTTCTTGTAGTGATAGTTAGATCCATCAAATATAGGTTGCCATGGGCGTGGCCCCATAACCTGTTGTCCATAGCCTATTTCAGCCATGGATTACTCACGGAAAACACCCATAGACTACCCCAAAACAGCTGTGTTTAAGACAACACATATTACTCCACAATATACAAAAGCACCTCAAACTGCACCAGTATAGAGTATGTACTCAACACTATAACCTACCAAAGTTAGAGCCTGATCCACAAATGAATCTAAAAGATATGAGCTCCAGAGTTTCCCAAAAACAACTGACAGGTTATCAAACTAACCAAGTAAATCTCTCACATAATTCTACAGAAACAGCAACACAGAATGAAACTACACAACCATATAGGTTCTATATCATAGAACATCCACACAAAGTTTCATATCAATATATCAATCAGAGTGATCACACTGACAGGTCAAAGATGCAAAAAAACAGTTTGCCGTTACTTTGATAAACTCAGCTAATATTTACAAATAAACTTAGTCCTACATTTTATACTCACATAGCTATCTACTGAGTCTTGCACTAATCAAGGTACTACATGTGTAACTAAGTACTGTACTCTAATAAAGAGTCAGTGTACGTCAACGGTACGTCTACTGTATCGGAAGTACGTCCAAAACCCTAATTGTAACTTTTATCATATTTCAACAATGTATCACTAAAAACTAAATCAGAACAATAGAGACAAAGGGCTTCTGCTTATATGCGTTGGATGACAACATATTTGATAATCTCAATACTACCCCGTGCAAACACAACGTAAGGCATATGGCTTATACGACGTGTAGACACTTGAAAGAGCGTTTATCGTGGATAGCTTTTTTCACACATGGAAGAATTTTACTTGTTAAGTGTGTGGGAATGGTCAACTTTGAGGATATTAGCCACACACTGAAGGGTTAGAGCGATGTCGTATCAAATTTTAAAAAGGAAAACAATCGGCGGTCAAGGTTTACACCCATAACCTTGGAGAATCAATGAAGGCTTGTAGTAAAGATGTTAAAAAAAAAATGGTACAAAATGGTACAAAACAGTACGGCGTGATCGACCCTACTTTTTCTCTAATGGAAGTTTTACCTTAGGTGCCGAAGTCCACATATAAACACACCTAATAAAATATTTGTGCGTCGAAGTGTTGGACCGCATTGTGTACCGTGGTACTACGCCAATAATATTATATGGCATAAGCACCAAATAATAAGAATCCAAATGGAACACCACCCTAACCATAAGAGACAACATAATCAATAGAATGACGCACGAAACCAACACAAAATGTAGGTTGACTCGACTTCGACCGAACCGCCTATTTTCCCAATATCCTAACAATTTAAACGTTGTAGTTGCGTTAAGTGCTGGTGTTTTTTCAAGCCTGTTGGAAAATCCACACTATAGACATAGAGAAAGTCGTAAAACATTTATAGTATGAGAAAGTATTTTAACGTTTAGTAGCACTCTTTATGTGGAAATATTGTAACGATAACGTTAGGTACATACGAGTTTTCAACTTCTAGCCGTTCCCCCTACGTCTAGTTGACGGCCCGGCAGCAGTCAAGCTCATGCGAAACATCGCGCCGAATAATACACTCATACGGACTCTTAAGTACAGTCGTGTTATAACATAATGTGCGATGGAAAAACCATCAAAGTACAAAGGGGGTAAAAAAAAGAAATAGAACATTTAAAGACTACAAGAGCCAACAACTAGGAAAACAAAACAAAACAAAACAAAACCAACAAATGAGGAAAAACACAAGCAACTTGGCTAATCAGCAAAACTAAAGCAAAAACCAAAGATGACTAGACAAAAAAGGAAAAACCCACTCTATATGATGCTCCACAACCCCAGCCAACTAAATTCCACACCCTCGAAGATCGTGGATGTGGACTGGATCTCGTGAAGGAAGGTCTAGGAGGCTTCGCCTATCGTCTACCACCGTGCTTCGACGGAGAAGCACCGTGCTTCGACGGAGAAGAGCCGCAGCTTGCGCTCGTTGAAGGGCGACCGATACACGTTGCCGATAAAAAGCAACCAGAAGACTTGGGGGAGGGCTCTTTGGACCCCTAGTTTCAAAAGCTATCTTAGCACAGTTGCGAAGAAAATAACCGAAAGACTTGTCCAAAAAACCAAAAATCTTTGCGGCAAACGAGAGAAACTGGTCCGCCAGGTCCTGGTGAGCGTAATCCCTCTCTTTAGAAGCCACTGCGTCCTGAGCCGCCACGCCTGAATGCCTTGCCGCGCGAGAAGAAATGTGGGTCCCAGTCGGAGTAGTAAAGACCACATCACCCAAAATTCGCCCAGTCCCGAAAGGAAAACCAAGTCAACCCAAGGGCTTCGGAAACCATTAGATTGGGGACGAGGAGGTAAGATATGAGAAACCTCTCGCTTCACAATGTAGCCTGCTTCAACACTAATCGCAGCAACCGCATCATGAACCAAATCATGCGCGACGGTACGTTCACCCCCCCGCGAACAACGAAGTAAATGGATGCCGTCTGAGTCAATAGGTTGGTTGCAAACACAGTTGGGGCGCCCAAGAAGGGAAGGGTGAGGCAAACCTAAACGAAGGCAGATAGCAAAGGTGAATTGGCCAAGCGTCTTACAAAGTGTCGAAAAATTGTGTGTTGCCTGTAACCACGAACCAGCTCCCGGCCCAGAACACGAACGTAAACGAGCACGCGATTAAACAGAGGTAGCGCATTTAATAGATCATGGAATTCAGCGACTGCCAACTGCTCGGATATGCGTTGCTGCACATGGTAGTTATTGTCAACAATAAGAGACGAGAAAGGTGGCGCTTAGTTTGGGCATCAGACGATAGGAGTGCACGGGCGGAGAGAGGACTTTAATGAAACGGAAAAATATTATCCTCCACTTTAAGGAAGACTTGAGCTAGTATGGGAACATCATTTGCTATAAAACGGGAAGCGATTGCAGGCGCCACTAAAGCCCAACTACCCAAAAAAGCCGCTGGAGCAACTCGAGCCACTGGAATCAAACCTAAACCCCCGTTGGAAATTGGAAATCTAGCTTGACGGCGTGCGAATGAACCCTTTGGGCCATCAAAAATCCCATGCCCAACAAGGTGATGGAGAACATTAAAAAGCTGATCGTCGAACCTTTTTAGAGAGGAAAAAAATGGATCCGTTGGTGGTACCGTCCGAGCGAGATACAGAGGACGTTAAGCAAAGCAACGAGTGAGGATTTGAAATGCCACCTAGGAGTGGGAGAGCTTAGGAAGTTTTTCACAGTGCGAGAGGTCGTCAAACAAAGCATCAGTGACAACTTGGTTCACAAAAGATGGGGCACCGATAGGAGAGCCTAAAGCCTTAATACCATCCGTCGGAGATGCAATACAAAAACCCACAGGAACAGGGAAGTCTAAAGGTAAGCCTTGCGGGCACCAAGCCACACATTTAGATGGCTTAAATGACAAACCAATCCAACGAAGTTGCTCCGCAAAATGAGAAAAGGTAGATAAAACTTGGTCACGAGGGCCCACAATATGAGTATCATCTGCGATAGAAGGGAATAAACAACCAGGAAAAGTCACAGCAGAGTTGCATAAGGCTTGATGTTGAACTAAAGCAAAAAGAGGGGCCCCCAAAGGATCACCTTGACGAGTGTCAGTCGCAGATTCTAATGTGGCAACCTCACTAAAAGGACCGCCAAGAGGAAAGACGAGGGAGCTCGTGCGAGAATAAAATGCACGAACAAAAGGGAAAATGTGGCTGATAGGAGATGAAACATGCCTCAATTCTCAAAAGATAGCATTACGGTTGACACTGTTAAAGGCGTTAGCGACATCTACGTGGAGTACTACCCAATCCGAAACAGCCCGAATACCATGAACAACGCCTCACAACCCCTTTTTGTAGCAACTCCGAACTGGTGCGGTGAAAAATGGTCATGGAAAGCCCCTTGGAGTTGAATACACATTGAGCGAGCAACTAAACGGTACAACACCTCACTGATAGCAAATTGGGCGAATTCCCCCAGCAGGCTTAGTAACAGCAACAAGGCGAGCCGCAGAGAGAAGAGGTACAACATTGTGAGGAATGTGTTCTCGAGCCACCTTTGAAGCCACCTTAAAAAGAAGATCAAAACCTTGAGAGGGGATGTTTTGAGGAAAGATGTTCTTGAGGAGTTCATACACCATCCCAGATGGGCAACTACTTGGTCGCAGCAAAAAATTCTCTGCGATTAGCAATTCCCTTTTTATTTTGGCTCTACTTTCTAATTTTGTGCGCTGACTTGTTGGCGTCCGAAAAAGTAAAAAAACGTTATTTTTCTGGTGAGTAGCCCTTAGAGGCGTACAGACAAGAACTTTTTTAATAATACGAAAAACAATAGTACGGGCGTTAATAACGCTATATTTTATATTTATTTTCTTGTTGACCTCAATAAATCGATCATCAACACTATTACTTTTTTCTCTGTATTCGTTTACTAATTGCGTTTACTTCCAAAAAATAGTAGAGTAAATTTAAACATTACATTAATTGGACCAAAGCTTACCACGTCATATTTTTCAAATAGTATGGATAAAAACACAGTTTGGTCGTCCTGGTCGAAAATCCCGCTAAAACTTTAGAACATTGTGAATCCTTACTCTTGTAGTGTTAATATTTTTGTATGCCGCTTAAATTTTTTTTTTCTCCGTACACATTCGTCTCATTGTGTATCTGATGGTTACGATTAAAAGGTAAGAATTTCAACTTCCGATTGGCGGTCAAAACTAAAAAGTCGGACAGATGTGTCAGGAAAAAATATGTTTTTAAGTGTTTTAGGTTTTTCGTAACACTAATAGCGATACACTATATATTGTAGACGAATTTATGTAGTTATAACTGATAGATTTGCGGTTGACCTTACGGAGCCTTTATGGTCGTCTGGATCCTCTCTCCTGTTGACGTTGGTTAACGACATTCCATAAATAAACATTTGTCGTCGATATAATTATAGACGGTCAAGATTGGAGCGACATCAATGGACAGTGAAGATTGGAGCGACATCAATGGACGGTCAGTATTGGAGTGACATCTATGGACGGTCAAGATTTGATTGAAATCTATGGACGGTCGAGATTTGATCGACACATATGCTAGCTTTGCAGTTCCGTCAACCGCATCAGAATGTTCCACGACCTCCCATGCTCTTGGCAAGGGATCGTGTTAGATATTATATTTTAATTCGTGAACTCCTCAAGGTAAAGCATTGTACATTAAGAATTCAGTGCGCTCTTAAAATGATGATAATCACACGAAATTAAAAACTCGTACCTTTTTGCTTATTTAGTAGGGCGATTCTTTCAAAATATCAGCACTTTATAGCCGCACGAACTGCTTCTGACGAGTAACTCGTTATAATAATTTAGTGCGATATACCCTACGGAATTTCCTCTCTTTTTTTTAGTCGTTTTGACTGCTGAACATTTAGGTGGGAGTTAGGGTATGTCCCCATGTACTTGTAACTCAGCGAACCTACTTTGTATTTTAGCGCGGATCCGCTGGACCCGGTTTTAAAGTGTCCCTATGTTTGTAAGGACGAAATTGTAACTTACGCTTGTGACGATTGTATACGTCGACAATACCTGTGACGGTTGTCAACGTCTACAACTTGTGGTCGCACGTTATTTTTTGGAATTGCTTTGTGACGTCGCATGTCTTACCGTGACATTGTAGATGTACCGCCATACAGCCTGTGCAGTTTCACGGTTAAAGAAGAAGTGTTTTGCCTTTGCGTCGGTTGTCCGGTCGACGTGAAATGGCATCGGAATTTGAAGAGCCCTGCAAAAAAAAATCCGTACTGGACGAAAACGGACAAAACCAAACAAATTGTGTACTTTTCTTCGTCGTATTCGAACGCAAACGGACAAAACATAGCGAGTTCTGTACTTTTCTTTGTCCTTGGAAATTTTATGAAAATTTTCGAAAATTACAGCACATGCGAATATATGTTACTATTTGTTTATCGAAAATACCTAGTTTTAAAACACATCGCGCATGTGTTTTAAACGTAAGGTTGAAGATGACGTTTTTTGTCTTGGAAGTGGGTCGAAAAACACAAGACGACAAATTTTCATACATCTTAAAATCGAGGATGACGCAAATTGTACTCTACAAATTTGCGATTCCTTCGTACGGTTGCAACTTAGGCAGTACGGCGCTAAGTTTTACAGGAAAACGACAGAAAAAAACCCTTACTTATGCACATGGGGACATACCCTTATTTTCGCCTTTTTCATTTTGCTATTTTCAACTTCTTGTATCCTATGTACGGAATCGTACACGTTTCCTTTGAGCTACGTACGCAGTTCAAGAGGCGTAAATTTGAAACCGAACAGTGATAATTTGTCGGTGTTCGCTCGCAGATTTCGGGTAAACGTCAAGGTTCACATTTGTCGAGAAAGAATGTCGTGGACACGTGGACCTATAAATGCCGTCCGATAGAGGTGAGACAGAATCGATGAATGTAGTACACCGTGAATCGCTATTAGCGTTCATAAAGCTAATTCGGCGCCCCCAAATTTTGACCCAAATTCATAAATAGAGTTAATAATTCCAAAAAAGTTTTTAGCGTTATTTAAAGTACCACAGTTATTAGGAATAATAACTGTAATATAGTGTCGTTTTAAATAGTGTGGCGTTTGGACCGTTCAACTTCGTACCAATTTGTACTTAAATAAGTAAAAAGTACAAATGAAAGCTTAATACAGTCGCGCACGCATGTGAATGTGCACTCAAAAAACGTGTGATTAAACAATTGTGACGTTACACGATTCACGGTGTAGCGTTAACATTTAACTGCGTGAAAAATGCCGGCAAGTGCGGATGTCAGAATCACGTGACGCCTTATGATTTCGAGCATTTTAGACGTGAAAAGATCGTAATCGTCGAAAATTATAATGGGAAAATCCCAAATTATAGTTATTGATAAATTAGAGTTAATTCTTTTTTAATAAAATTTGAAAATCCCAAATTAGCGTTGATAATGCTAATTGTCTTTTAACTCTAATTACTTCATAACGCTAATAGCGATTCTCAGTGTACTTATGAAATGAAGTGCTGTCTATTTAAAAAATGGATGCTAGAAATCTCATGAATAAACGTTGCATATTCCTGAGGGTTTTCCAGGTGGAGTTATACGTGGCACTCCTCGAATGGCTGTCTTACGTCCAAATTAACAATGAACTACGATTCCAGTCCATAGAGACAAAAGGTTTTTTGAATCTTGAGGCTTTGTCTTTTTTCGTCCCGCACCCTAAAACTCTGCGTACGAACACCGACAATGTTCGGTTCTGAAATTTCAGCCTCCTATTATTTCTGGTCCAATTCGTACGGATTTGGACTTTTTCCCGATTTTTACGTCGCATTCGTTACTTTCATACCGGTCGTTTGTTTTTGTCGTCTGTTGTACAAAAAAGTACGAAATAAGTCAACTTAGCCCTAAACATAACATTTAGAACGTACGAAAAGCATACGGAAGTATAATATATTGTACAAAATGTATACCCTAAAAACCTAGGAGTACCGAAAATGTAAGGCAGTTGTACTACAATATACCGGAATGTTCAAAATGCATGGGAATAGACCCTAAAATCTCCCTTCGATAACCCTAAAAAGTACGAAAACATACGGACGCTTTACGAAAATGTACCGAAGATGTAAGGCCGTATAGTTGAAATATACGAAAAAGTATGATAATGTACCCTAGAAATCTCAGAGTCATAACCGTCAAAAGTACGAGAATATACGGAAACTGTATGCAAATGTACGAAAAAAAGACGGCGAATATACTGAAATGTATGAGAATGCACGAGAATATACCCTAAAATTCCTAAAATCTCCTTTAAATAACCCTAAAAGTACTGAAATGAACGGATACGGTACGTAATTGTACGAAAAGTTACGGGTACATAGTCGGGTGCGCATTTAATTATTTTTTTCAACATCGTTAGATTCGAGTCGTACGAAGTATTCGCGCGTTCGTTTCGTGCGTATTATTCTAATTGGACATCTATGCGTAGTACAAGTAAAAAATTGCTCGGTTCAGTACAGTACAGTACACCGCGCATCGTAATTAGAGTAATGAAAAAATTAGAGTAAAAAAAGAGAAAAAAATAATTAGAGTAATTTACTCTAATTTATGTGATAGAACTGTTTCAAAAGGGAATTTACTCTAATTTATGCGGTGTACTCTAATTTGGCAAGCTAATATCCTCTACTGTAAATAAGGTATTCGTACAAAATCTGACAAAACGTACAGTTTATCGTCACTATGACGTTCGCACTACGTGGTTTGTTAAAACGCAGTTACATGATAATGGCCTGTATTATATCATTATTTGTACTTTTTTACTTATAAAAGTACAATTTTGCACGGTCGTACTTCGTCCGTACTCCACACTATTTAAAATGAACATATATTAGAATAAAAAACGCTAATTAAACCTTACCTTAAATAGCATAATGAAAAAATTAGAATCGGTTACTCTATTTGATGTGATAGAGTCGAAATTTCGAGCGACCGAATTAGAGTAATTTACTCTAATTACGATTCGTGGTGTAGTACCCAAGTAATATGTACGGTTATGAACGTACGGTTCAAAAGGGTGAAAATAACATTAAAAAGGAGGCGAAAATAGCTCTAGCACTTATGCTTGGATTCATGTCACGTTACAGTACAGAACTTCACTTCCTTCCTCTCATATCACAACTGTTTACGACCATGGCTTCTCTTCATCCAGATCTTAATCCGCTTCCTGCACATCCTCATGATGACGTACACGCGTGACGTCAGCAATGCATCATCACATCTTCCTTGCTCCTTATCCTGCATCTATATTGTGTTTTAGATTTTCCTGTTCTTTGAAGTAAGCGTCTTGTCAGTCAGACTAAGACTTATTAAACAACTTAACCTAAAATCTTTGAGCAGACACAAAATCTCAGCCGCAAATAACAACCATGACGCTTGTAGAAGCTACGCCTACTGAAGAGAGACAAGCAGCCAATAAAAAGAGCTATGGCAACTTTTCCATTTCTGTGGCTTGTCAGCTGAATGCCGAGATCCAATCCGTGATTGCGGTTATGAGACAGAATGAAAAATGGGCTCCCAATCCTTCTCCCTACTACGACTCCATGGAAGCCGACGATCCTCTCCTCCGAGACTTCAAAGTGTTAAGAAAACAGTTGTTTACTTGCGAAGACTGGCCTTCCCTCTCTCCCGCCGTCTTCCTCTCCCCGTTTTTATCCGTGATTCGTTCGGAAAAAACGAATATTCCTATCACTGGCGCGGCTCTCACTTCGATCCACAAGATTGTCAGTCTGGAGATTTTCGGATCCAGCGTCGACGAATCGCAGCTCGCCATGCATGCGATCATCGACGCCGTGACAGCCTGTCGCTTCGAAGTCACCGACCAAGCTTCGGAGGAAATCGTGCTCGTCAAAATCTTGCAGGTCCTGCTGACGTGTCTCAAATCCAGCGCAGGACTTTTGTTGACCGACAGAGAAGTTTGTTCTGTAGTGAACACGTGTTTTAGGGTTTTGCATCAGTCCGCGGGAAAGGGAGAGCTTCTGCAGAGAGTGGCCTGCCATACAATGCAGGAGATGATAAGGTGTGTTTTCGGAAGACTGCCGCAGTTGGAGGAGGAGAGGGAGGAGGAGAGAGAGGAGGCGGGTGAAGGGGTGAGAGTGGGGGAGGCTAGAGAGGAGGTGAAGGAGGAGGCGAGAGGGAAAGATTATGGTGGAGCAGAGGAAAGAGAGAGGAGGGATAGAAGTTTAGGTGTTACAGTTGACGAGAGTGGCAAATCACCTGCTGCGATAATGGATGGTGGAGGAGGAGGAGGAGGAGGAGGGACGTTTTCTCCTCGTGTTGGCAATGGACAATTTTCAGGAGAGGTAAGTTTTGTAGGCATCATTGACGATCACGTTTCTTTCTTTTAAAAAAAAAATATTATGTTTTCTGTTTTTTTTTTATTATTATTATTCAAGGTGATTAGCATATTTTCTCTCTCCAGCGGTTGCAATTTTTTTTTATCTTTTTCAGGGTTTCTATTTTCTCTCATTAGGGTTCTCTAGGCCTTTGGACTTGAACTTTCTTGTGTTTAGGGTTTCGAGCTCGGGACGTATACTTTCTTTTAGGTTTCTCGGGATCTTGTTGGGCTTGGCTTTTGTGTTTTTTTGTTTTGTATATGAGTTGAGGAGGAGTTTTGTGGCCATTATTAAAGGCTTTTTTTGGTATTTTAAAAAAGCATAAAGATTCAGTAAAAGTATTGATTGTTACGTAAAGCTCGCGATCAGTTTTAAATATTTTTCGCTCCCCAAAACGTCTTTAATTTAAAACATCTTTGTTTTTTTAACTTTATTTTGAACCGTTAGGTTTTCTTTTTGAGGAGAGCAATCAGAAGGTAATGGCCGCTCCTTGAAAAAAAATCCAACAGTTGGAAACTTAATTTAAAGGTTAACTTTAGTTTCACACCTCTGGATATTTTTTTGAGGCAAACAATCAGAAGGTAATGGTCTTACCTTTTGATTTCTCTGTTAAAAAAAGTAAAATATGACAGTTGAAAATGAAGTTCACAGTGTTTAAGTGTCAGAAAATTGTTTAACACCAATAGCAATGGGCACTATAGCTTCCATAAAAATCTTGAATTTTTATGAATCTTCGTTCTTTTTCATTGCAAGAAAACAATTTCAAAGTTTAAGTCTTTTTAGTTTCTGAATAATGTTTAACATCAGTAGGGGTGGTTGTGTAACTCTGATAGCTTCCATGAACAAATATTTTTACTTATATTTACTACAATTTTTTTCATTAGTTAAGAAAGTTTAGGTGAAAGAATCTAAAAACTCAATATGATATAATCTCCCTCGCTTATTGGCACTTAAATTTTGTTAAGTAATTTTAACTGAGTCAATGTACTAAGAAATTTTAAGTGAATCAATGTACTAGTGAAATATGATCTAATTGTTTTTTGTTTTTTTTTATCATCCGCCACTATATAGCTTCCATAAGAAGAAATATATTCACTACTGCAGCATCTACTTATGTATGTCTCTCGTTCATTTTTTTTTTGTTCATTTGTTTTTGTTTATCCATTTTTGTTTATCCGTTTTAGATTATTTGTGTAATTGATTGTAAAAATTTAAGTTTCTTTAAGTATGAAATTTTAGGTGATTTTTTTAATGGGCAGTCAGTCTTATGGATGTTCTGGAGTATGTAGCATTGCAGGTAGAGAGAGAGAGGGAGAGAGGGAGAGAGAAAGAGGAAGTGAAAGAGAGGGAGAGAGAGGGAGAGAGAGGGAGAGTGAGGGGAAGAGAGAAAGTGAGAGGGAAAGGGAGAGGGAGAGATAGAGAAAGAGAGGCTGAACTGTGATTTTTATCATTTCTGAATCTGCATTTTCTATCTTGACTTTGTGAATGTTGCTTTTAGTCTCTGTGACTCGCTGAAACTACACCTTTGTTTGTTTTTATTTTTGTGTTAAGGGGGAACTATTTGATCGTTCTTTTCAATATTTGGTCAGTTTATTCAAATATTTGATCAGTAAGTTGAATATTTGATAAGTTTATTCAAATATCTGATCAGTTTATTCAAATATTTGATAAGTTTATTTAAATATTTGATCAGTTTATTCAAATATTTTTCCCTCTCCCTCTGTGCAGGAAGCAAGGTCAACAAGAGATGGAGCCAATGGGACTTTTTCGGTGGATAGAGAAGAAACCCTAAATAAGGTGGAAGAAACCCTAAAAGATGTGGATGGCATCTATAATAGATCCGACACAGGAGCTCACAATTTAGAGCTTGAAAATTCGAGAGACGAAAAAGGAGCGTTAATTGGAGCTAATAGTTCTCTCAAAGGAAACGGGGTAGTTAATGAGGATCTTAAGGTTTTGGAGACGGGAAAGGGAAAATTTTCTGGGAAGCCACATGGAATAGCGTGCATGGTTGAGATTTTTCATTTTCTATGCTCTCTCCTTACCTTAGAGGATCATTATTTAGCCGGACAATATGGTTTCGGTGGAGAAGAAGATATGCCCCTTTTCGCTTTGGGTCTCATTAATTCGGCTTTAGAGTTGGGAGGAGAATCGGTCGCAAAACATCCCAAATTATTGAGTTTAGTACAAGACGAACTTTTCCGAAACCTCATGCAAATGGGTTTGTCTTCTAATGTTCTCGTCTTATCTCTCGTTTGTAGTATCGTCCTCAATTTGTATCACACTCTTCGAATCCATTTGAAGTTACAACTCGAGGCTTTTTTTTCTTTTGTCGTCGTCCGATTGGCCCAAGGTAAATATGGAGCTCCTTTTCAACAACAGGAGGTAGTAATGGAGGTTCTCGTCGATTTTTGTCGACAACCTAATTTTATGATCGAGATGTTCGCGAATTACGACTGTGACATCACTTGTTCAAATACTTTCGAGGAACTTTCCGGTCTTTTGTCAAAAAGTGCTTTCCCTGTAAACTCTCCTCTCTCGACATTGCACGTTCTCGCCCTTGAGGGTTTATTGGCAATTGTCCACAGTATTTCGGACAGATTAGAAACAAACCCTCCTCCTCCTCCCCCTTCCTCTTCTCTGGAACTCTCAGAATATGTCCCTTTTTGGACCCTGCAAATTGACACCAGAAAAGACGAAAATTCCTGGCTTGAGTTCGTGAGGAGAAGGAGATTTATTAAACGTCGTCTTATGCTCGGAGCCGATCATTTTAACAGAGACCCAAAAAAAGGATTGTTATATTTGCAAAGTGCAAAACTTTTGCCCGAAGAATTAACCGCTCACAGTGTCGCCTGTTTTTTCCGGTACACCTCCGGTTTAAACAAAGTACTTATGGGAGAATATTTCGGAGAACCTCACGACTTTAATGTCCACGTTCTTCACGAATATACGGCTTTATTCGATTTCGAAGATATGACTCTCGACGGGGCACTCCGTACTTTCCTCGAGAGTTTCCGATTACCGGGAGAGGCTCAAAAAATTTCGAGAATATTGGAGTCTTTTGCCGGGAGGTATCATAAACAATGTAGTCATATTCTCGCCAATAAAGATGCCGCGTTTATTCTTTCTTATTCGGTTATTATGCTTAATACAGATCAACACAACGCGGGAGTGAAACGGAAAATGACTGAAGATGAATTTATTCGCAATAATCGCGATATCAATGACGGAAAAGATTTGCCGAGAGAAATGCTTTTGGAGCTATACCATTCTATTGCAAAAAACGAGATTCGTATGTCGTCCGATGGTGGTTCGGGAGTCCCGGAAATGACTTACAGCCGTTGGATCGATCTGATTCGCCGATCCCAGACAGCTGTCCCTTACACGGTGTGTGAAGCAGTTTCTTTATTCGATTATGATTTATTCGCAGTCATATCTGGTCCGTCGATCGCCGCGATTTCGGTCGTTTTCGACCACACAGATGATGAAGAAATTTTACAGAAGTGTGTCGACGGTTTCTTAGAGGTGGCGAAAATTTCGGCTCATCATAAACTAGAAGATGTTTTAAACGATCTTGTCGTATCTCTTTGTAAGTTTACTACTTTACTCAATCCGACGGCTACGGCCGAGGAACCGGCGGTTGCTTTTGGGGAAGACGCAAAAGCTCGTATGGCTGCCTCCACAGTATTTGCGATCGCAAATAAACATGGAAACTTTATTCGAAGTGGTTGGAGAAACATTCTCGACTGTGTTTTGCGATTGCATAAATTGGGTCTCCTTCCTAGCAAAGTGGGAATTACGGATGTCGACGACTCGACCGAAGGGAAAACCGGGGAAGAACATACAAAATTTCCTCCTCGAGCCGTTATTCTCAATCCTCCAAGTAACCGGAGACGACCTCCTAGTTTGTTTGGGAGAGTGAGTCAATTGTTATCTCTCGATACCGACGATCAACATGAACAACCGACCGAACAACAACTCGCGGCTCACCAGAAAACTTTAAGGACTATTGAAGCTTGTCATATCGATACTATTTTTACAGACAGTCGGTTTTTATTAATCGATTCTCTTTTCCATTTAGTACGAGCTCTCATTTGGGCTGGAGGTCGACCGCAGAGAGGAGGAGGGAGTAGTAACTTTTCGCAAGAAGACGAAGATACGGCGGTTTTTTCGTTGGAGCTTTTAATTGCGGTAACCTTAAATAATAGAGATCGAATTCTCGAGTTATGGCAAATAGTTTCGGAACATATGGCGGGAATAGTACAACAGGCCTCGGCTCCCGGACCTCTTGTTACTAAAGCAGTTTTAGGTCTTTTGAGAATTTGTCAAAGACTTTTACCTTATAAGGAGGAAATCGCCGACGAATTGCTTCGATCTCTCCAATTATTTCGAAAACTCGACTCGAAAGTTGCCGATTTACTTTGCGAGAAAATCACCCTCGAGGTTTTACAACTTGTGAGAGTCAACGCCGGTCATATAAAGTCAATGCAGGGATGGAAAACAGTGTGTTCTCTGTTGGGAATTACGGCTCGACATCCGGATGCGGCCGAAAGTGGATTTGAAGGGTTAAGTTTTATTATGTCGGAAGGTTCTCATGTGACTCCTTTAAATTTTATACCCTGTTTAGACGCCGCGAGAGAATTCGCGGAGTCGAGGGTGGGGGGTGTAGAGAGATCTAAATGGGCTTTGGACCTTTTGGCAGGTTTATTAACTTGTCTTCAAAAGTGGTCAAAAGAGTTGGGAGAGAGAAAGAGGAAAGCGGTTCGCGGAGGAGGAGAGGAGGGAGGAGAGGGAGGAGGAGAGGGAGAGACGGGTGGGAGAGAGACGTTCGAGGAGATGGAGATAAGGAAAGAGGAGCAAGATTTGGCAGATATGTGGTTGAGATTGGCTCAAGCTATAAGGAGAGTCTGTGGGGAACAGAGAGAGGAAGTTCGAAACCACGCTATTTTATGTCTCCAGAGATGTTTATTAGGGGCGGAGGGAATGAATATGTCGCCGGTAATATGGGGTCCTTGTTTCGACCAAGTAATCTTTGTAATGTTAGACGATCTCCTCGATATCGCTATGAGAGAAAAACCGAAAGATTATAAAGGGATGGAGGGAACACTCTATTTAGCTATGAAACTCCTCTCGAAAGTTTTTTTACACTTTTTGGGACAGTTACACTCTCTTCCCTCTCCGGGATTTCGGGCTCTCTGGTTGGCTTGTTTAAGCCGAATGGAAATGTTTCTTAAAGCGAGACTGAAAACGGGAGGGAGTGAAAAGTTACAGGAAAATATACCTGAATTGTTAAAAAATATGGTATTAGTTATGCAAGCAAAAGGGGTATTAATAGAGGTCCAAAGTCCGGGAGGAGATAGTCTTTGGGAATTGACTTGGCATCATATTCATGGAATATCTCCTAATATGCAAAAGGAGATGTTTCCTCCTCCTCCTCCTCCTCCCTCTCCCTCTTCCTCTCTCCCTTCTCCTCCTCCTTTGGAGTCTCTGGTTTCTTCGGAAAAAGTTTCCGGAGATAATTTTTCTTCTGTCGGAGATCTTTCCTCGGGATCGGAGAATCAACGGCAGGGATAGGATTTTATTCAACTTTTTTGAAAGGTGAGTTACTGGTATTTTATAATTTGTCTTTTTCCCTCGCTCACACTCCCTCTTCCTCTTCCTCTTCCTCTCCCTCTTCCTCTCCCTTTCCTCTTTCTCACCTTCTCCCTCTCCCTCTCCCTCCCTCTCTCTCTCCCTCTTCCTCTCCCTTTCCCTCCCCCTCCCCCTCTCCCTCTCGCACTCTCTCTCTCTCTCCCTCTCCCTCCCTCTCCCTCTTCCTCTTCCTCCCCCTTTCCCTCTTTCTCGCCCTCTCCCTCCCCCTCTCCCTCTCCCTCTTCTTCTCACTATTTATATATGTATTTATTTGAGTTTTTGACTCACAGCGAACTCTATTAGCTCAAATTTCAGATTTTATGTGTTATTACTTGTCAGAAGAGGGGGAATGGGGACAGAGAGGGAGAGGGAGGAGAGGGATAACTCAAGTTCATCGGGAAAGAACATGTATCGAGTCCTGTCGTTAGTTCCGGAGTATTTTACTTAAAATAACATATTATATTATATATAATATGTTACATCTATATCTATATCTATATTATTATATTTATTTATATTATCTATATTATCTATGTTATTTATGTTATTTATGTTATCCACATAATCTTTTTGTATGTTTTTTTATTCGCTCAAATGGAATTGTGAGGTTGATTTGCTTCTGTTTAAACGTTTTTTGGGGAATTGAAGGAGTAAATTTTGATGGAAATGAGTTCAAGCGGGGGAGGACAGGGGAGGGAGGGTAGAGTAGGGGAGGGAGAGAGTAGGGAAGGAGGTAGGGAAGGGCAGGTGAGGGTCGGGTGGGAGAAGGCCGGTAAAGAGAAGGGAGGTGGGGACTGTTAAGGGAGAGTTGGAGAGAGTGTGATAGAGTAAAGGAAGGTGGAGGGGGGAGGAAGGAGGGAGAGTGTGTGGATGAGAGACGGTAAGGTGATGTGAGAGAGTTGATCGTCTTTTACATATTTTAGTCTACAAGCACTATTTTGTATAAACTTCACCAATGTCCTCAAATTTTGTTTATAAGTTTTTGCTTTTCACATCTTGCAATGTCCTTTAATCTTTGTTTCTACTAAAAAGATAAAACAGTCTTTCTGAAACTTTATTTACCATCACTGCATGCCACAATATATATGTATATATATATATACACATATATATATATATGCATATATATATAACTCTTTCTCATATTATTATTATTATTATTATAATATTTACTATATTAATATATATTATTACCTGCTCTTTCTACCTACACATAATACACATATTATACACATATACATAACATATATCTCATATATAAATACATCACACATTATTATTACTGCAATATGTATTAATATGCTGTGTATGTGTGCATATGCAACAATACATAATACCTGTATGCAATACGTATGCTGCACATAACAGGCATGTTGTTGTCAGTGTTATGACATACACATACCATATACCACGTATGTATGTGTGTGTAATATGCATATCATTTAATAATAATATGTAAATAATAGACAAAAAAATAATGCAAATATGTAAATATGTACACATGTTACACTGTTTCACACATATATATATATATATAGATATACCTATCTACTATATATGTATATACATATATACTATATATATATATATTGCATACATATATATATATATATATATATATTATATATACATATATATACATATACATATATATATATATATATATAATACATACATATATACATACATATATATAGATAAATGTATTATATTTATATATATGTATGTATATATATGTTTGTATATATGTATATATTTGTATATATATACAGATATATATATTTTTTTATTTCGCTTTGGGATTATATGTTGTTGGATTAAGTAATTGGGTTTGTTCACCATTCCTTTTATTGAAAATGTTTTGAACTTTTTCGATATCAACACACTTTTGTCAGCAAGTGGTCCACGTTTTGTCTTGAGTGGCCTTGTCTTTTTCACATTTGTGTCGTTTGTCTTATACACATTCCTGACTTTTGTCTTTTCTGTATATTTTGCTGTCACTACAGACAAACAGATAGAAAACGCCAAAACAACTTTTTCCACAAACAACAACGACAATCTGGTGGATTTCATCTCCTAAAGAATGTTTTTTTTCTTTTTTCTTCCCTTTTTTTATTTTATTTGTCTGTATCAACAGATTATTCTTAGTTATTTCTTACTTAAGACTTTTTTTTTGCATTTCTTTTTCCTTTTTTTTTGTATTTTTTTTATATGTTGATCAGGTTTTTTTAGGGTTTTTTAGATGTAGTTTTTGATATTAACACAATCTTTCTTGGCAAATTGGACCAAAGGAGGTAAAAGAAAAAACAAGAAAAAAAACTGTGCGAATAATGGAGTTTATATAACAAAAGGTTATTTTTTGATGAAGTTTTTGCTTTGAAAAATGGGGGGAGAGAGAGGAGAGAGAGGAGAGAGAGAGAGAGAGAGGGAGAGAGAGTGGACAGGGAGATAGTGAGAGAGAGAGGACAGAGTCAGAGAGAGGGGGAGAGAGGGAGGGAGAGGAGGGAATTTCTCTGACAGTTTGGGTTCGAGAGATTTATGTGGGTTTCATATTTGATGTGAAACTGTGAGGGGAGGGAGACAGAGAGAGAGGGAGAGGGGGGAAGAGGGATAACTAAAAGAGGTTTACTCCTGGTTCAATAAGATTCTGGATTTTGTTTTGAGAATTGTTATTCATTAAAATTTTCAGATAGGAAATTGAACAGGAATGGGAATAGGAGGGAGAGAGAGGGGGGGGAGGAGAGAGAGAGGGCAAGGGAGAGGGAGCAAGAGAGGGAGAGGGAAAGAGAGGGAGAGGGAGAGGGAGTGGGAGTGGGAGAGAGAGGGGGAGAGAGAAAGATCTTGGAGTAAAAATGGGAGAGAGAGAGAGAGGGAGACCAAGAGAGTGAAAGGGGAGAGAGAGAGAGAGGCAGAAATAGAGAAAGGGAGAGGGGGGAGAGTAAATTGGTAGATATTTTTTAAGGCTTTTAAGGCAAGGATTTTTTTTTCATGGTTTGATTTTTTGCGATGGTCTCCCAGATGTTATGATATATGAAAATTA
The DNA here is from genome assembly GCA_037447655.1 of Zygnema cylindricum. Classification (NCBI taxonomy): domain Eukaryota; kingdom Viridiplantae; phylum Streptophyta; class Zygnematophyceae; order Zygnematales; family Zygnemataceae; genus Zygnema; species Zygnema cylindricum. Next base: position 441,678 of record JBBHKE010003410.1, read on the forward strand.
GGGTTTTAGGTTTTTGTGTAAATTTTAGGGTTTTGTTTTTTAGGGTTCCTGATTTTTTAGAGTTTTGGGTTCTCACAATTATTGGAGTTTTTGGTTTTATTGGAGATTAGGATTTCTGGTTTTTTGTCTTTTGTAGGCTTTATTAGTTTGTAGGGAAAAAGATAAATACACGTATCTCAACTCATGAAGTTTTTTTTTTTTTTTTTTCCTTTTTTCCAATTTCATTTTCATTTTCTTCTCTTTTGGCTTTTCTTCTCTTCATCTTTTTTTCCTTTTCAAAGTTCAAAAGATGTGAATTCTAGCTTTTTTTTTTCGAACTTTTTTATAATTTTAATAGGATCACGGGAAGTTTGAATCTCTGTAAAGGACAAAAGAAGAAGAAAAAACAGAAAGAATGATCCTTTTTTCCTTTTAGTCAAAAAATATTCAAACCAGACTTCTTTTATCTTCTTTAGTTTTCTATTTAAAGGTGTTTTTCTGTCATTTTTTCTGTCTGGAAATAGTTCAATTGTCCTCTTTTATTTCTTCTTTTTCCTTATACTTACTGTTCTCGACACATTTTATTTTTATTTTTTTTGTTTCCATGTATTTGAATACTGTCAAGCAATTCAATTTTATCACTATGTAAGTGGTAGTTATTATCACTATATTCTTGCTTAATTTTATGGGCATGATATAATTATGGGAGTTCGAAATACTTTTAATACATTTAGTGCGTTGTTTTTTTTTTAAAAGAGCTATAAAGTCAACAGCATGTGTAAAAAATGGAAGTTACTGACGGATGTTCCATCTTCATTGTGACGATTCCTTATATATATATATGTAATTCATGAAAGTGGGGTTCAATTATACTAGCCCTCTTTATTGAATTAAAAAATTTGTTATTAGACTTGATCGTTTTAATTTGAGTGTCTTTCCTGACCCAAAAATATAAATTAGTACAAACCACACTAAGGACCATAATGTGCCAAAATGCAAAACATAACTTAGTATGGTTTATTCCAATGAAGTGCTAATGCCAATAATTCACTATACTGTATTAGCAATCGATGGTAAAAACCATAAAAAACCCTGAAAAATGCTAAAGTCCCCAAAAAATGCTAAAAATCCCAGTCCGTTAGAGAGAATACATCCTATGACAGCGATGCAAATTTCGAAAAAAAAAAATCCCTTCTGCTTTTGGAGATTTTTGAAACCTTAGACTATGCTTCAACAATTTCTTACTTTATTGCTCTAGGCAATTCTTTTACTTAAGAAAGAACTTTGGAGCCTGACTTCGACCTTATTACGGGATATCTACTCGCTCCATATATTCGTCGTTATTCATCCTACCTACGCTCTAAGCCCTTAGCCTTAACCCTTGGCCATTAGCCTTTTTTTGACAAAGCCTGTTTTTTCTCATACTGGTAGATGACAATCGTGGATTGGGTATTTGAGTTCCACAACAATCATCTATGAAGATGATCTCTATAAATACGACTTTTAAATTTTTGGCCCCGTTTTTCTATTGCGTACAAGATACAAAGTAGTGTTTAGTACTCGTTTGGTTTTATCAGTTTAAATTAAGTCCAATTCTTTTTAAGAATCGCTTAGCTTATGCCATTCTCGTAGTTCTTAGAAATGTGCATCTCTTATATTAGAGGTCATCGATTTTCTCTTTTTATTTCAACCATAATTTTTACCCAAATCGTTTACCCATCATGATATTTGTTCTTAAATCTTATTTTTGTTTCGGGTTTCACCCATACCCTCGAGCTAACTAAATAATCGCAGGTTTAGTACCAAGGTAAGTTTTCTTAATTGTTTATATGGTAGTTCGAAAATGTATTTAGCGTGTGCGTATATTAACCTTTGCGTAGTCAAAATATTTTGGGACCGTTGAATGAGTTGACTACGGAAATCGAGATTTAACGTGAAACTACAAGCACATATAACCCCAAAAGTTCGTCAAATGTACAAATTGTATGGTTTCCCACAATTCATAAATATTACTTTTAGTGCATTATAATCGAAATAGCCTTAATATTTGATTAAACTTAACTACATTAAATCTTGTTTTACGACGTGGCACATTATGAGCCACTTAACCAAATAGTCTTATAAACACTAATTCACGAATATGTGACAAAAAGGGTTAAACACACTCACCGGATTTAGAGTTATTAACTCTAATCCTAGTTTCGAGAGACACCATTTTTACCGTTTAGATGTTTTTAGTTGAAATCCAATTTTTACAACCGTTAAAACGTCGTCTCAATTTCTGGAGTTTAAATATTATGCATGTAGAATCTATCCGTACGTTTGTACTTATACATATACGGAGTGTAGGAAAGGGACTAACGTTCATGTAAAAGTAAACTATATATTGAGCCATACATATACGGATTTACAGAATGCGTGGAGTACATGTACTTTTTCAAAATTTAAAATTCAAATTTAGAGCTAAAAACATATATGATTAACTATAGAAAAAATATAAAAAATGTCCTACGTTAGTTTTAACCACCAACGAACCTCAAAAAATGTATTCTTGGATAATAATGTGATTTTTTTTACTTGGAGCATAAATACTTTAGCATTTCGAGCTCATTTTTTGGAAAAATGTTAGAAATAAAGATACTTCCCGAACAATCATACTCTAAAACTTAAAAAAAAAAAAAAAACGAGAGAGAGAAAACTGAGTGTAAGTATAAAAAGACGTTTAAACTAGAGGTTAAGACGTGCAAACTGCCACGAAACGTTTTAAGCTACGGTATTATATAGAAAAACCCAAAATAATATCTCAAGTTTGTCGGCGCGCACAAAGGAGTACCACCGTTGTGGCTGTACGATCCGAAATCTCCGAACTACCTGTCGGCGCAAAAATGCGTGCACTCCCGTGATAATGTATCAAAAATAATCACAACGTAACCACTACACCGTGTATCGTTATTAATGTTGATATTTTTTTTGCCACTTCAAATATATTTTCTCCGTACACACTTGTCCGATTTTCACATGGAGACCGCCAATGGGAAGGTGAGAATCTTGGCTTTCAATCGCGATAGATCCACAATCCGAGAAGCGTGTACGAAGAAAAAATGTTGTAAGCGGCAAAAAAAAAACATTAACCCTAATAGTTGTACCAGCGTACAGGGTACTTACTACCGCGGGAGTGTACGCATTTTACGTCGAAAGTATATCGTGTATGGCTATTAGTGTTAATATTTTTTCCGCCTCTTAGGGGGTGTCCCCATGTATTAAAGTATCTACTTTTCTATGTCGTTTTGCCCTAAAATTCAAGGAACTTTGATAAAAACTTCAACCGTACGAGAAATTCATTTTTACCAAAGTACAGTGAACTTCAATTCTATACTTTGAATGTACAACATGTTTGTCGTCATGTGAACGCCTTTCGGCGTTTTCTTCTTTTCGACCCCTGGGCAAGAAAATCCAGCCCATAAAAAAACGTCATCCAAATCACCTCGAGGGGGTGTTTTTAGTTAAAGTACCGCCCAAACAGCGAATGAAAAACGATCCACGCACGCGCCACACGAGTGGGAAGAAATTTTGGACGAGGGAGAGTTCTCGGTATTTTTTTCCTTGACCGTCACGCGCATGTACGGAAAAAAATTTGTAGGGGTCCCGGACCCCCACTTTCATTCATGGGTCCTTTGCATAATTTTTCGCCGTTGTCTCCTCTCCCCTCTCCCCTCTCCCTCTCACACTATCGCTTTTATCCCACACTTTTTAGAATAAGACATGACAATATTGGTATAAAACTAAAGATATTTGAAAAATATATTTTTTGACAATTTTTAGGTTTTTTTTTAATAGCAAGTCGAGTGAGAAAAGTAGAAAAAACGAAATCGAGAAACCATGGCGGAAAGTTCTTGATTCAGTGACGTCGACGTTGTCACAAGTGACCATGACGTCACAATGTCACCAAACCCTAAACATCTACAATGTCACAAAAATCTAGACGTCTACCACTGTCGCTGTTTTTGTTGGCGTCACTAATCGTCGGAAGTTTCGTAGTCGTCTTCAATCGTCACAAGTTGTACCTACGCCTACAACCGTCACATTTCAAAGTTCCGATTTCATTTTCGCACATTGGGACGCTCTTCGAAGTAGTACGGAAAATCTTTACTACAGTCCAAAATACTTTATCAAAGTACCGATTACATGGGGACACCCCCTTTAAACAACTTTTCTCCGTACACACCTGTCTTATTTCTACATGGAGACCGCCAACCGGAAAGTGAGAATTTTAGATTTCAATCGCAGCCGTCAGATCTTTAACCCGACACGCGTGTACGAGGAAAAGATGTTTTAAGCGGCGAAAAAAACCATTAACCCTAAGGGTATGTCCCCATGTGCATAAGTAAGGGTTTTTTTATGTCGTTTTCCTGTAAAACTTAGCGCCGTACTGCCTAAGTCGCAACCGTACGAAGGAATGGTAAATTTGTAGAGTACAATTTGCGTCATCCTCGAATTCAAGATGTATGAAAATTTGTCGTCTTGTGTTTTTCGACCCACTTCCACGACGAAAAACGCCATCTTCAACCTTACGTTTAAAACACATGCGCGATGTGTTTTAAAACTAGGTATTTTCCATAAACAAATAGGAACATATATTCGCACGTGCCGTAATTTTCGAAAATTTTCATACGATTTCCAAGGACAAAGAAAAGTATAGAATTCACTATGTTTTGTCCGTTTGCGTTCGAATACGACGAAGAAAAGTACACAATTTGTTTGGTTTTGTCCGTTTTCGTCCAGTACGGATTTCTTTTTTGAAGGGGTCTTCAAATTCCGATGCCATTTCACGTCGACCGGACAGGAGACGCAAAGGCAAAGCGCCTCGTCTTCAACCGTGAAACGGTACAGGGTGGAAGGCGGGACGTCTACAATGTCACAGTAAGACATGCGACGTCACAAAGCAGTTCCAAAAAATAACGTGCGACCACAGATTGTAGACGTTGACAACCGTCACAGGTATTGTCGACGTATACAATCGTCACAAGCGTAAGTTACGATTTCGTCCTTAGGGTGTGTCCCCATGTACTTGTAACTTAGCGAAATTACTTTGTATTTTAGCGCGGATCCGCCGGACCCGGTTTTCAAGTGTCCCTATGTCTGTAATGACGAAATCGTAACTTACGCTTGTGACGATTGTATACGTCGGCAATACCTGTGACGGTTGTCAACGTCGACAATCTGTGGTCGCACGATATTTTTTGTACCTGCGTGTGACGTCGCATGTCTTACCGTGACATTGTAGACGTACCGCCTTCCAGCATGTGCAATTTCACGGTCGAAGATGAGGCGCTTTGCCTTCGCGTCTCCTGTCCGGTCGACGTGAAATGGCATCGGAATTTGAAGACCCCTGCAAAAAAAAAAAATCCGTACTAGACGAAAACGGACAAATCCAAACAAATTGTGTGCCTATCTTTGTCGTATTAGAACGGAAACGGACAAAACATAGCGAACTATGTACTTTTCTTTGTCCTTGGAAATCGTAGGATTTTTGTCGAAATTTAAGGCACGCGCAAAAATATGTTCATATTTGTCAATCGAAAAAACCTAATTTTAAATCACATCGCGCATGTGTTTTAAAGATAAGGTTGAAGATGACGTTTTTTGTCGTCGAAGTGGGTCGAAAAGCACAAGACGACAACTTT
>JBBHKE010003410.1:452772-471881 GCA_037447655.1 Zygnema cylindricum
TAAGGAGAGGGAGATGGGGAGGAAATTTTCCTGGGCGAACATGGGGTTTTAGGGTTTAGGTGCTCCCTCTCCCTCTTTGAAACCTTCTTCATATTGATTCTTCTCTCCCGCTCCCTCCCTCTCCCTCCCCCCCCCAGATGAGACTCCAGCCCAGAGGGCTGCCCGGGAAAAAGCCGATCGTGAAAATCAGAAAAATCCTTTTTGGTGGATTTGGGATTTTGGGGTACAAGCGGGTCCTTTTAAAGGAGGGGTAGAGGGAGAGGAATTTGAAAAAGAGAGGAGAAAAGATACGAAAGATGGAAAAAAATATGAGTTTAGTTTTAAAAAAATGTTCGGAAAAGCGAGTACTTCGCAAATTTTGAATTATCGAGTTCCCGTCGAGGAAGTTCCTCGGGTAAGTATTTTTTATTCTATTTTTAGTATTTTTTTTTTTCTTTTGTTTTTGTTTTCTTTGGGGGATATTTCCTTTTTTTCTTTTTCTCCCTCTCCTTCTCTTTCTCTTTCTCCTTCGCCCTCTCCGTCTTCTGCTTTTTCTTCTCCTCTTCTTCTCCTTCCCTTTCTTCGTTCGTTTTCTTCTCCTCCGTGTCCTTATTCACCTTCTTCTTCTCCCTCGTCCTCTGTTCGTCTCCTTCTTCTTCTCCTTCTGCCTCTTCTCATTCTCCCTCTCCTTCTTTCCATCTTCTTCATTTTCTTTTTCCCCTTCCCTTTCCCCTCCCACTTCTCCTTCTCCTTCTTCTTCTGCCTCTCCCTCTCCTTCTTTCCTTCTTTCTTCTTCCCTTCCGACTTCTCCTTCTCCTTCTCCTTCTTTTCCTTCTTTTCCTTCTTTTCCTTCTCCTCTTCTTTTTTTTCTTCTCTTTCTCCTTCACCTCCTTCTCCCTCGCTGTTTTTTGCTCTTTCTTCTCTCCCTTCTCCTCCTTTTTCTTCTCTTTTCTCTTTCTCCTTCTTCTCCTCCTACTCCACTTTCTTCTTCCCTTTCTCCTTGTTCTTCTCCTTCCCCTTGTCCTTCTCGTTATCCTTAACCTTCTCCTTTTCTCTCCCTCTCCTTCTTGTTCTTCTTATCCTCCTTCTCCTTTTCCTTCCCTTTCTCCTTCTGTCTCTTGTCCTCCTTTTCCTTTTCCTCTCTTCTTCCCTTCTCCTTGTTCGACTCCGTCTGTTCCTCCTCCTCCTCCTCCTCCTCCTCCTCCACTTTCTTCTCCCTTTCTCTTTCTTCTTCTCCTCCTCCTTGTACTTCTCCTTCTCATCCTCCCTCTCCTCCTCCACCTCCCTCTCCGTCGTTTCCTTCATCCTCTTTTTCTTTTCCTTCTCCTTCCCCTTCTTCTCCTCTTTCTCCTTCTCCTTCTCGTCCTCCACTTTCTTTTCTTCCTTTTCCTCCTTTTCCTTCTCTTTTCTCCTTCTCCTTCTTCTTCTCCTCCTCCCACTCCTTGTTTTCCCTGTTCTTCTTCTCCTTCTCCACCTCTCTCTCCATCTACTTCTTCTTCTCTTTCCTTCCCTCCTCCTTTTCCTTCTTTTCCTCCCTCTCTTTTTTTTTCTTCTCCTCCACTTCTTCTTCCCCTTCTCTTCCTTTTCCCTCTTCTTTTCCTTCCCCCTCTCCTCCTCTTCTCGTCCCTTTCTCCTTCTCCTTCTCCTTCTACCACTTTTTCTTCCTGTTCTTCTCATCCTCCTCCGCTTTCTCTTCCTTCTCCCCTTCCTCCTCCTTCCCTTCCTCCTCTCCTTTCTCTTTTTTGTTACTCTCCTCCTCATCTTCCCATTGTTATTTCTTCTCTCTCTTCTCCTTTTTACCATCCTCATTCTCATTCCTTCCGTCACTCTTTCCTTTCCTTCCCTCTATTCCCCCTCCTCCACCTTCCTCTTCCCCTTCTCATTCCCTCTCCTTTCCTTAACACCCTTTCCTACCACCACCCTCTTTCCTTCCATCATTCCTATTCCTTCCCTCTCCCTATTCCTTCCCTCTCTCCCTATTCCTTCCCTCTTTCCCATTCCTTCCCTCTTTCCTATTCCTTCCCACTATCCCTCTTTTCCCTCTTCCCATCCTCATTCCCATTCCTTTCCTTAACACTCTTTCCCATTCCTTCCCTCTCTCCCATTCCTTCCCTCTCTCCCATTCCTTCCCCCTCTCCCATTTCTTCCCTCTCTACCATCCCTTCCCTCTCTCCCATTCCTTACCACTCCCATTTTTTCCCTCCATCCCAGGTCGTCGCTTTTGTCCAAGACTGGGCTTCCCTCTGGGCCTCCTCTAGTGAACTCCCTCTACCTTTCCCTTTTAGAGCGGACCCCTTAAAAGAGGGAGTGAGACTCTCTCTCATCACCACCTCCTCCGGCTCCATCGAGTCCATCGGTTCCCTCCTTATCTCTCTCGAAAACCCCGAATTTCGCAGAAAACCCCAATCTCCCGAAACTGACGAATCGGAAACGTTCTCTTTCTCTGAAATCGCGGCGTTGGGCGGTCCTCTCGGATCCGACAAGGTTCCGGGAAATCCGGCGGGAAATCCGGTGGGAAATCCGGAAGATGGTGAAATGTGGATTCTTTCGATAAAAAGAGAGGGAACGACAAATGATAAACCGTTACCGGGAGAAAATCGAATTATTAAACATTTGAAAGACGCATTATTTCGACGAGATAATGCTGTGGGATACGAAGCTTATCATATTCCTCGAAAAATGTAATGAAGGAAAACTCCTTTTTTTAAGAAAGGAAAGTTTTTCTTAAGAAAGGGAAGATTTTTTTTGAAGAAAAGTTTTTTTTTGAAGGAAATTTTAAAAGAAAGGTTTTTAAAGAAATGATGAAAGAAATGTTTACTTAAAAGGTTCTTGAGTAGATATTTGTCCTAATTTGCCGATTTTTCTATTTTTTACATGTCTTTTTTTCTCTCTCTTTTTAGGGTTTTTAAGGGTTTTTAGGGCTTTTTTAGGGTTTGGAAAATGGTTGTGATTTTTTAGTGTGGATCAGAATTAGGGTTTACTGTGTCGTCTTATTTGACCACGGGTGTGAAGAGAGGGAGAGGGAGAGGGAGAAACTAAATGTATTTTAAGTCAGTACGGTAGGATGGTATTAGTATATAATATTTTTTTCCCTTTTTTTTTTTGTCATTTTTAGATGTTTGTTTATAGAAGCTGCTGTACAGGTTTTTTTTTTTTTTTTTTAACAAGATTACATTCAACATACATAATTATATATAATATATTAAATAAACGTTTTTTTCTTGTTTTTGTTTTTTTTTTTTTTTTTTTTTTTTTTTTCCTTTTCATTTTAGTTTTTTTTTTTGGTACTTTTTAATTGTTATTTCTTGATTTTTTTTTTGTCTGTCTTGATTTTCTTTTAGGTGTTTTTTTGTCATGTTTGTCTATTTTTTCTGGTTTTTTTATTTTTAATGGTCTTTTTTTTTTATGGTGATTTTTTTACTTGTATTTACAAGATTTTTTTTTTTTGTACAATTGCACTTTCTTCCCTAATAAAGTCAGCCATTTTATTTATTCATTATTTTATTTATTATTATTTTATTATTATTATTATTATTATTATCATTATTTTTATTATACGTCTCGTCTTGCTTTACTTTTGTTTTTTATTTTTTTTTTTTTTTCTATGGTTTTATTTTTTTTTATTATGATATCCAACACTAATTAATGTTGATTGTTGTTTTTAAATGGCAGAGATTTCAGTCCAAGGATCGTTTATATTTTAGATTTTTTTTTTTTTTAAATTGTTTTCATTAATGTTTTCAGTTTTTGTTTTTTTTTTCATGCTTTCATTTTTTGATGTTGTTTGTTTTTTTTTTTTGTTTCTGGTTTTTGCTTTTTGATTTTTAGTTGGTTTTTTTCAGCTTCACTGGTGTTTTTATTTCTTGTTATGATAAATTCTTTTTCATTATTATTTGTTTTTTGTCATTCTTTTTTATCTTGTTAAATTTTTCATCTTTTTTTATGTCGAGGTTGGGAAATAAAAAAAAAAAAAAAAAAAGCAGGATAGTTAATTTTTAGGTTAGGAGAAAAGAGTAAAAAAAAGAACAAAAAGAGAAAAAAAAAACAATTATAGAAAAAAAAAGAGGTGTCTGTTCCATATTTGCACGTCATAATAGCCTTATCCATTATATGCTTTGTTTCATTTTTTTATATATATTTTTTCTTTTTTGTTTTTTGCCAAAACAAAAAAAAAAAAACATAATAGAAAAAAAAATTAAAATCACGGAATTTCAACAAAACCTAATTTTGTCTTTACATGTCGAAATATCAATATTAAATCTTTCTTGATTTTATTTTATTACAATTCATAAAATAGCGTCGACATAGTCCACAAAACGACAAAATAAGAGCAATTAAAAATTGAATGTAATGGTCGAATAAGAAACGACAAAAAAAAGAGAGAAATTGACCCCTTTGAGAGAAAAATTGAGAGAGGAAAAGGGGGAGAGGAAAGGAGGGAGAGGAAATGAGCGAGAGGAAAGGATAGAGGGGGGGGAAGAGAAAGGAAAGGAGAGGGAGGAGGTAAATAGTAGTGCTGTGTATCAGTAAAAAAATTATCGCGATAACACCGATACCGATAGTTATCGGTTATCGAACGGTCAGAGGTTCCGATATATCGGTCCGAGACCAACAAATTCCATATCGGCGATAACTTAAAAAATATAGTATGCATACAATAGTACTTTATAATATACTGTGTTATATTATTGACTCTATATAGTGTGGCATGCCACGTGTAAGAATTTGTTCCGTACGCTGTTTAACTGAAATTTATTACGGATAGTGCGGCACATAAACGTTGAAAAATTTTAAATAATAGTTTATAGTTCTAAAATTATAGTACCGAAAGGAAAAAAATAAATTACATTGTAAATTTATAAAATCAAACTTTTTTCGAAAACCAGACGAACAGACGAACAAATTTGTCAGATTGCCGCCATTAACTGCCATTTATAAGAAAATAACAGTCAAAAGGACATTCTGGAAGGGGTACCCAAGTAAAACCCCCTTTTAATAAAGGAAATATCGCGATTTTTTACTGAAATTGGGGGGAAGAGGGTCCGCGGCGCGTCCGGGGAATAACATGTACAGTTGAGTGTACTTGCCGTACATTTATCTGTACGGTCAGTACAGATATCGCCAATAGTTATCGATATCGGTGTTATCGCCGATAATAACCGATAAATATCGGGTATTTATCGGCGATATCACCGATAGCGAAATATCGTACCAATATATCGATTATCGGGTACCCGAAAAAAGGCCCATATTGGTTATCGGCAAATCCTTACCGATGCACAACACTAGTAAATACTAAATAGTATGTGAAAGGGGAAAGAAAAGCAGGTGAACTTCCGTACGGCTCAAGACGAAACCACTTCCGTACAGCTCTGGAATAAACCACACTATTTTAGTTTTAAACGTGCATTATTATATTGATTTTTTGTTATTTTGTCGTCTTGTACAATAATTATTTTTCATCCGACGGTGGATCCCGCGAAAAAAATATCGTACGAAAAGTTAGCGTGTACCATTCGTACGGAATCAAACCCTAAAAGATATAATATTGCCCCATATTCGGCATTTTGCGCTGTAAATATTCGTACGCCGAATATTCGTCATCGGAATATTCGTACGTGTCCGAGTATGTGACATTTTTTTTTACTATTTTAGAAATTGAGGATACGCGGTGAGTCTAAAATCACTAAATTGGTTTTGTTTTTGGTGTTTGTTTTTTTCGTTTTTGTATTTCTTTTTAGATTTGTTTTTTGTTTTTTGAATTTTTGAATTTTGAATTTTTGAATTTTGAATTTTTGGTTTTTGTTTTTTGTTTTTTTTTTTGTTTTTTGTTTTAAATTTTTTTTTTTTGGATTCGGTTTTTGCTTCCTGGTATTTGTTTTGTATCAAAAAATCTCCTCTCGCGATATCGGATAGTATCGGTTACAGAAAAATATCGTATCGTATCGAATAAATTGTCATCACGGATATATTTCATTTTTTTATGTATAATAATATTATATTATACATTATTACTATATATTATACAGTATTGTACAGCACACACTGTATAGTATGTAAAATGTGTAGTACGTATTATAATAACCTCCGTAAATTCAAGAACTAAAATACGGAAATCGGATCCGTACTGCGCAGCACTTGACGTACAATTAAGTCGGACTTCGTAGGACCAAAAGTACAAGACGCCTCACTACAGTCCAAATTTTAGTAGAAAAGTACAAAGCAGAACCTGACTCTCTGATTGACAGATCAACACACTCTAACTGTAGATCCTTTAAATATCTTCAAAAGTCAAAGTCAACGATCGCGATATCTAAAAATCAGCATTTGTGCGGACATGTTTTGAAACTACACCGTGAATCGCAATTAGTAGTGTTGTGTATCGGTAAGGATTTGCCGATAACAGATATGGGTCTTTTTTCGGGTATCCGATAATCGATATATTGGTACGATATATCGACATCGGTCTTATCACCGATAAGTAGCCGATAATATTGGGTACTTATCGGCGATAATGCCGATAACGATAACTATTGGCGATATCTGTACGGACCGTACAAATAAATGTACGGCCTGTACACTCAGCTGTACAACTTATTCCCCGGACGTGTACAAGCACAGAAAGTACAGTAGACGCCATGAGATCTGTACGGTTTTGATCCGGATCTTGTAAAAATGATGTACCTTTCACATCCGACGCCATGGCTTTGTCCCTTTATTCCTTGAGATCCACTAGGGACCTGCCACGTGTCAATTTGTCGGCTTTTTTGGCAAAAGCTGCCAAAAGAGCCATTCCGGGATAACGGTGCTCACGTTGGCCCGTCCGCTCGTGTTTTCTCATTCCAAGTCGTCCGTTCGATTTCGGCGGCGCGCAGAATGTTATTTTGCGTCCGTTGTACTTTTGTGTCCGCCGTCCTTTTCCAGTTCCATGTTCACCAGTTTTTAAGTAAAATTACGTACGTCGCCGTAAAAGTTTTGTTCAGTTAACCGGCCAACGTTTATATGCTGCGCTATCCGTAATAAATTGCAGTTAAGCGGTAACGGAACAGATTTTTATACGTGGCATGCCACGCTATATAAAATCAATAAAATAATACAGTATGTTATAAAGTACTATTGTATGCATACTATATATTTTTTAAGTTATCGCCGATATGGAATTTGTTGGTCCCAGACCGATATATCGGAATCTCTGACCGTTCGATAACCGATAACTATCGGTATCGGTGTTATCGCGATAAGTTTTTTACCGATACACAACACTATCTATTAGGGTTAATGTTTTTTCTGTCAATTAAAACATCTTTTCTCCGTACACACTTGTCGGATTATGGATCTGACGGTTGCGATTGAAAGATAAGATTCTCACCATCCGATTGGCGATCTCCATGTGAAAATCGGACAAGTGTGTACGGAGAAAAGATATTTTAAGTGGCGAAAAAATTACTAACACTAAGGGTGCGTCTCCATGTGCCTAAGTAAGGGTTTTTTTCTGTCGTTTTCCTGTAAAACTTAGAGCCGTACCGCGTAAGTTTCAATTGTACAAAAAATAGAGAAAATGAGAAGTACATTTTGCGTCATCATCGAATTTAAGATGTACTACATGTTGTCGTTTTGTGTTCTTCGACCCACGGCCACGCTAGAAAACGTCATATTCAAACTTTTCTTTAAAACACAAGGAAGATGTGTTTTAAAACAAAGAATTTTCGAAAAACAAATAGAAACACGTAATCGCACGTGTAAATTTTTTACAGGAAATTTCAAAAGAATTTAAGCGACGACAAAAAGTGCACGATCCGCTATCTTTTGTCTGTTGACGTTCAGGTACTACAAAGCAAAGTACACAATTTGTTAGGTTTTGTCCGTTTGCGCCTGGTACGGATTTTATTTCGCCAGGGGTCTCAAGATCCGCTGCCATTTCACGCTGAGCATACAAGAGACGCAAAGGCAAAGTGCATCTTCTTCAACCGTGAAACGGCACAGGCTAGATGGCGGTACGTCTACAATGTCACAAAAAGTCATGCGACGTCACAAGCAGTTACAAAAATAGCGTGCATCATCACAGATTGTACATGTCCACAGCCGTCACGGGCATTGTCGACGCATACAATAGTCACGCCCTTAAGTGACAACTTCGTTTGATACTTATAGTGACACCCGAAACCCGGGTCCGCCGGATCTACGCTAAAAAACAAAGTTAATTCTCTAAGTTTGAAATACATGGAGACGCACCCTAAGGGTATGTCCCCATATACTTGTAGCTTAGTGAACTTACTTTGTATTTTAGAGCGTATCCTCCGGACCCGGTTTTCAAGTGTCCCTATGTGTAAGAACGTAATCGTAACTTACGTTTGTGACGATTGTATACGTCGACAATACCTGTGACGATTGTCAACATCTACAATCTGTGTTGTCGCATTTTTTTTTTTGAAACTGCTTCTGAAGTCGCATGTTTTACCGTGACATTGTAGACGTATTGCCTTCCAGCCTGTGCAGTTTCACGGCTGAAGAAGATACGCTTTGCCTTCGCGTCTCCTGTCCGGTCGACATGAAATGGCATCAAAATTTCGAGACCCATGCAAAAATAAATTCCGTACTAAACGAAAACGGACAAATCTAAACAAATTGTGTACTTTTCTTCGTCGTATTGAACGGAAACGCTCAAAACGTAACAAATTTTGTACTTTTCTTTGTCCTTGGGAATCGTATGAAAATTTTCGAAAATTACGACACGTGCAAATATATGTTCCTATTTGTTTATCGAAAATACCTAGGTTCAACACACATCGCGCATGTGTTTTAAACATAAGTTTGAAGATGACGTTTTTTGTCGTGGAAGTGGCTCGAAAAATACAAGACGACATATTTTCGTACATCCTAAGTTCGAGGATGACCCAAATTGTACTCTACAAATTTGTGATTCCTTCGTACGGTTGCAACTTAGGCAATACGACGCTAAGTTTTACAGGAAAACGACAGAAAAAAAACCCTACTTATGCACATGGGGACATACCCTAATAGCGATACACGCTGTACTGTACTGTACAGAGATATCTGTCACATCGATTTGTCCCCTCGTTACATATCACGGTGGTAAAGTCAGAAAAGGTACATATCGAATCTCTCGAATGGGGCTACCGTAGTGGTATTAGACATTGGGGGGAGGGCTTATTTGGCGGGCGGCGGAGACCTTCGAGGAGAATTTTGGCCCGGCAATGTAAATCCCTCTCAGTTATTGATAAGGACGGAAAAACATCACGCGAAGCGCGAAGAATATTTTTAAGGAGTCTCCTCAGTGATTAGGTCAGATGGACAAAAAAAAAAAAACAAAGTGTTCATACTTACAACGTTCCCATATAGAGCATTCGCTACAAATAGCGTCACGCGCGTCGCATGAGAACATGTAAATCGCGTTCGTGACTCAAAATATCTACAAAATTTAGCAAATGTTTACACTTTAAGCACTACCATTTAATCAGCCGAACAAGCTGAGCCGTATGTCACGTGAGAACACTCATGTATGACATTGAAAAAAAAAAGAAAGTACAATCATATTATTGTAAGAACACTCACATATTATATTAAAAACAAAAAAAACAAGTACAGTTATATTATCGTCTCGTTTTGGTGTCGCATGCAATTTTTTTTTAGTACGCTATGTGAAATGAGGAGCATTCGCGGAGAGTACAAAAATAGCCTAGATTAATTGAATGAGTATTTTGAAAGGAGGAGAGGGTATTTTGAAAGCGGAGAAGTTATGTAGATTAAAATTTTGAAAAGTACAACACAAATTTGCGTGTACGATTAACATTGTCCCAAATGTAGCGTAATTAATCGATTTTAGTGAAATTCCGTGCTTCTCATTGTAGATTAAGGGTACTTTCGCATGTGCTAAAGTCACAGTTATTTACTGTCGTTTCCTCCATAAATTAGAAAAAAAGAGAAAATCCGCAGCCGTACCAAAAAAATGAAATTAACACCGTACAAGTTACGTTACTTTACAACTTTAAATGTACTGCAAGTTGTCGTCTAGCGGGAAGCAATTTGTCGTCTAGCGCATTTCGACCCAATTTCGCGTCTTTCTAGCTCATCTTCAAACTTTATATCAAATCACCTCGCGAGGTGATTTTAAATAAAGTTCCATGAGGCAGACAAATAGGCAGATGCTGTCGCACGTGCCGGAATTTTTTTACAATTTTTGAGCGCGGAGTACCAGAAAAAAAATCCACCCCACGTTTCCAACATGTGCGTGACTTTTTTTTGTGTGTTTTTTTTCCGTATAGCGGTCGTGGAGGGGGTTTCGACCAACAGACGCCATTTCGCAAAAGCGAAGTTTGTGAAAGCGCCTCTCTCTCTCCCCCTCTCCTAATAACGCGTCTATATCACAATTATTGCAATGAAAAAATGCAAGAAAGGTATCAAATGAAAGATCTATAAAAAATATTTCTTTTGGTTGTCTTTTAGCTTATTTTGGTGGTAAGTAGAGTGAGAAAGGACGGAAAAAAAAATCGAGAAACCATGGCGGGATGTTTTGGAATTTGTGACGTCGACGCTATCATAAGTATGCATGACGTCAAAATGTCACAAACCCTAAACATCTACAATGTCACAAGTAGCTAGACGTCTACAACCGTCTCTATTTTGTAAACGTCATCAATTGTCGCGAGTTTTGCACTTGTCCACAATCGTCACAAATTACACCCATGTCTACATCGGTCACAGTCTAAAGTTACAATTTCATTTTTTTACATATGAATGCTCTAAAAGTTGTACGGAGAATCTTTGCTAAAAAACAAAGTAGCAAGACTAAGTTTCGGTTACATGCGAAAGTACCCTAACTCTCCTCGCGGATGTCCGTTCGTGGTTATATTGAATTACGTACTCTCGAATGTAGATTAACTCTCCGCGCAAAATTCCCTACGCCCGTGATGTAGATTTACTCTCCTCCAAAATGTACTTCCATTTTAGAACATCTATGTTTTCAAACTTAAGGAAATATGACGTCGACTAACACTTCTAACGACATTTCGTACGCTCGAGCGTACATGAATATTAATACACGTACGCTCGAACGCAAATTATTTTAATAGAGTACATAAAATAATGCTAAATTTCCAAACTTAAACCATGAATCGCTATTAATGTTCAATAAAAAGTGTGAAGTAACAATTAGTGTTATTAACCCTATTTAATGTTATAAGGGCCTAATGTTAACAAAGCAATAACGCTGATTTATACATCTAATTATCTAACACACTTTTTTATACACGTTCCTATAGTGAAGCCGCTATAGGTTGTGTCCACATAGTCGATGTTTGAACATGTGAGAACAAGTTGGCGTTATGTTTACCCGTCTTTATTATTGTAGTCGAATTTGAGGTTGCTTTCTCGAGACATCGCTACTCATTTTCCTTTTCGCGATTCTAAAAGGGAAAAGTATTATAGTCGCATTCGTCTCTGGTGACAACGATAATTGATCGTCGATTGTTTTTTTGTAAGATCGTGAGCCGTTGAGTGATATGAGTTTTGATTGACTTTATCATGTTCTAATTTAGATGTAATGAAAAGAGACACGTGGTACAATCCTATTTGTTGTATTTCGCGTACGGCCATACAAATTTGACGTCACTCCAAAATGCCGTGTTATCAATACCGGTAGAGTAACGTACAGTATCGTACTTTTCATTTTTGCGCATGCGATCCCGTCACATCACGCAACGTTGTCGAGTTCTCAATATCCGTACATTACCGGAAACGGACATACGTGGAGTACATGTAACTCCTGCGACAAATTGTGACGCTCCTATTGGTCTGCGTGTACAAAAACCACAAGCCCTTGGCAACCAAAGGTCAAAGCACCGGGTCGCCCGCGACTATTAGGGTACGTCCCCATGTAAGCAATACTTTTAAAAAGTATTTTGGACTGTAGTGAAGTGTTCCGTACTACTTTGAAAAGCGTCCCAATGAATAAAAATTGTGTTTCCAATAACGCGATGGTAATACCATCAGAGTACAAAACATGATTGTCACTAAAACGTATTGATGACCAACAAAGGTTAAAGACCAAAATCCTAAAGGACTAAAAGCACAACAAAATGCGTGAAAAGCCGAAAAAGAAATAAAGAAAGCAAGTACAACAAAACCAAACTGTGGAAATACTACAAACTAACCTAGACGCTAAACCCTCAAACTATACCCAACTAAAGATCAAAATTATGGATATCGTCTATATGCGTCGGGTTTCGTCCCTATGTGCAAAAACGAAATTGAAACTTTGAAATGTGACGGTTGTAGACGTAGGCACAACTTTGTGACGGTTGACAACGACTACGAAATTGGTGACGCCAACAAAAACAGGGACAGTTGTAGACGTCTACATTATTGTAATTTTGTGACATGGATGATGTTTAGGAATTTGTAACATTGTGACGTCATGCTCACTTGTGACGTCACAAATTAAAGAACTTTCGGCCATGGATACCCAATTTCGTTTTCTCTACTTATTTCGCTCTACTTGCCATAAAAATATACATAAAGGTCGTCAATATAATTATTTTTCAAATATATTTCATTTCATAACAGTTTTGTCGTGCCTCATTCTATAAAGTGTGAGATAAAAGTGATAGTGTGAGAGGGAGAGGGGAGAGGCGACGACAATGGAAAATTCTACGGAGGATCATGAATGAAATTGGAGGTCCGAGACCCCTGCATATTTTTTTCCGTACATCCTTGCCATTTTCGTACATGCATTTGACGGGCAGGGAGAAAAAAAGCAAGTGCTCTCCCCCGTCCTAAAATTTTCCCACTCGTGTGGCGCGTGCGTGGGTCATTTTTCATTCGTTGTTTGGGTGGTACTTTCCCTGAAATCCAGTCGCGAGGTGATTTTTTATGAAGTTTTTTGACGGGCTGGATTCTCTTGCCCGGGGGTCGAAAAAAAGAAAACGCCAAAATGCGTTCACATGACGACACACATGAAGTGCATTCAAAGTATCGAGGTTTGTTGTAATTTTAAATAATTGATTTTTTTGTACGGCTAATTTTTTTCTCGTACGGAACTGCTTTTTCGGTGAAAACGACTGATTAAAACATGGGGACGTACCCTTACTCATGTGAACCACTTGATAAGATACTGTTGCAAACATTACACAACCAATCGCTATTAGCGTATTGAACGCTAATTCGGTCCTTTTTTTTTCCAAGTTCTTAAATAGCATAAATTAGGGTGCGTCTCCATGTACCTAAGTAAGGGTTTTTTTATGTCGTTTTCGTGTAAAACTTAGAGCCAAACCGCATAAATTTTAACCATACAAAAAAATAGAAAAAATGAAAAGTACATTTTGCGTCATCATTGAATTTAAGATGTGTAAAATTTTTTACACAAATTTAAAACGAATTCAAGCGACGGTGAAAGGTAATGTATTCGTTATTTTTTGTGCGTTTGCGTCCATCGAAGTACACAATTTGTTTTGTTTTGTCGCGTTTTGTTCAGTACGGATTTTTCCATTCCAAGGGTCTGAAAATTCCAATGCCATTTGACGAAGTCGTGAGAAATCTCTGAGGGCGCCCCATCAAGTCGCACACGTCGCCTCTCTCACGCAGCTTCGCAATTTTTCACAATTTGGTGCGTCATCACAGATTGTACACTGTCGACAACGGTCACGAGCATTGTCAACGTTTACAATCGTCACGCCCTTAAGTGACAACTTCGTTTTTTACCATGATTAAAAAGTAGGTGAAAGTAGGCCCATACAATATGCTTGTTGTACGCAAATTATACAATATGACCTTAAGATCCATATTGTATTGGTCACAAAATGACAAAAAACAAGTAACAAGGCTGAGCTGCACATCGTTCGATAGCGAATTAAATATCATTGGACGGTCGTTGATCAAAGTAGCGATCTAATAAGATCACATGAAAAGCCCATAACACAACTTGCGCCTACTTAAGGCATACCATAAATCGCCTACTTTTAAACTATGTTTTGTACACATAGGGACACACGAAATCCGGGTCCGCCGGATCTGCGCTAAAAAGCAAAGTAAATTTTATAAGTTTCAAGTACATGGAGACGCACCCTTACTCTGTTTTTCCTTTACGCCATTTAGGGTTTTTTGTCCAATTACTGTAAAAACGAAAGTACGTTGTCATTTAAATAGTGTGGTGTACGGTAAGTGTCAAACCGTACAAATTTGTACCTTTTTAAGTTAAAAATATTGTTAATGAGTTTTAGTAACCGCGGATGCATGAGAATATGCGCTCTAAAAACGGGATGAAATCGGGCTATCAAATATCACGATCGCACATATTCGTCCAACAACCACATTTCGACTGTGTGAACGTACAATTTGTGTACGATTTGTCAGATTTTGTACAAGTACCTATACTACATCACGAATAGTAATTAGAGTAAATAATTTTAATTCGGTCACCCTAAATTTTGACTCTATCACCTTAAATAGAGTAAATGGTTATAATTTTGTCATTATTCTATTTAAAGTAAGGTTTAATTGGCGTAAAAAATTATAACATAGGTTCGTTTTATTTAGTGTGGAGTACGAACGACGTCCTACCGTGCAAAATTATACTTTTATAAGTAAAAAGGTACAAATAATGATTTAATAGAATCACGCTCGCACGTGAAATCGCACTAAACAAAAAATCAAACACATCGAAAAAAAGTCGTTCGCATAACTCTTTTGCGTCGATACCATCGTTGTCAGTGTGAACGTTAACTGACATTCAACAAGACAAATATTTATAACGTCATAATGACGTCAAAACTATACAGACTGACAGATTTTGTACATCTACGTAATTTAGTGTTCATAACTTCAGCGCGGATAATTATTGCCGACAAAACCCAATATAGAGTACTTAAATAAATTAGAGTAAACTTCCTCTGTGAAAAAGATATATCACATAAATTGGAGTTCATAACTCTAATTGCTTTTATTTTGTTTTTTTACTCTAATTTTTTCATTACTCTAACTACGATTCGCGGTGTAGTGTAAGCATGTTTGCGACCAACATTTTTTTTTTTTAAACCAGATTAGCATTTGTAAACATTTAGAATGTAAGTTTTTTTTTTTTAATTTTCAAATTCCTAACTAGCGTAAATCACTGTAATTATTCCTATACGCTAAAGAAACATGTACGATAATAACGATTGGCGGTGTACAGTACAACATTTCATAAATTCGAAGAAAACAACTCGCACTTTAATTAGTCAATTGTAATAATGATGCACGGTTTGTTGACATGTACATGAAACTTCCACAAATGAGAATCCGTAGAAATTGATCGAACGCCATCTTGGAGGTCCGCTGCAGTAAATTACAGAGTACTGTAGAGTATGTAACTTGAATCGCCGCAAGAGTTGACCACACGAATCACCTGATGGTAAATGTTGAACCATGCGTTTTATGCATTTGTGAAGTCTAATCCGCATGACAATGGTGACTAGAACACGATCTTGCAGTTCCATGTTTTTTTCGAGCGTTGAAGAAGTTTGGGAGTGCATGTTTGACAGAGGACAGTCAATGTATTGCAAAGTTCAAAAGTAGGTTTTTTTATGGTAGGCCTTTGGTAGGCGCACAAAACTTTGCACAAAACTCGCGCAGCGTAGGCATACTGTATGTGTGTGCGTCGTGCACACTCTTGTACGAACGTCCGAATCTGTCGTAATATCAAAGTACAGCGCACGCCGCTGGACGGATTTTTTTAGCGAATTGACACGGCGTAGGATGACATTCCGTGGGAAAAAAACTGGGAAAACAAAAACCGGGAAAATTCTCAAATAACGTAGTTTATTCTATATTTTTCATTACTCTAATTAGGGATATTTTCCAAGTACCGTAAAAAATGAAAGTACGTTGTCTCTTAAATAGAGTGGTGTACGGTCAATGTCAGACCGTACATAAATCTAACTTTTTAAGTTAAGTGTACAATAAAATAGTTTTAGTAACCGCGGACGCACGAGAATGCGCTTTCTAAAAAGGGAAAAAAACCATGTCGTAAAAAATCCCGCTCACACATTCGTCTGACAGCCGCGTTACGACCGTGTGAACGCCAACGGGGTTGGTCCTTAGGTTTTGGTATTTTATTTGTCAGTGTAGTATTTTGTTTTTATATATTCCCATATTGCCTGGTTGGTCAATTTGAGGCTTTATTTAGTGTGGCCCTGAAAATTGCATACGCTAACATGACAGATTGTCTTTTCGTAAGTTGTGTTATGGGCTTTTCATGTGATCTTCTTAAATCGCCTACTTTGATCAACGACAGTTCGAATGTCCAAATATAACGGTTTAAATAAAAAGTCCCTCAAAACTCACAGAAATAATTTTTTTTGTCCGTTTTTTTTTCAAAATTTAGACATGTCGTTTAATTCTCTATCGATCGATGTGCAACTCAACCCTGCCCCTATTTTATTTCATTTTGCGGCCAATACAATATGGGTCTTAAGGCCATATTGTATGTTTTGCGTACAATAGGCATATTGTATGGGCGTACGGTCACCTACTTTTGAACTATGATATATTGATATAAGCATAGTTAAAAAGTAGGTGAAAGTAGGCCCATACAATATGCCTATTGTATGCAAAACGTACAATATGACCTTAAGACCCATATTGTAATCGGACCTATTCGGACTAATTAAAACATTACTACAAAATATTGGACCAATTAAAACATTCGGACCAAAAATGTTTATTTACACCGTCAGATTCGGACGATCGGACGGTCGTTGATCAAAGTAGCGATCTAAGAAGATCACATGAAAAGCCCATAACACAACTTACGATAAAGTCGCCGACCAAAGGGGTACTATAAAACGCCTACTCTTGAACTATGGATATAAGCAAGCAATAATCAAGGGAATTAGGGAATTGACATTGGCATGCGTATTTTACTATTCGATATTCATGCAGGCGCATACGTCATTTGGTACAGTTGAGCCAGGATTTGATGGTCAATCCGTCGATTAGCCTTGACCCTCTTAAAAACGTAACCAACCGGTTGAAATGTTGTCGGGCTTGTGAACGGCGACCATCAAAAGCAACAAATCGACACGACCGGCCAGGTGATCGGCTAACAAAATCGTAACGACCACATGCAAATAAAAGTCTTGCGCTCAAGCCACCTCTACCGAATTAAGCTATGTGAAAATTGTGAACTTCATAGCGTAAGCAATTCGTTTCGAACGTTTTTCATCATCATTTTTTCCTATGCAAGAAGTGAACGCACTTTTATCCAAAAATTTATCATCGTATGAAAAATCGTATCCTGTACCTATTGACGTATGTGCTTGCAGTATTAGAAAGCATTGTATGCCAAACCAATTCCCATATCCATAACTGTACGTTTCTGTACTAATCTGCCATTTTTGATAAACTGCCTTTCTTAAAAAATTGGAAACGATACAGCAATGTTTTCCGTCAATTTTTTGCTGCAATCTGGACAGTTTTTGTCCAATTCTCGCTCCGATAAATGATGACACCTCCGTGCACAGAAAATATCACGACACGCTAAAGCCAACAATTTAATTGCTTCGGTACACTGCCAATCGTTATTAGCGTTGTGTACACTACTTTTTTTTTTTTATTCTCCATTAGTGTAGTTCATTCTATTTTTTTTCTTTATCCTATTTAGGGTTATTCTCAGTATGTTGTCTCTTAAATAGAGTGGTGTACGAACAGTGTCAGACCGTACATAAATGTACCTTTTAAAGTTAAAAATTACAATAAATTAGTTTTAGTAACCGCGGACGCATGAGAGTGTGCGTTCTAAAATGGAAAAAAATCCAGGTTGTAAAAAATCCCGTTCGCACATATTCGTCCGACAGCCGCGTTTCGACTGTGTGAATGTACGATTTGTGTACGATTTGTCAGATTGTTTACGAGGACCTATATTAGTGTAAGCATGTTTGCGACCGACATTTTTTTTTCAAAGATCCAAATTACCATAATCAAACAATTAGAATGTATAATTTTTTTCAAAATATCCAAATTCTTAAATAGCGTACACCACTTTAATTGGTTGTTTACGCTAAAGAAACGTACACGCTAATAACGATTGGCGGTGTAGTGAATAATCTTTCATGAAAACGCACTCTAACTATGGACATGTTTTCAGATAGTACGGCCTAGGTTTTGAGAGCATAGAGCCATAGACTATGGTATAGAATACGACCGACAAAAATAATTGGTGTCCGTTTCCCTGCTGGATAGTACGCTTTTTTCTTTCCTTTTGACAAAACCATATCCATTTTTTTCACCATCGAGTTTTTTTCCAACAGTAGGTTAGAATTTGAAACCGGATTGAAGTAGCCTTCTGCTTTGTCTTGAATAAATGAAAAACTACTCTCTTGTTTAAGAATTTTTAAATCTTTTCGCCTGCAAAACAAGCTAATTAAAGCTCGTAAAATCTCTATGGTCTTTGCAAACTTTTTCTGTTTCGACTGACTGTTGCAGAAAATCAAATTCCGAATCTTATTTGTACGTTTAACCTTAAAACCTCACGCAAAAGCTTCTGAAAGCTTCTGGAAGCTTTGAAAATCTTGAAAAGGTTTGCGGCATTGATATTTTATACTATTCAAACCCTAATTTTCCATAGCGCATTGAACTGTGTTCAGAATGTTGAAGAGAGTGAACTCCAACCCTCTTGTGACAATTATCACAGGTGATGTTGAAGACGTTTCTGTTGCAACATCATCGTCTGTTAGCTCCTCTGGTGTTCAGAAAACTCGCTCTCAGGTTTCTTTAAATACTCTTGTGACAACAAGTGAACCTGTTGATCAAGGTGAGAATGGAAACTAGCTTTTAAATTTTGAGCTTATTGACATTGCAGTATGAATTTTAAATTTTGAGTTTACTCTAAATTGACAGTTGACAATTGTAGTTGACATTTCAGTTTACCAAGTTATGTACAAATATGTTTGGTAGGCTGGAAAAAAGAAAATTTTTCTTTTAAATAGGACCAGCACTGGTAAACTGTATATTTTTTCTGCTATGGTTAACTACCACCAAATACTGCTGTTATCCTAGTTGCTGTCACTTTTTTTTTTTATTTTGCTTTTAAATTCAAGAATATCGAGCAGGAGGGGGAGAGAGAGAGGGGAATGGGGAGG
>JBBHKE010003410.1:471891-502429 GCA_037447655.1 Zygnema cylindricum
TTTTAGTTTTAAACCGGCGTTTGAAATGCATGCTTAGTAATTGGTGGAGGCCAGCATGTATATAAAGAAAGAATGAAAGGCAAAAATATAAAAAAAATTCTAAAATACTTAGACCTGAGATTGGATTGACCGGGGTTAGTATTAACTCCTTACAAAAATGACCGGGCTGTTTTACCTTATCAGAACGTATTTTTCGTTTTTTTACTCTAATTATTTCTTTACTCTAATTACGATTCATAGTGTAGTGTTTTGTATCGATAAATTCTTGTTGCTATGATTCCGACAACCAGACGTCTTAGGGTAGAATTCCATTAGACGGTTCCAATAAATGTACGGAAAATTCTACTGGCAACGTTTACTGCAAGACTATTCCATTTTGTCGGGCCAGTAAAAACATTCCTCAATTATGATTGGGGCCAGTTAGGTTAGAGTCCAGATTCATAAAATCTTAAAAAAAATATAAAAACGGAAAGTAAGAAAGAAATATATGTACGACCGGAGGTGGTTAATGATTCGTACGTAAAGTTTGCGGCCAAATTTTGATTTTGAAAATGGAAATCAAAATTTCAAAACGGAATGGCAAAAAAACGTGGCAAACTTTGAAGGACGCGGCATACTTTGAATGTCAGTGGATGTCAGACGGAGCGTGCGAGGATATTTCCAGCTCACTTGCATCCAACGCGACAGGCGACACATGGCATGTAGGACATAGGCACATGGCCTGTAGGACGTGTAGGCCAGTGATCGCTTGCTCAAAGTGGATATTTTTTTTCTTTTTAACGTGTACCAATGGTACACTACCTTACCATGACCAGTATTGTACAACTCTCCTTGCGAGGAGAGAATCGTGACACTGGACGATGTGCCCGATTGCTTCGCGGATCTGAAAAAGTGGAATATCCAACGGCCAGTAATTACACCTACATCATTGGAGACCCCCGAGAGCTTTCCAGTAACGATGTTTCGGCTGACAAAAAAAAAAGGTACGGCTTTGTACGTCACTATACGAAAACGTATGGCGTCCAGTAACGAACCCCACTTTTCGTCTAATGGAATTCTACCCTTAATCGGGCACCTTAATGAGTAACCTAACCATACACGACCGGCCGCGTTGGATCCGGAACGGATTCGGGTGCCAAATTTTGGGCGCCGGCCCGGTTCGGCATGGTGATTACAAAACAAAAAAGAAAAAAACAGGTACGGCCAGATTCGGCTAGTGATTGTGACCTCTGCCGACAATCCATGTTATCGGTCATCGAGAGCAAAGGCGGCCGATACATCGCTACGCTATGAATAAATTTGTTACCACCGATTGCATACATAGTATTATTATAATACCATATATTTTTATGGTATATTGCATACAAATTGTATAGTAGGTTTACGCCAAGGGGGGGAGGGGGGTCGCGCCTCCAGATGCACGTTTTCGTAAAGAAGAATACCGTGTAACAGCTTACGCCGCCTTCGCCAGAGGTGTACGTCGCAACACTTGACGCGAGGGGGGGGGGACCACTTGGCCTGTCATCACCAGCGCTTGTTCACACCTTGCATGGCGCGTAGCGGCACACCAGAGAGCATATGTTATTAGACAAACTCCTATAATACAGACCGGCGGGAGCCCCCCCACCCCACCCTCCTCTCCGCTGCCGGGTGTGCTTGCGTTGCTTTTTCGGAGGTGCGTGGCACCAACAGCTCTTGAGCTCGACCGTACGCCACACTATTTAAAATGGAACTTTATTAGAGTTATTAACGCTCATTCAAAAAAGTACCTTTAAAAACGTAAAGAATAATTTATAACAATATACTCTATTTATGGTGATAGAGTCAAAATTTGGGTTGACGGAATTAGAGTACATAACGCTAATTACGATTCGCGGTGTACCGTGTATCGCTATTGGTGTAATTGTTTCTTTTTACCACTTTTAAAAGCATCTTTTCTCCGTGCAACGTGTCGGATAGTAGATTCGACGGTTGCGATCGGAAGTCGAAATTCTCACCTTCCGATTGGTCTCCAATTGAAAATGGGACATGTGTGTACATAAAAAAATATGTGGCGAGGAAAACATTAACACTATTAGTGATAGGCGGGACTGTAGCTGTTTATTTGTCTTGTCCGTATGGTTAGGAGCGTACACCGACTTAACGCTACAGTTGTACGAAACGCTTCATTTGCCATTCCGTGCTCCCCATAATCAATAGTTTTGCAGAACAAGAGTGGCACTGGTGACGCGCAGACGCACAATTCCACGGCGTATTAAAACATTTAAAACAGTCAGCAGACAAATCGTAACGGCCTCCAACCGATGCGGATTTTCGAGGATATCGACGTTTGATGTGCAATTGTGCATCGACCACTGAATCACTGATGCGTCCCGATTCACAATCACACGAGCATAGAAGTTCAGAATCGGCGCCAAGATCAGAGTCATGAAACTCTTTCTCCAAGCTTCGTGATGGACTCTTTTTGGCGGGAAAATTACACAACTGAATTCCGCCATTTCGCGCCCAAATTTTTTCATACCAGCTTTCTCCGTACGAAAAGGAGGCGTTGTTTTGATGTTTTCAATGGGAAAGGGATGATGGACGTTTTACAACTGTCGAGCTTCCGTGTGAAAACATAGCAGGAGGACCGGTTGAAGGTTTGGAGAATTTTCTGCAAGTTTAGGAAGTCGAAGGTGATGGAGAGAAAAATGCAAGAGAGTTGAATTGTGGATGTTCCGGTTTATCCTGTGCAAGAAGCGACAAAAGTTACAACAGGCGGAATGTTTTTCTTTTTCTGCATTTAAACCCGTCGAATAGAAAAGGTGAAATGGTTGTTTGATGAAAAGGAAAAAGAAATTAGTGACAAGGTAAAATTCGTTTTTTTTGCCCTTTTTCAGATTATGAATGCAGATGACTTTTGCAACTCTGTATCAAGTCTAACCTTTGCTGTAGTCATCTCCTAAGTAAAATGTCACTTTTTGAACGCTCGTTGTTTCAATTAGAAATTTCATGGATACTCAGGGAATCATATCATTTTTAACCTTAAAAGTTATTATTTACTTATTTCTGGAAGAGACAACCTCGTGAAAAACAGTTGTCAAATTAGTTTGTTTCAAACTCTTTACTTGATTTTTTTTCTGGATCATTCTGTGCATGATCTTATTGCTCAATCCCTGCTCTAAAAGCTGTGCAGAAGAAAATTAAAATATTATCGTTTTCTGAATTGAATTGAAGAAATTTCGGAAGAAAGATAGCCTTTGCAAGTGTTCGACGTGATTCTGGACTAGTTTGACTTTAGTCATTAAAACGAAATGGGGTTTTCTTGATTGGTCACTTTGTAGGTTTATTCTTTAACCATGTCAACGGGAAATGAAACGGAGGAAGAATTTGGTCTACATCGACTTCGGAAACCGCTGTTTTCTCAGGTAAACTTCTCGTTTATGATTTTAAAAGCATTTTCCATCACTAAAGTTACATAAGGCTCGATAAAAGTGAGCACTATCGAGTACCTGAGAGTCATTTTCGTTGCACTATGAAAGAAATAGAAACGAGTGCTAGAGTTATTTTTGCCCATATTAAAACTGATGCATTTTGAGCTTATATTGCTCCTCTTGCTCGTGGAATCTGAATACATAGGGAAGACTGCAAACATCACTGCTGACCAAATCTCTTCTTATATTACCTTCGAAGAGTTAATTCTTATTCTTTCCAATTCTGTTTAACTAGTTTGCTGGGTTTTGTGGAAAACCACAGAAGAGTCATTTGTTGCTATTGGAGTATTCTCGTTTCATTTTTCACACAATGAACTCGTTTTTCTCCATCTGTAGTCGTCCCATTTGCCAGAATAAGATTTTTTCTTTCCCTAACTTACCCTGACCATAATTTCATACATATGCCCTAGTTGATTCCTGTCATGACAATTATGTCACTAAATATGTTAATGCAGTCGATTCCATGGCAACCTCAATGGGTGCGAGATTCTTCTGTTCGGCCTCTAGTGCTAAGAGTCAATGCGTTACGTGAAAAAGGCAAAGGAGCTGTAGGAGATACAGTTAAAGCGGATTTTCCAGGAACTAGTCGACTTGCTTGTGAACTCCGGCTTGAAAGTGAAGTGAGTGAGAGGGAAGTCTTACATTGGGTTTCATGATGTGGTTTATCTTTCATTTTTTTTTTTTATCGAGGAAATGAGGTTGAAACAGAAACTCGTATTAAACCGGTTTAAAGGATACGGTCAGTCTGTACACATTATTGTTTCAGTATATAAATGTCTCACTGAATTGAAGCAGGTTTCTATGTTTTTAAAAAGAAAAGTGAAATGTGTAGGTTTATTTGTGTCTTTCATGTGCATGCTGTTTTCCATTGCTTCATTTTGGCTACCTTAAAATGTCAAGTGTTTTATACTGTGTGGTGTCAGCTTGTCGGGACTTACCTTATCCCACTCTTTGTTTTCGCTCAAATAGAGTACAAATTTTACCTTAAATGGTGGTAGCAGTTTTCATATTTTAACCTCAAGTTTTTCATACTGGTGGTTGCATCTTCTTCTCTATGATATGTTATTGGAAGGACGGGAACCATCTCGGTTTGGTGTATATAGGAAATCTGCGGAATGTTAAAACTTTTCTCACCAATCCATTTTGTGTTAAACAATTGGGCAGAAGAAAACCTATACACCTGCCATGCTAAATATTATGTCAAATGGTGACTAGATGATGTAACTTTGCTTCTGGAAATACATTTTTGAAAATATTAGACCTGCTGCTCCTTTTCTTACAAGGCTTCTGAGTTTGTCTGCTGCTCAAGTCTGAAAGTAATCACCCATCTGTTCTTGTTGTTTTTATTCATGGAAAAATGCAAATAAACAGACTGGTGCGTCAATGTCATCCCTCCAAAGTCCAATTCCCACACGTTTTCATCTCGAACTTTCGTCTTCACCATCGCCTCCAGAAAAAAGGCAGAAACCTTCATCTAGCTGCCATGTGGCTGCAATCCAGTCAGCTAAAGGGATTAACAAAGCTTCAGAGGAATCCACAAGTGGACTTCCAGACAGTAATCCACCAAATTCGAATATGAAACCTTGCACCGGCCTTCAAGAAGACATCAAGGAAGGTTTTCTGAGGAAGAGGCAACGGGGGGGTAGTGGAAGCAGTCCCAGAACAAATGATGTGTCCAAAAAGAGAGGTGAGAATAATGAAGGAGGAGAAGAAGTACAAACTAAGACACAAAATATTGGGGGTGAAAGTGGCCAGAGAGTTTTCCATGAGATGACTAAGTCGATGCCTACAGGTTCTATGGGAAACAAGGACCAGTCTTGTGGGTCGAGTGGAAAGACAATGAGCAGAGACCACAAGCGTAAACCACAGAATGAAGGGGAGGTTGTCTCAATGAGAAGAGTGATACCTGAGGCAGCTGTAGGCCTTTCTTTGACTGCTGCTGAAGCGGGCCGCTGAATTATCAAATGGTGGTGATGGGAGCTTGGTGAGTTCCACATCTGTCACAGAAATTGCAGTAAAGCTCCGGAGAGCAAGACATGAGTTGGGTTTAGATGAGTATACTATGGAAAAGGAGGAGCCAGATTGGATGCAGGTGGATGATCCTGATTGGGCGATGGGTTAGATGATGAAGCTATGGCAGAGGTTTATAGGGATGTCGGCCTGCAGGTGGAGAAAAACTTAACCGAGACAGCTGAAACTGAGCCCTATCAGATGCCACCTGGCACATTAGGACAAACTGGGTTTGAGAACCATACTGCTCTTCGGTGTGAGTTCACGACGGGAGCGGATAGGTGTCATTTACAGGATAATGCTGTTCCATGTTATGTGCAGGCAAACCAGAAAACTGAAATTGACATAAATGCTGATGTTCCAGAAGTTCCATGTGACAAGAAGGTCATTGACAAAAAAATGGTTTTGGAAACAGGAAAAGGAAGAAATAATACAAGTCTCGAGGCAAGAGAGAAAAGAGAAACGGGTGATCTTGAAGTGGGAGGAACGCAAGGAAGTAATGACAGCTATGTGCCTCAAAGTAAGTCCGAGTTCGAGGACAAGAACGAATTTGAAAATGAGGATAACGGGGCATGGGAGGACTGCCCAACACAATCTTTTGATAAAGGTGACAGTTATTTGGTTGAAGGAAACAGAGATAAATGTAGGGAGGCTGTGGAACAGGAAGATGTTGTAGAAGCTTTGAAGACGACTAATATTAAGGACAGTAATGATCAGAGAGCTAGGGGGCAAGAAGAAGCTCTAGCGGCAGCTTGTAATGAAAAACCTCAAGAGAATACGGGATTTGGACCGTTAAACACTAACAGCGAAAAGGCAGAGGAAGTCACAGGTGGTACCACTCTAAATAAAGTTAATGTTAATACTCACATGAAGACAAAAGGGAGGGGAGATGGTAGACTCGTGAAAGACCACTTGGCAGAGGTAGAGGAGGAAATGGTAGCTGAATTGCATGTGACTCGTGGAAGTGATACTTGTAACTTCACAGGAGGGGATGCAACTGAGGAGCAGCTGCCGCAACTTCGCCAATTGAACGGAACTGGGACGTGTGAACAGGTTACTCGGCCCTACCCATTAGCTAAAGAGCAACCAAATGCCGATATAGGATGGAAAGGAAATGTGGAAGGAACACATGGAGGTCAAGTTCATCTGCAGGCTAGAAACGACCAAGGGAAGAGGCAGGAATCTGTCTTCGTGGACAAGGAGAAACATGGTGGCAATATTGCTGAAGACGAGGTTGATATAGAAACTAATTCTGTGGAGGAGTGCTGGAATCTGGATACCAGTAAGAAAGCGAATCTGGTCGAGCATTCATGTCAAGCTCAGACTGTCCGGGCAATGTCAGCTCAAGCTTTAAAATCTGGAACACGATGTTCAGGAGAAAGGCAGCCCACTGTTGCATCTCTTAGTTCTGCGCGGCAAGTAGTGGGAAAATGTGAAGGAGGCAAAGACGGTGTGCATCTGAATCACATCTTAACCACGCATGAGAAAGGAGAGGATGATTCGCATTGCAGAGAAGGACTTGCACAAAAATCATCAATGAAACAAACTGATAAGGCAAGTCCATTACTTCCATCAGCTGATTCCTCTCATTCTCCTGCCCGCAAGCAGCAAACGCCTGTACCAACAGCAGCAGCTAATGTGATAATAAAACGGACAGTGCATAGTTCTCTTCGTTCTCTTAGTACCAACCAGCCTCCAACTAAAGCGAGAGAGCCGGTCATATGTCTAGGTGTCCCAGTAAAAGAGGCAGCAGTGGCTGCCTGGAGCGCTCACACAGAATCATATCTTTTTGGAAGAGTGAGAAGTCAGAAGGGGAGGGAACATAAGGGCTCAGATTCTGCTGAAGCTGTCCTGGGAAAAAGGAAATTGGTAGATGGCACAGATGAAATAACAAGGAAGGCAGAAGGGCAGGGGAAGTTAAAAGGGAAGGACAAGGGCATAATTGTTAGTGTTGTGTATCGGCAGGGTTTTGACGATAATCGACATGTACCTTTTTTTGGGTTGCCAATAAACTTTTAGGGTTACTGTTTCTTCGAGTGCCGAATGAGCGTTTCCGGAAATAGTGTGATTAATGGGCGCGAATAAAAAAAGTGTGACGAAAGTGCGTTTCTTAGATTTATTTTGTGTTTTCGGTTGGATTTTTAAATGAACATAACTACATATCATGTGCGATTTTTCTTCATTTACGTTGGTTGCCAGCTTGCAATCCTGACACGTATGCTCATTATCCAACCTGTCGCGGCTCAAATTTTTAAAACTTTTGAAGCGAATGCTTCGCGAAAAAAATATCCAACGGTCATTGTTACCTCCTAGACCTTTGGATAATATTGGGCTATTGGCAAGATTCCTTATTATGTTGTTCGCGGATAAAAACAAAATAAGGGTATGGTTACATCAGGAGGTCTGTGTAATAGTACGGACAACAAAAATTAAGTATTACAACGGCCTCAGTTCATAGTTCAAAACATAGTTCAAAAGTAGGCGTTTTTTAGTAGGCCTTTGGTCGGCGCCTTTAGCGTAAGTTGTGTTAAGGGCTTTTCATGTGATCTTCTTAGATCACTAATTTTATTAGCGATCGTCCGAATCTGACAGTGAATAATTTTTTTTGGTCTGAATGTTATAATTGGTTCAATTTTTGGTCCAGATGTTTTAATTGGTCCTATTTGGTCGGAATACAATATGGGTCTTAACGTTATATTGTATGTTTTGCATACAATAGGCATATTGTATGCAAAACATACAATATAACCTTAAGACCCATATTGTATTCCGACCAAATTGGACCAATTAAAACATTCGGACCGAAAAGTTTGTTTTACACTGTCAGATTCGGACGATCAGACGGTCGTTGATCAAAGTAGCGATCTAAGAAGATCACATGAAAAGCCCATAACATAACTTACGATAAAGGCGCCGACCAAAGGCCTACGATAAAAACGCCTACAATTGAACTATGCCTCGGTTACATCATGTAACGTATGTAAATAAAGTTTTACATACGTGTTCTGATTTGAGTGGCTCCACATAAGTTGACGATCAAATCTCTGAAATCGTCAAAGATTTAGAAATCGGCCATTTTCGTATGGAAGTCCGTACTTTCGTGTTACGTACGTGTACTTCGCAAGTGTACCGCATCAATATACATCAGAGATCTCCTTCACTTAGGGAGTGTCCCCATGTGTTCAAGTAAGGGTTTTTTTCCGTCGTTTTCACAGAAAATGGGACTTCCAACGAGAAAATAATACGCCATACGAAAAATGGGCAAAAACTCAAGTACATATTGCGTCATCTTGGAACTTAGAAGGTACGACAATATGGCGTTATTATCATCCGACCCACTTTCAGCTCATCCTCACACTTGCACTATAATCAAATCGCGACCTGATTTTAATCAGAATACTACCCTATTGACGAATAGAAAACCTGAATTGCACGCGTCAAACGTTTTCGAATAATTTTGCACGAAGGAAAGTACACGCTATTTTTTTCACTGCTCGTCACACGCATGCACAGAAGAAGATGACAAACATGTACGGAAAAAAATTTGCAGGGGTCTCGGACCTCCACTTTCCTTCATGGGTCCTTTGCAAAATGTTACGTCGTCCTCGTCTCTCCCCTTCTTTCTCACTCAACCACTCCTCTTTCTCTCTTACTTACACGGGATGCAGCAATAATAGTATCAAATGAAAGATATATATTTTTTTATATTTTTGGTCTAAGTTTGATGGCATATCGAATGATAAAACATAAGAAAACGAAATCTGGAAACCATGGCGGAAAATGTACGTACTGATGACGTCACATGGCAGCATGACTTCGCTATGTCACAAAACCATGAACATCTACAACGTCACAAAAACCTCGACATCTACAACCGTCGCCTTTTTTGTAGACGTCACCAATTTTAGGAAGTTTCGTAGTTTCGTAGTCGTCTACATTTCGTTTCGTAGACTGTCGCACATTTTGTAGACATCTACAACCGTCACATATTTTAAGTAATGAACGCGTAAGTAACGATTGACATACGCACACTTTGAAAAATACACCGTAAAATATGCGCTAAAATCCAAAGTAACGTTTCAAAGTTTCGGTTACATGGGGACACGCCCTAAGCTGACTTTCAGGAAAAAACCCGTATTTTTTTTTGCAAAGATTTTACGGTCGCTTTGTCTGAAGGCACGTGACTTTGGGGACGTGTAAAAATTTGTATTTTTCATCGACGCACGTGTCAACCGTCCAGGTGAAATGAATTGACCGTTTATGTAACGGTGAACTCACCTCCGCAAGGTGGGTTCGCCATTATAGAGGGGGCTTGAGCGATTGCTTCGCAGATGAAGACCAAAATGTAATCGGAAGGTCGATGTTTTCTCCCGGATACTTGGAGAATCGTAATCTTATTTCTTGTAATGTTGTTTTCAAGAAACTCACGCAAAAATAGTACGGCATGGTACGGGCAAGTACAAAATTTTGTACTAAACCTCACTTTTTCGTGTGATGTAACCATACCCTGAATCATTATCGTTTTCCCTAAAATTCAGGGAACTTTGAGAAAAACTTCAGCCGTACGAGAAAATCATTTTTACCACAGTACATAGTGAACGTCAATTCTATACTTTGAATGTAATGCATGTTTGTCGTCATGTGAACGCATTTTAGCGTTTTACTCTTTTCGACCCCTGGGCAAAAGAATCCAGCATAACAAAAAACTTCATCCAAAATCATCTCGAGGGGGTGTTTTTAGTTAAAGTACCACCCAAACAGCGAATGAAAAACGACCCACGCACGCGCTACAAGAGTGGTAAAATTTTAGGACGAGGGAGAGTCCTCGCTATTTTTCTCCGTGTCCGTCACGCGCATGTACGGAAAAAAATTTGCAGGGGTCTCGGACCTCCACTTTCATTGATAGGGTCCTTTACATAGTTCAAAAGTAGGCGTTTTTATGGTAGGCCTTTGGTTGGTGCCTTTATCGTAAGTTGTGTTATGGGCTTTCCATGTGATCTTCTTAGATCGCTACCTCGATCAGCGACCGTCCGATCGTCCGAATCTGACGGTGTAAGTAAATATTTCTGGCCCGAATGTTTTAATTGGTCCAATGTTTGATCCGAATCTTTTAATTGGTTCGAATAGGTCCAAATACAATATGGGTCTTACGGTCATATCGTATGTTTTGCGTACAATAGGCATATTGTATGGGCCTACTTTCACCTACTTTTGAACTATGGTCCTTTACGAATTTTTGCGCTGTCGTCGCCTCTCCCCTCTCCTTCTCACACTATCGCTTTTATCTCACACTTTTTAGAATGAGACACGACAATATTGGTATAAAATGAAATATCTTTTTTTTTTTTTTTTTTTGACAATTCTTAGGTTTTTTTAATGGCAAGTCGAGTGAGAAAAGTAGAAAAAACGAAATCTGGAAACCATGGCGGAAAGTTATTGAATCAGTGACGTCGACTTTGTCACAAGTGAGCATGACGTCACGATGTCACCAAACCCTAAACATCTGCCATGTCACAAAAATCTAACGTCTACCACTGTCGCTGTTTTCGTAGGCGTCACTAATCGTCGGAAGTTTCGTAGTCGTTCCTCAATCGTCACAGGTTGTACCTACGTCTACAACCGTCACATTTCAAAGTTCCGATTTCATTTTCGCACATAGGGCCGCTCTTCAAAGTAGTACGGAAATCTTTACTACAGTCCAAATTAATTTATCAAAGTACCGATTACATGGGGACGTACCCTTACCTTAAATCTACCTCCTAAAATCGCCCGGTCTTTGTCTTCTTGTGAAAAGGTGATTATGAAGGCAAATCTAACGACAAACCTCTCTCTGGTATTCCTTGTCTCTTTCCACTTGTTTTTCCTATTTTCGGCCTCTTATATCTTGTCCCTTTTCTTCTTTCAGCCTCTACATGGCTCAATCTCCCGGAGAATCCGTTGTTATTTCAATTCCTGACGAATTTGACAGGTGTGTGGAAAAGCTCGTCTATCGGTTTCCTGCATAGTTCAAAAGTAGGTGACCGTACGCCCATACAATATGCCTATTGTACGCAAAACATACAATATGCCCTTAAGACCCATATTGTATTGGCCGCGAAATGAAATAAAATAGGAACAGGGTTGAGTTGCACATCGATCGATAGAGAATTAAACGACATGTCTAAATTTTGAAAAAAAAATGGACAAAAAAAAATGTTTCTGTGAGTTTTGAGGGACTTTTTATTTAAACCGTCAGATTTGGACGATCGGACGGTCGCTGATCAAAGTAGGCGATTTAAACAGATCACATGAAAAGCCCATAACACAACTTACGAAAGGACAATCTGTCATATTAGCGTCTGCAATTTTGAGGGCCACACTAAATAAAGCCTGAAATTGACCAACCAGGTAGTATGGGACGATAAAAAAAAAAATACCACACTGCCAAAAAAATTACCAAAACCTACGGACCAACCCCGTTGGTGGCTTTTCCCCCGAAATTGCATCCTACGCAGTGTCAGTTCCCTAAAAAATTTCGTCCGGCGGCATGCGCTCTACTTTGAACTTACGTCAGATTCGAACGTTCGTACAGGAGTGTGCACGACGCACACACATAAAGTATGCCTACGTTGCGCGAGTTTTGTGCAAAGTTTTGTGCGCCTATCAAAGGCCTACCATAAAAAAGCCTACTTTTGAACTATGGTTTCCTGGCACGGATGGCATCGATCCCTTGTGTTGGATGGAGAAGCCCCAAAATGGACAGGGTAATAATTTCCTGTGGCGCCATTTGGAGATGTCAAGGAAATTACGAACCATCGATCAACTTTGGACGGCTGGGGATAATGCCCTTCAGCCCCTTCAGGGCGTATTGACTGAACCGCAAATCAAGTCATTGTTTGCTGATGGTAGTGAATGTTTCTCTGAAGGTGTTACAATAGTACGAATAAACTTTAGTCTTGAAAGCGAGTTTGTACTACGAATGGGAGTTGCATTTACTGATAGGTTCTTAGTCAGCTGGAGTCAAGCTGGAGAAGTTCCCATTCTCGCGTCTGAAAATACTAAACACAAACGCGCGGTGCGGAAGTACCCGCCTACACCAAGACCCCTGAATCAAATGGAGGACGAAGAAAAGCTGATTCATCAGAAGGAGGATAACTTACGGGAAAAATGTGGTGTCAAACCTAACACTACGCGTGAATTGCTGGTTTACCTCCTAAAATTTTTTGGCCACCGGGTGGAGACGCGGCGGAAGGAGCTGGAGCAGTCACTGAAGAACCTCGAGAAAGAATGTGAGTGGGGTAGAAGGGGAGGGGAGCATGGATTGGAGAGGATGGTGGAGCAGGGGAGTGCTCGGAGGGTGGGAGAATTATGGAGGAAAAGAAGAGTGGGAAGAAGGAAAAGGTGTGACAGAGGGTAGAGGGGAGACGAAAGAAAGAGGGCCAGAGGCTGAGAGAAGTGAGGTCAAAGAGAGTAAAGGGAGGAGGGAAAGGATAAGAGGGTGGATGAAGTCAGAGGAGAAAGAAAAGGGGTAACGGGTTCGGAGGATGAAAGGTGAAAGGGCAGGAGATGATCGATTCTTTTTGTGAACAGGGGGACGAAAAAGCAAAGTGAGAGGAGACTGCAATTAGTGGAGAGAGAAAACATGACAGAGAATAGATTAACGTAAGAAAGGACATCAAAAGAAGAAGCAGAAAGAGAAGGAAAAATTAATTGCAGGGGTTTTCTGGTAACGTAAATGACTTTTGCTCCTATGCAGTAGTTCCAGTCTGGAATTGTAGACCTGGACTTGTATTGCCTATTAAAGCCTTTAATTCTTACGAAAGGAATAATTTGTAGCGTAGGAATGTGTACTTAGGGATTGCCAGACGTATTTCCTGTGGCAGGCAAATCTTCAAATTCGGAGTTGTCTGACAAAGTTAAAACCTTCAATACCCACGTTCAGGACTTGAAGAAGGTGGGCCCCTTTTCCTTCCTTCTTTGAGTGGGAGTTTGGTTTTGTTGTTGCGGTTTTGAAGAAATAGCAACCTGAACAAACAAGGTGGATTTTTATTGCTTAGAATGCTGAAGAGGCAGGAAAATAGGAGAGAGAGAGTGGGAGTAAGAGTTTCATGCTTGTGTGGCAGGGAGGAGAAGGTATAAGCAGGGAGGGGGGAGGGGGAGATGACCCATAGACTGATGTTCAAAGGGGAATAATAGTTATCAAGAATTCTAAACCATCTCTCTTGGCTTTCAGACTGTTCGAGATTTTGAGCCCGTGTTATGTAACGCAAGAAGTATTATAGACGAGGGAAGTAAAAGAAACGATATGAGCACTTTGACAACGAAAATGGAGTACTGCAAAGAGTGTTTACGTACGTGTGAGAGTGGAATCAAGAACGTAGAAACCAATCTAGCAATGGCACGACCAAATTACCAGCAGATCCTATTTTTTGTTCTCCTGCCATGGTATTTACTTTCGGAATGTAAGATTTTATGCCCTTTAAGGCCTTCTATAATTGCTTTACTCTTAAGCAGCTGTAATGTACATTCTATTTAGTGTGGTGGCAGATGGGAGCAAAACTGTGCATGACATTGTTTCCATTCACTGGATGTGGCTGACCTCTGTGGTTGTTTTGTTACTTGCATTTGCAGTGCGAGCTTTACCGTGGCTCTCTCATGCGATCAATCTTGATGGTCCTGTTGGGATTCCGTTATTTTTGGCCATGGTGTTAGCCATGAACAGTATCGGGTTATATTTCCTTTGTTATTACAACAAAAGGAAACGTTTATTGGGGAATGACAATCCCGTTACTGGTGAAAGACTCCTCTAATTAGTTTTCTACTTTTTGCACACACAACTAGTTTGCATGTAATGTAAGGAAGGCGCAGCTTAAATTGAAGAAGTTGCCTGATGTATGTGTCTTTTTTTCCGATCTTGATCTACGCGTGGTGGATTATGATGAAGTGTGTGCCAT
Source organism: Zygnema cylindricum (assembly GCA_037447655.1). Classification (NCBI taxonomy): domain Eukaryota; kingdom Viridiplantae; phylum Streptophyta; class Zygnematophyceae; order Zygnematales; family Zygnemataceae; genus Zygnema; species Zygnema cylindricum. Next base: position 486,308 of record JBBHKE010003410.1, read on the forward strand.
CTAACTTGTATTTCAGTTGGCTTGACATGTTAGCCAGTTTCAATAGTGCCAGTTCAATTCTAAGAATTGACCAAATGAATGTTTCAGTGCATCTCAAATCTCATGTCACTGACATGGACAGTCATAGTCGGTAGTGAAAAGGGGACAAACGAGGACTAAAAGAGTACCGCAACAACACATTATCTGAACTTCAAATTATTTTTTATTGAAATGTACAATATATGTTTCTGAGAAAAGTTTAAACTCAAGTACGAGGGCGGCTACAGAGCGGCTCATCGACAGTGAAGCATGTAGCATGGAGTTGCCGCATGTGCATGCACGTGTTACTTAAAGTGGTAGTTGATTTATGATTTAATTGTTTTTTGAGAGTACTTGATGTACCTTCTTTGTACTTACATGTAATATGTTTGTGCTACACTAGTACTTCAACTGCATTTAAGTCCCGATTACATAAACAAAACCTGTTTAAATTACACCCAGGTGTTTCTAGTTTTGTTCATTTCGTGAAAAAATAAATGCCAGTTGGTTCAAATATCTGTGTAGGAAAAATGATTTTCAAACCGCCAACTGCGGTTCAAATACTGTGGTGTTACGCTATTGTGAAGTATTTCACATCATTTGACCTCAACCTTGGTTTTTTGGCATCGTTTAGATAGAAATGCCAGCCAGTGTTTATCCAAAACGACAATGTCCTAGAGAAACCGCAATTCTTTGTGCAACACAGAGGTAGTTTACCAGTAAAACTTTTTTGTCCATCAGATATTTCTATGTACTTCAGATTGTTCAAAGTCACAAGCTACCCGCCTTTGAAACCTGCCTTGCAGAGACTTCCCTAAGGACAACTGGGAACGACAGCACAATATTGGGGTGCTGTAAACTGTGCATCAATTGATCTGGCCAAGTGAAGCAGATCTCCAATATTTGAATTCAAAGTGTACATTGGCAGTTCAAAATACCCTTCACAGATGAGCAGTGACACACTGTCCTCGTCAAACTGTGATGAGCTGCCGGCCCAGCTCGATTATTTTGTAAAAAAAAAACGACTTTATTAAAAGGCGCGATGGTAAACCATCTGAGTCGAGTGAGATCCAGTAGGATTCTGAAAAAGAGCAAATGTATGTTACTGTGACACAAGACCAAAAGATTAAGAGCAGTGAGGGAGGGGAGATTAATGAACAAAGAGGGCATGTAAAAGTTGGAGCAAGGATTGTCAATGATGGCAGATTGTGGCGAGAGATGAGGGAGGAACCAGGTGGGTTTGTATAGGGGGGTAGAAAGGTGAAAAGGGACGGACAATAGCAGATGTAGGACGAAAGATGGAAAGAGAGTGCAGTAAAAAATGGGAGGGTGGGAGTTGAAATTTGTGCGTACAAATAAGGGTGACTGGCTACAGGAATGGACCGCCCACAAAGGGAGACCGGAAAATAAGAATGTAATAGGATGAGGATTAGAGTGGAAAAGGACGACAAAAGTAAAACGACAGTGAGGAAGGGTATAAAGAAGTGTCGGTAGGGATTTCTGAAGAAGAAGATGTAAGAACTGGTTGAATCACATTGAACTCCATCACTTGTGACCTGGTGGCTGTCATTTGAACTTTTTCCTACTCCTCACCTCGTCCTCTCTCCTACTTTCGGCTCCTGTTCGTGTGCACTGTCCATTGCCCCTTCCTCTCTCCTTCTGGCTGTCCTTCATTTTCTCTCTTTACCCCCCCCCCCCTTCCTCTCTAGGTAACTGGAGCAATTGCATCCTTCTGATGCAGGTAGAAACTTGACGGCCTTAAGCATTTGACCAGTAACTTGGGCTGAAAATTTATAATATGTAATCTTGAGAATTAATTCTTCACGACCCCAATTGGAAAGGGGTCGTTTTGTTGTTGTTTTTGTGCTTGTTTGTTCCTTTCAATGACTTTTTTTGGCTTGCCCTTGTATGTGTGTTAATTTCGTTTGAACTGTTTTTCCTGTTTTTCCTTTTAGTTTGCTTCTACCTGCGTCTGGTTAACTGCAAGCCTCGAGGACAACACCTTTCGCTGCTGCAACGATGTTATTAGTGTGGATGTTCCTTCAAATGCTCATCCTACTACGATAGACGGGTCAATAAATTGAGCCTCTTCAATCGGCTAATAGAGGTGCTGGTTGGTTCCTCTGTTTCGTAGCCCAGTGCACTATGAGTGAGTTGGTATTTTTGAGCTTTCAGCACCTTGCCTCTTTTATACTTTGTTCCTGTCTATAATAAGACCCGAGTTAACTTCCTGACGAGTAATAAAATTTGATAATGAAAATGCTCTAGATTTTGGTGATGATGACGGATAATGAAGTTTTAAATACATTGGTTACTGTCAGATGATGAATGTTGCAGTATGAAAAAGTTAGTTTCCTAAGAACTAAATCGAGAAATGTGATACAGAACCATGTGTATCATATCCCATTATGGGACAGAGGTGAGCCAGCTTTGGCAGGCAATATTCTCCGCTGTAACGCCCATCACATTTCTGAGAATGCAACGCCATCAGGCAATCCCTTCCTGTAATGACGACTGGGAGCATGCATGTTCTCCTATTATCACCCCAGGGCCCCCCTGGTTCCATTTATAGGCTTGAAGCGCAATGGACTCATTATATTTCAAGCTAATAAATGGAACTTGTCAAATGGTGTAAAGGGATCTTTTCAAAGACAGACATTGATTGGAAAGGCCCAATTTCAGAGTAATCATATGCAGTACAGTCATCTACTTCGGCACAAAGCTCAGCTTGATGGCAAGACAACAATGGAGAGTGCTATTAACCCACTGCATTAGAGCATCATATAGACCAGAACAAATAAGTGGAATACAACAAAAAACATAAATTTCAGTTGTACATCGTATTGTAAAGCAAAAACTTATTTGTTTCTGTTGGCAAGTCTACCGTATTAGGAACCATCCTTCAGAAATGTACAGAGTTGTACAGAACAGGCTAACAGGCTCTTTCTTTCTGTAGTTACATATAGAGCGTAGAACTGAAAGGATCATCTGGCTGGTTGACAACTGAACTTAAAAATAATCAATTAAAGGGGCTTCTTACCTTATGTTCTCCACTTCTTCACATATTTTCCATAGCGCCCTCAACTCAACAAGAACTCACTTCATGGGGTTTCAAAAAGGTTAATCCCATGAACGTCAGAAGCCTGCTCCATGGTCTCTGGCATCAACACTTTTTCTTGATCCAGCCAAGCTGTTGAAGAACTGGCCTCGTAACAGTAGTAATTCAGCTATACAGAGCTAAGCTATTTTCATTTCTTAGCCTTACAGATCCCGACTATGGCCTCCAGCTCTCCTAAAGCACCCACTAACTCACTCACAAGATTTTCATGGTTCCATGTTTGTTTTAAACAATCATGCAAGAGGTCGAAAATTTCATTAAGCGTAAGACTTAGCTTATCAGCAGTTCCTCGAGGTATGCGTGAGTAATGTGAACAGAAGCGCTCTACATATTCATGAAAGACAGCTGGGTTATTCCCAGACGCAGCTTTATCAGCGTCATCTGAGGTAGATTCAACCATCTCGGCATCTGAGGTAGATTCAAATTGCCTTAACATCTTAAATATACCACTGCTATCCTTTTCTCCAGCCAGCACTAAAATAATATTGAGTCCTAGAGCATAGATGTCTGAATGCTCGCTGATGAATCTAATCTTCGAAGCAAGTTCAGCTACAGCGTCTGCTTTTGGCAACGATTCTCTGTTTTGTATTTGTACAGCTGAACCCAAACCACAGATCCTGCTTTTATTATGTTCGCCAAGAAGCACATTTGCTGCGTTCAGGTTACGATGGACCACGCCTTTACTGTGCAAGAATGAAACAGCCGAAGCCATTTCTTGACAAATTCGAACTCTATCCTCCGGCGTGAGAGAATTTGGGCTATTTTCCAGGCGTTCTTGGAGGCTGCCTCCTGCCATGAATTTACTTACCAAACAGCGCTTATCGCGATTGACCCCAATAAGACCAAGGATATTAGGATGCCTAAAACTGTGCATAATCTGAACCTCCCTTTGGAAAGAGCGAAGTGCTTTCTCAGGAGGATACTGCTTAATAGCAACTTCCATTCCCATCAATTTGCACTTGTAAACCTCGGCAAATTCCCCCTTTAACTTGTCTGTTGCATCAGCAATCTGCGTCGCAGGGATGACCCAAATGTCATTCTGCAGCAGCAACAAAATCAACATGTTATGTATGGCAACGGCACACCATGAAGCAACTAACAGTCTTGGTGGAACAAGAGTGCGGTCTACACTATATTGGAGCATGGTGTAAACGAGGAAAAACAAAGGCGGCGGCCATGTGAAACTTCAGATAAATTTCCTTCACCTAGAGAACGTGGTCCACGAGAATTTATGAGAGCCCTAATACATAAAGCACTGAAAATTAGTATAGCCTAGACTAACCAAGGGGGCTGGTGTCCTGGCTGAACATCTGCCAGAATAGTGTACCCATATAATCAGCTGCCTCCAACGAGAAAGAAAAGCACACCATAATCCAGCGTCATTTCTCTGCATAATTTCACTACCTTGTTAAATGATATCCTTTCAGTGCCACTATGAAGGTCCCCCCCCCCCCCCCCTTCTCCCCAAAAGTTGCCTACCCAACGTCTCAAAAGCCCAAAACACCTCCCTCTGAAGTCCTTGACAAGCCCCAAAACCAACCTATTCCTCCACCGTTGCTCCCTAGACACCCTAAACCACATTTAGAACCCGGAACACCGCTACACTGTGTATCGCTATTAGTGTTAATGTTTTTTTTGCCGCTTAAAACATCTTTTCTCGGTATACGCTTGTCCGATTATGGAGCTGACGGTTGCGATTGAAAGCCAAAATTCCCACCTTGCGATTGGCGGTCTCCATGTAAAAATCGGACAGGTGTGTACGGAGAAAAGATGTTTTAAGTGGCGAAAAAAGTATCAACACTAATAGCGATACACGGTGTACTTCCATACCAGATGGTAGTTAGCATGCAAACTTACGAAATTTTCTACGTCAATAACTTAAATTACATGTATAATTTGTAGCAGCACCAGTCACTTTTTCTTGTCATTTGACATGTTTTTCTGAGATTTTCAATATTTTAACAATAAAAATAATAAAAATGTGTATATTATTAAGTTTTTGATTTTTCAAAGAAAGTTTAGTGCGTCTTTTTTTTTTTTTCTACTTGACAGTTTTGATGTTTCATTATACTTTCACTATTTTTTCAAGTCTTCAGATTTATGCTGCAAACAAATACCATACTTGCTTATAACCAAGGACAAGACGTTTTTATCGTCTTAGCTTCAACCAGCAAGAACTACAAGTTAAAGACTATAAGCGGCATGATCCTTTTCGTGACCTAAAAATGTCTGCACATTTCAGCCTCAAAAAGCAAAGAGCGATTGCTCGCTGGTTTTAGAATTAGTGAAGTTGAGATACGAGCCAGTGCAACAAAGATAAAAACGACACTTATTATGAAAACCACACTCTTGTTTAGAAAGGTCACAGGGAGAGGAAGACGTCAGGTACTTGGATCCGGATAAACACTAATTATTAGTGTTGTGTATCGGTAGCCAATTGCCAATAACCGATATATACCTTTTTTGGGCCTACCAATAATCAATCGATTGGCTCGATATATCGGTACCGGTGTTATCGCGATAAAAAACCGATATATACAGATAATTTACCGATAAATATCAGGCTGATAATTATCGGCGATAACTCCATGTGGATTGTGAAGACAACAGAAAAAATAAGAGCAATACTAGGGGTAATATAATAGCCGACTGACTAAATTATCAGTAATTATCATAAATAAAATAACGAATGGACCCATAAAACATCGTTCAACGAGGACAAATATTACCTTATCAATGGTTCGACTATTAAAAAATAATGGCGCGGACAGTTAAATTTTAGAACCAAAAAAAATGACAAATTAAGACAAATACCAAATACCAACTTTTTGTTTGTTGGACTGCGCAAACCTAATTATTATTTGAGGTCCTACGCAATTGAGGATAGAAACGATGGACAATAGATGAGTGAAAAAATAGCCATAAAACCCAAAAAACTCCATACATCGCTCTTTCCTACTTCCCTGCGTTTATGCCATCCCCTACCAGCCTACAAACATCCCCTCCTAGATATGTTTCTCTCTTCTCCCCTTCTCCATCCACCCTTCCCCCTTCCCCCTTCCGTCTGCTGTCTCTCTCATCTTTCTCCTCCCCCTCTCCCCTTCCCAACTTACCCCCCCTCCGGGTGCTGGAAGTGCCCCTGCGAGAAGGGAAGCTGGCAGCCGCGAGAATCAAAGGGGGAGGGGCTCAAGGAGGGATGGGGCGGGGAGAGAGTGGGTTGTGGGGGGGTGGGGGGAGGGGAGAGAGACGGGGATGGACGAGTTTGGGGCTTTTGAGGAGTTTTGGGAGAGCTCGAGGCGCTTGGGAAGTTTCTGGGGTAATTTGGAGGGAGGAGGGGAGGGGGTGTTCTAGCGGTGAACGGGAGGGTGGGCAGTCTACTGTATGGATGAGAGAAGGAAGGAAAGAGAAAGGGGAATTGCGAGTGAGTGCGTGTGTTTTTCTTTTCCTCCTTTTCTTTATTTTTTTCAGCCAGCTGTTTCCTTACCAACGCTGAGATGTTTAAAAGTCTCCCGCCTCCCCCCACCACCCCACCCCTGAAGGAAGAATTGCCTCCCTAACTTCCCAAAAGTCCCCCATATCTCCTTCAAATTTCTTGATTAGCCCAAAGCCCCTCCTCCCCTCATCGCCCCCCCCTAAACCCCCTTTCAAAACTGTGCAACATCTTTACCCGCAAAGCAGATAGACGGCAGCCCGGCAATTGCAACTTCATTAGGTCTCTTTTCTCCTGCATGCTAAAGATGACACCGACTGCAAAGCATTTCCTTAAGAAAAAGAGTTCCACAAACCGGGGGGTAGGAGGGATGCAGAGGGAGTGTGGCTCACCTGCGTGGCAGCCATTGCTATTTTAGCAATGCGGTCCATATCTTCTGCCAGTTGCTCCATGGCCATGCGTCCTCTGTAGATGCGTTTGATACACGCAACAGCGAGGCGACTGAGTTCTTCAATCACATCATCCGGCCAACTTTTCACATAGAGGAGGACATTCTCTTTCAGATACGCTTGTGACGTGATCTCCTCGACAGATCCTATTGGTCCCACCAGCATTTGGCTTAACATCATGCCAAAGGAAACACATGCATCCTTGGCACTCTCCGTGGTCAGCATCACGTTCCACCGCAAGTACATCTCTGATGGACGGAACGGAAGATAAACAAGCTTGCTGGTGTCACCAAACAATATCATTTGAGGATCTAAACGCGCACCAAGACCTTCTGCTTCAAAATACCGCAATGCAGACGCTACTTGGTTTGCCATCTTACAGAAATCCTGCCATGGCAGTCCACTACCAAAAGTTCCATTATCCCAAAAATCAGAAAACCGGTCCTTTAAGCTCCCTCCCTCCCACCACTCCACCACAATGCTTCTACTTTCGCGACACCAGCCTATAACCTTCGCCACGTGGCGATGCCTGACCCAGCGTATCTCCCGTGCCAGGTATTTGACATCCATGGGAGGTTCCAGAACAAGGACCACCACGGGTGCTCCCTCCAGCACCCCCCTGTACACAGAAATCTTCTCATCATCTGGATGGTATATCCAAAAATTCCGATAAGATAATTCAATTTTCTCACTGCCACGTCGGGCGTCCTCCACTTCTTCCTCAGAGAGAATGCGCATCAGGGAACGGAAGGGGGAAGAGGGGAGAGGGGGGGGGGGGGGGGGGGGGGGGAGGGGGTGAGGTTGTTCAACAGGACAAATGTTACCTTAGGCCTCTGCTCCATTAGAGGAAAAGTGGGCATGTTTACTGGAAACCGTACGATTTCGTACAAATTCGTACATATTCGTACCATTTTTTTTTTTTTGTAAGCAATCGCGCACATCGTCCAGTGTGAAGTAACTCTCCTGTGTGAAGTAACTCTCCTCGCGAGGAGAGTTTCTTCACACTGGACGATGTGCGCGATTGCTTCGCGAATCTAAAACAGTGATACATCCAACGGTCGATACCTACGCTTGTAATATAGGAGCCATCCTGAAAACATGCTTCGTCATGTTTCGTCTGACGAAAATTTAAAAAATGGTACAAATTTGTACGAAATTGTACGACTTCCAGTAAACAACCCCACTTTTCCTCCAATGGAAGTTCACCCTTATCAATAGTTCGACTATTAAAAAATAATGGCGCGGAAAGTGTTTAAGATATTGGGCGAATCGGTGTCGGCCGAAATCGCGCCGTCAAATGTTTGGCTCGATTCAGTGCGACAGTTATATTTTATTTCGTTCGGTACAGTACTGTACAGTACAGTACTTTACTGTACTGTACTCACTGTACTGTACTTTTCTGTTGTTTCGTTTTGGTGCGATCAGTATTTATTTGTACGCATCGGGCGTTGGACGATTTTGAGGAAATGTCGGTTCGCGAAGTGCGATTTCGCGTCCGCGCAATCGCGACAAAGTTGGCGAAGCGTAATACATTTGTACGGCCGATCTTGATACGATCCTGCACGATCCTGTTACGATTTGGTTCCATTTACAGAGAGCATATTTGTCAGAGTAGAGGTAGACCGCGAATCGTAATTAGAGTTATGAACGCTAATTCGGTCGCCCTAAATTTCGACTCTATCACGTTAAATAGAGTGCATAATTCTAACTTTTTCTTTATCCTATTTAAGGTACTTTTTGAATCAGCGTTAACAACTCTAATATAGTGCCGTTTCAAATAGTGTGACGCACGGTCTGTGTCTGACCGTGCAAAACTGTACTTTATTAACTAGAATAGTACTTTATTAACTAGAAAAGTACAAAAAATGATTTAATACAGGCCGTTATCATGTAACTGCGTTTTCACAAACCGCGTAGTGCAAACGTCATAATGACGTTAAACTGTGAGTTTTGTCAGATTCTGTACGTCTACCTAATTTACAGTAAAAATATTCAGCGCGGATTAATTAGAGTTATTGGATATGAGAGTATTTTTTTTTTTTTGAAAAGGGTTGATTACACAAATTAGAATTAATAACTCTAATTTTTTTTTTCATTTTTTTACTCTAATTTTTTCTTTACTCTAATTGCGATTCGCGGTGTAGCTTGCAGGTAGCTTAATGTTGCAGCCCATGGCAGGCGTGCGCCTGGTCGTTATGTTTAGGAACAGTTTGCACTGTATTGTTTTCAGTTGTATTTGTTTTTTATCTTTGTAGTGAGTATTTAGTAAGTGAGTAAAATTAGGAAATATATTCAATGTTTTTAGTGTGAGTGACTGGGAGTGTAAGGAGAGAGATATAAGTGAAAAAATAAGTGTTCAATGAGAGGTAGAAATGAGAGTGAGCAAGAAGAGTGAGTAATTGTATTGGAAAAGCCTCGGCTATATTTGGCCGATGTGATTTTGTTGTGGGTTGATTGAGTTCGTGTCAAGCTTTCGCTGTGCATTTTGGTCTACTATTTGTGAAGTGACTCGATCCTTTTGTTCTTTCAGAAAGTTGAATTTTGGAATCAAACAAAATTACAAACTAAAAATATACTAAATACCAGATTTTTGTTTGTTTAACTGTGCAAACCTATTTATTATTTGAGGTCCTGCTAGTTTGAGGATAATAACGATGGAAAATAGATGAACGAATAAAACAGCAATAAAACCAAAAACTCCATACATCGCCCTTTCCTTCTTCCCTGCGGCGGAGAAGGAGGGCAGCAGAGGGAGGGTGGCTCACCTGCGTGGCAGAGAGTGCCCCTTGTTCTATCCCCTCCCCCCCTTGTCCCCCTTGTTGTTGTAGAATGTGCGAATGGCGCTGCGCGCGTCAAGTGTCGTCACACAGAATTCTTGAATGCCGGGCTCCATAGTGACGTCAGCATGAGCAGCAGCAGACCGATAGCAACAACACCACAGCAAAATCCTTATTCTACTGTCTCTCTTCCCTGATTGCTCTTTCAAGTTGTGTTGCGCAGCAGGGCGCCATAAACACGCTTATCGTTTGCGAGGTGTCGTTCTCGTCAACTGAACTTCTCTGTACTTTACTGTGTCGAAAACTCGAAAGATTACCCCTCTATAGCTCCCTCCCTCCCTCTCCAGCCTCCTTATCCCCCTTTATCCCCCCTTATCCCCCTTATCCCCCTGTCTTCCTCTCCCTCTCTCCCTCACTCCCGCTATCCCCTTCCCTCCCTCTCTCCCTCCTTTCCTCTCTCTCATACGTCAGCATAGAGAACGTAAATTAGACACATAGAAACCAAACATGCAAATACGTTTGCCGGTATTGAAGTTAAAATTTTAAAAATGCAAACAGAATATATACACGTACACATTTCGAATTCAATATTGCAATTTTATAAATATCAGACATGTACGTTTTTATTGCATAGTCGTACAAAATGTGGAATTTAAATTGGATCCACTTGGATAAGTGAGATTTTTTATACCAGTGATATTAAGTTGTCATTTCCATCAATTTATGTGGATACATTTCCATCTTTACTTTCCTTGCAAGTGAAGTTTTGCAAGTGAACACTTAAATTACACGAAACAAACTGTGATTGAAATGTAGAGAAATATTGAATTGATTGGCCTATTTGTACTTTCATTTGAAATGCTTGCAAATTACGGATATCCTGTCAGACATATAAATGTGGCTGTTTTTTTTATTCGCTGGAATTATCAAAATTTTATTCGATGAAGCAAATTAGAATTGCCTGCCTGATAATCCCTCATGTGGATTTCTTTTTTTTATTAATGTAGGTAGGTAGAGAGAATGATGAGAATTAATTTTGGGGGTAGGAAGAGGGCCGGAGAAGAAAGGAATCTGGGAGGGGAGGGACGACAGAAGTGGGGAAGAAAGTGAGAGGGGGCAGAAAAAATATCTTATTTATCTGCTCCTTTGCCTCTCCTTCTCCCTTTCTCCCTTTCTCCAACCCAACCTCTCCCTCTTCCCCTTGGGCGTTGAGGGAGAAGGCTTCGAGGTAAATGGGGCAAAAGGCAGCACAAGGAAAGGGAACATGATGGGGAAGCAAAAGGGAGAGGAAGGGGAGGGTGAGGAAAAAATAGAAGTTTGATAGGGGGGGAATTGAGAGGAAGAAATGGAGGGGAGGGACGGACAGTAGTGGACACCTCCCTTCACCCCCTCTCCAGTTCTCCTCCCCATCTCCCAGAAATCTCCCAACCCCCACCTGAATTCCCACAAGCATCTTGCTGATCATCTGTCGACCCCCTCCCTTACTTTCTCCTCTCTTTACAACCTCCTTCCCCCTTCCCCAGCCCCCTCCCCAGCCCCCTCCCCTTTACCCCCTAAATTACATCAGGTTGCTTTGAAATTGCATGATGCTGTATTTGAGATTCACATATACTTTTTCTTCATTGTTTGCAATGATCTTCCTTAAGAGAAGAGTTGCACCAATTCGAGAGGACGAGAGGGGCCAGAGTGAAAGAGAGAAGCGATTAAGAGGAGGGGATGGCCGAGAGGAGCCAGGGAGGAGGGGAAGGTGAAGGGGGAGAAGGGAGGAGAAGTATAAGTGGAAAATTTCACCCAAACATTCTCAAAAGCCCCCCAGGATCTTCCTCAGAATTCTAGAGGGCTCATTTTCCCTCATTTCCATTTTGTGCTCTTCCCAACTTTTTAAACCCTTCTCCCGCCCCTTTCCCCTCCCCCCCTCCTTTTGATACCGAGAGCTTCTAGAGATCTGCTTGGCGAGATGATTGGGGGGAGGGGGGAGGAGGGAGGAAGGGGAGGGAGAGTAGGAGGAAGGGGAGGGAGAGTAGGAGGAAGGGGAGGGAGAGTAGGAGGAAGTGGAATAACGATGGGAGTGATGTCCTGTGGAAAAGAGATTCTACAGGGAGAGGTCTGAAATTTTTAGAAACCAAATCACATATCTACTTCCATTTTTTAGCTCACATTGTGGCAATCATGTTCTTAAAACCAGATATTCAAATTTGGAGAGAAAATTCAAATTTAAGCCGGTACAGGTCTGCATGGAGAATAAATCTCCAATTTGGACCAATGGCAGGCTGATAAAATTTACTTGAAGCTTTACACTATCACTTCATCAATTTTGTTCACCTCCCTTTCTGTTCTTTTAGGGTAAGTAAATGTTCTTGAAATTATCCTTCTTTTATATCTTGTACTATATTCTTACTTTGAAGGGAATGCATTGTCAGAAACATATGGATTGGATGTGACAGATGGAGTTGATTACTTGTCTTGTATCTTGTTAAAAGCTGATTCTATTGTTTGCAATTGATGTTGATTGCCTTGTCATAATAAATGTTTGGAACTGACTCAATTCTCAAATGTTGTTAGCACACGCCGAGAATCGACCATGTTAAAAGTAAAAAGTTTATAAAACAAAATTCAGTATTCTGTCATGGCAGGACTGCTGACGGTAGCACAAGAGAGGACATTTGCCAATCCGTGTCTACACAGTCAAAGTTGTGGTGTGAGAATAGATCCTAACTTGTATGGCTTTATGAGAATTACAACATGAAGCTTGTTCCCATCCCGATGGATACGAAAGCAGCCCGCAGGTTTGACTATCTTAAAAAAAAGACAGAAACCCCTGCACAATTTAGGAGCTCTTAGGGTTTGAAGGGTTTTATTTAGGGTTTGTTTACAGCGGTGGAGGAACCACTGCAACGATGTGGAAGTTTTTAGGGTTTTAAGGTTTTTATTTAGGGTTAATTCAGAGTGGTGGAGAAACCACTGTAAAGTTTCAAATCCATCCCTGCGGCTGAGATCTGGAAAACTATTGGAAGACAGGAGGGAAGGTGATGCCTCCCACTTCTCCCCCTGCCCCTCCAACCATTCCTCCCGATACTTCCCCTCCCTTTTCTTTTCTTCCTCTCTCCCCCCCTCTCCTCCCCCACCCCCCTTGTCGTCTCCCCTGCCCAAAATTGACAATCTCTCTCCCCCTCTCAGGGAGGAGAAGAAGGAAAGAGGCTCTGTCTGGTGCACGAGAAGGGGGGAGGGGAAGGAAGAGGGGGAGGATTAGAGATGAGAAGAAAGGAGTTTTGAGGCAGGTAAGGAATTCTTTTACGGGACAGTTCTGCCATGGGGACCCCTTGGGATTTTCCTGCAATCCTGGATTCCCTGTTCCCTCCCCGCTCCCCCCCACTCCCCTCCTCCTTTTCCCCTTTGTTCCCCTTTGTAACATTTAAAAAATCTACCCATTTCCAAACACCTCTTTTTCATAATCTAATAAAACAAATATCTGCCCCCTTCACACACACAAAAATCCTTCCCACTCCCACTTCTCTCCTCCCCCTCCCATCCCCTCCCCCTCCCCTCTTCCCTCTCCCTCCTCCCCTCTCCCCTCCCGCCCCTGCATCCCCCTCCTCCCCTCCCTTCACCCCCCTCTGTTCCCTCTGATCCTCCCTGCTGGTGCGCACAGCGCACTGCCGCACCAAATAAATAAACAGAAAAAATAATAATAAAATAAAATAATATAAAATAAAATAAAATAATAATTCCAGAATAAATAGAATAAAATTTATTTGTAATGAAATAATTATCCCATAATAAATAAAATAAAATTTAATTGTAATAAATTAATAATTGCATAGTAAATATTTTTAACGAAATAATAATTCCATAATAAATAAAATAGACTTTATTTGTAATGAAATATTTTACGCCGCCAAACAAAGGCGATAAAGCAGCAAGAAGGCAGGTCAGAGAAAACAGGGAAGGCAGAAGAGCAGTTGGGGGGGGGAGAGGGGAGAGTTACGTGAAGTTGCTCGGAGGGGGAAGGAGAGTGAAGTTGGGGGGGCGGAGAGAGAGTGATGTGGGGGGAAGTGGGAGAGTTAAACTGGGGGCGATGGAGGGGAGGACGCAGAAGCAGTCGTTCAGGGCTGGAAGCAGGGACAGCAGCCGGGAGGCAAGGGGGCTTCAGGGGGAGGGGGGGAGGGGGGGGGGGGGGGGCGGGGCGGAAAGAGAGATTAACGAAAGATTAGAAAAATGTTCGTTAGAAAGTTGCAAAAACTGGGAATTCAAGCACAGATAAGAAAAATAAAGCAGAAAAATCTGAAAATGCGCTTAAAAATCGCTTTTATATTTTCTGCTGAAAATTCTCAGCGACGTTTGTTTGTCAGCGAGTGCCTTCTACAATGTGACATGACGCTGCGCCACTCCTTCCCTATGCCTGCATGCCGCGGCATGTTGCCACAAACTCGCACTTTGTCCAGCCACGTCAGCACTGCCTCCTGCCACATCAGCACATTTTCCTGCCACATCAGCACTTATCCTGTACGTCAGCTGTGACTTTTGCCATGTGAGCACTTTATCCTGTCATGACAGCACTGCCTCCTGCCACGTCAGCAGTGATTCCTGCTACGTCAACAATTTAACCTGTCACGGCAGCAGTTACTCTTGCCACGTCAGCGCTGCCTCCTGCCTCGTCGGCACTCTATCCTGTCACGATAGCTGTGAACGTTGACACTTTTTCTGCCACGCCAGCAGTGGCTCCTGCCACGTCAGCAGTGACTTCTGCCACGTCAGCAATTTATCCTGTCACGACAGCACTTTTCCTGCCACGTCAGCAGTGGTTTTTACGACGTCAACACTTTATCCTGTCAAGTCAGCAGTGACTTCTGCCACACCAGCAGTGCCACGTCAATATTCTATTTCTGCCACGTCAGCACCTTTACTCTACCACGTCAGCACTTTCTCCAGCCACGTCAGCCCTTGATCCAGCCACGTCAGCAGTGAATTTCGATCGTCATCTCCCCACAAAGGCAGTCTCGCAGGCTGCCCCCCTCGCATGCTCAGGCACCGCACAGCAGGTCGAGGGGGCGGAACGGCCCGGAGGCAAGGGGACAGAGGGAGAGGGGGGGGGCGGGAGGAGGGAGGGAGGGGAGGGGAGGGTTGCAAAATGCTGCGGGCGGGCTGGTGGCTGCGGCCAGATCGGCGGGCGTTTGGCGGTTATCGGCAAACCAGAACACGCGCCGCCGGATCGGCATAACGCTGCGTGGACATCGATCAGGCGTGAATCGGACAAAAAGAAAATATGGAAATCTTGATGTTGTTTTATACTATTCGTAGTGCATTTATTTTCCACTAACTTTTTCCTCCCCCCCCGCCCCTCACACTTACCTCCCCTGTCCCCCATTACCGGTTCGTCCTCTCCCTCCTACCCTTTCTCCTCCCTTTTCCTCTACCTCCAGCCTCACTTTTCTCTTTTATTCTTTCTCACTCACCTTTACTCTCTTAAACTCTTCCTTGTTCTCTTTTATTACCAATTGTTCTCTTTTCTTTATCTCCATTTGGGACTTAGGACTACAATGGTCGAATCATCGCTACCCACTTGCCCCAACCCCATCCTCTACCCCTATCCCTCTCCCCCCTCCCCTCCCTCTCTCCCTCCTTCCCTCTGTCCCTCATCCCCCCCCCGGCTGCCATGGGAGTCCCCTGCACCAGAGGGAGCCTAGAGGGGCTTTTAGCCCGAATTTTGGGAAAGGGGGGGGGGGGGGTGGGAAGAGGGGAGAGGAGGGTCTGAGGAGAGGTCCTAGGGGGGCTTTTTCAGGTAGAAAAAAAAGTTTTTGGGGACCAAAATCCTTCATTTCTATTTAAAATTCTTTTTTAAACCTTTTATACCCCTTTTCCTCCCCTCCCTTCGTCACAGAGACGCTGCTGGCACTGAGGGAGATGTTTGGGGGGGGGGGAGGGGGAGGGAGAGATTTGTGTAATTACAGGGGGCAGAAGATTGTTTTGATCGGATTCTATAAAAGAGTTGTTTACAAATTACTAATTTTTTAGTTAAAAAAAATCAAGATATTGGGAAAAATAAGTGTTTAGTTTTGAAAAGAAAACGTGTGAATTTTGAAGATGAAGTGAAGTCTATTGTTATTTTTTCCCTCTCTTTTTCTCACTTCTTGTTTTTTTCTTTCCCTTTTTCCATTTTTATTTTTAGAGTAGTTAAATACGATTAAATTACTTATGACCACCCCCCATATCCCATGCAGCCACGTCCACCACCACCCCATCCCCCTTTTTCCCCCCGTTTGTCCCCCCGCTTCCCCCCCTTCCCCCCCCCCTTTCCTCCGGAATAGGGGAAGTGGGAAATAAGGGAAGAGG
>JBBHKE010003412.1:0-11577 GCA_037447655.1 Zygnema cylindricum
CTTCAGTGACTACAACAAGTATGGGGAAAAGAGAGAAGAGATGGAGGCAGGCTGCCATCATTTCTTATATATATATATTCGCGAATTTATTTTAAACTAGAAAATACAAAAACTATTTATTTCAACATTGTTCCGTTTTTACATGCTATATTGTTCTGCCATTAGTGTGCTAATGTGCTATTTAAGAACTAGGTCTTTTTTATGGGTTTCGTTTTTAGGGAAGAACATGAAGTACAATACATTGTGTATCTCTATTAGTTAATGTTTTCTTTTTTACACTTCAAACATGTTTTTTCTGTGAATACTTTTCTGATAGATAATCCGACGGTGGCGATTGAAAGGCAAGATTCCCATTTTCCTGATTGGAGTTCTCCAATCAAATATTGGACCTGTGTGCACGGGGAAAAGATGTTTTAAGTGGCCAAAAAACCATACAGAGTAGCAGCGATATACGGTACACTGTAGTGCAACGAGCGCCTAGCATCGGGGAATACTGGTCACGTTTTGGTAAATGAAGCTTTGTTGCAAACATTGCGATGGTAAAACCCTTTGTGTACAAAAGGGGTAAAACTGAAAAATCATTTAAAGACTACAGGAGCCACAAGAAGGTAGACTACATCTAAAAGATTTAAACAAACAAAACATTACTTACAAAAACAAATATCCAAAACAAGGTACCATAGCCGACCGCCTACAACAAAAAAAAACCTAGACGAGTCTACCCACAAGTTAAGGTCCATAGATATAGAGATCATGGATGTGGAAAGGGTCCCTTGATGGACGATCTAAAAAATCCCCCTATCATTCGCCACTATGTTTCGCCAAAGAAGGGTCTCGCCTAGTGCTAGTTGACGGGTAATTCAAACATTTTGACGGTATAAGGCAACCAAAAGGCTCGGCGGAGAACTCCCCAAACCATTAGATTCAAACGTTTTCCGTGCAGACTAGCGGAGAAAGTAGTCCAATGACTTGTCAAAAAATACAAAATCTCCACCATAATAGGACAAACTGATCCAACGGGTCTTGGTGGGCATGGTCACTTTCTTTGGTAGTCGTTGCGTCCCGAGCTGCCACACCTGTATGCGAAGCCACACAAGATGAAATGGGTGTCTTGGTTGGATTCGTCATGGCCACATTGCCAAGGGTTCTCCCACCACTATGGAGGGAAACGAAGTCAACCCAAGGGCTCTAAAATCCCTTATAATAGGGTCGGGGCGGGAGTATATGAGAAAACTCCAGTTTGAAGGTCTAACATGCCTCAACGCTAGCGAAGCCAATGGCATCTCGCACCAAATCATGCAAGACAGTACGCTCCCCACTCCCCACCATGTCAGTGGCGAAGATAATGTTTACTGTCAACATCAATAGATTGGGTGCACACACAATGGGCCCCCTGTAAAAACTGATGGTGAGGGAAACACAAATGTAAGCTTAAAGCAGGTGTAAACTGGTCTAATGGCAAACGGAGTGTCCAAAGGGATGGTGTGGCTTGTAACCACACACCAACTCCGGGCTTCATATCAAACGTAAAAAAGCGCTCGATTGAGCGGAAGGTATCGCCTCTAAGAGGCTTCAAAATTCAACGGCGGCTAGTTACTTTACTTTGAAGGTAGTGTCAGCAATGAGAGATTAAAAAGGTGGAACTTGTTTCGAGCGACGGGGGGAAGTAGTGCATCAGCCACGAGGAAGGCTTTTTGAAATGGTAAGAGATCTTCCCCCACCTAAGAGGCAACTTGAACTAGAGTAGCGACATTATTGGAAAGTATTAAGATATGGTACGTAAATAAAGTATGACATGAGTAAGGAGATATCACGACCGGAGGGGGGCCAGAGAATGGATCTTTTTAAGTTATCGGCCTGTATTGATCGGTAATCCATCACGATATATCAACAATGAATTGCAATAATTCATTACCGATGTATCGAACCAATGTATCGATCATCGGTAGGTCAAAAAGGTACATATCTGTTATCGGCAAATGGCTACCTATACACAACACTAGTAAAAATGGCAACGCAGAGGAAATAGTAATTTGTCAAATAAAGGTTGACCAATGTGTATATACCAATATAGATGTTGCGGAGAAAACCTGCTTAAATGTCTCATTAATAGTGCTATCCGTTTCAATGAAAAAACCTTAATTCGGCGACATGCTTAAACCATAAAATATAAACTGCTAAGGCTGGACCTCCATAGCGAAAAAGTGAGGTTTGTTTAATGAACTGCGTACATTTTGGCACGATTTCGTACCATTTTTTTTAGGGGAAACATGTTTACTACATGCATGTCAGGTTCAAGCGTATAGGCTTAAAGCTAAAGCTTGACTGTTGAATTTTTTGATTTTTCAAATCAAGCGAGCAATAGCGCCAACCATCCGGTGTGTGCTAAGTGTCCTCGCGAAGACACGCGTGTACCAAAACGTGTACATTTGGTAGACTTGGAAAAGCAAAACATATCCCACGATGAACAAGTGAGAGGGCTACATGTCGTATAGGCCACGTGTGCCTTCCTACGGGGTGGACTCAGGTCCCACCGAAAGTATCCTCTCACGCGCCCTTTTGTCATCCAGTGACTTTTAAAGTTTGCCGCGCCTATCTGCTATTCCTTGTTTAAATCTCCATTTACATTTTCAAAATTCAAATTTTTCTAGCAAACTTTTCGTACGAGTCGTTAATTACTCTACCTCCGCTGGTACAAATTTTACGTCCACACTTTCCGTTTGAAAAATCTTTGCAGATTCTGAAAATCTTAATTTTAACCTAAGTGGTAGGTACAGTACCAACCAGAATGAGCCAACGCACGTGAGAGGTTGTTTCCTGAACCCAATCTAATGGAGGATTTTGCAAGATATCGCGGCTAGTAAACGTATCCGTACGTCTACTGGGGTCGCCTAATGGATAGCCTAACGCTACAGTACAATACACCGTCGATCGTATTTAGCGTGTATGTTTTTTTCGTCTCTTAAAACATATTTTCTCCGTACATACATGTCGGATTGTGGATCTGACGGTTGCGATTGAAAGGTTGTATTCTCAGCTTACGAATGGCGGTCTTAAATTGAAAATTGGACAAATGTGTACGGAGATAAGATGTTTTCAGTGGCGAAAGAAACATACACGCTAAATACGATCGACGGTGTACTGTATTTTTTTGCGGGAGTTGGAACACCAGAATGGTAAGGGAGTCATTCATAGTTCAAAAGTAGGCGGTTTAATGGTAGGCCTTTGGTAGGCGCACAAAACTTGGCACAAAACTCGCGTAGAGTAGGCATACTACACCGCGAATCGTTATTAGCGTTGAGAAATTATTAGTGTAAAGAAAAAATTAGCGTCATTCATTCTAATTTAGTGTCGGGAGACGTGGCAGATTATAGTCCACGACCTTAAATAGTGTAGTTTATTCTATTTAAGGTATTAATGTCAAAATTTTGTGGTGCCGATATAGAGTTCATAACGCTAATAACGATTCGCGGTGTCCTGTATGTGTGTGCGTTGTGCACACTCTTGTACGAACGTACGAATTTGACGTATGATCATAGTACAGCGCACGCGGCAGGACGAAATTCTTTAGCGAACTGACACGGCGCAGGATGACATTCCGCGGGAAAGAAAACCCGGAAAAAAAAAAAACGTGGACGGGCAACTATTTTGCATATTTTTGGCAGTGTGGAATATTTTTTTTTATCGTCCCATACTGCCTGATTGGTCAATTTGGAGCTTTATTTAATGTGGCCTTCAAAATTGCAGACCCTAATATGACAGATTTTCCTATCGTAAGTTGTGTTATGGGCTTTTCATGTGATCTTCTTAGATCGCTACTTTGATCATAGATCGTCATATTGTCTAAATCTGACGGTTTAAATAAAAAGTACCTCAAAACTCACAAAAAAATACTCTTTTGTCCGAATGTTTTTCAAAATTTCGACATGACGTTTAATTCTCTATCGATCGATGTGCAACCCAACCCTGTTACTATTTTTTTTTCATTTTGCGGCCAATACAACATGGGTCTTAAGGTCATATTCTATGACTTGCGTACAATAGGCATATTATATGGGCGTACTTTCACCTACTTTTGAACTATGGAGTCATTGTTATTGACCGTGCTTGCATGTTAAGAGAGTTCTTCATGTACCGTTTCATATCGTTTTGTGCATTAATTTAGACGACCTACGGCTGTTAGAGATTTTACACGTGTGATCACTTCGCATGCATGAAAACAGCTCCGTTAGCAAAAGCGACAGTAAGGGTACGTCCCCATGTGTTAAAGTATCGACTTTTATCTATCGTTTTCGCACAAAATGAAGTTCCGTACGAGAAAAACTTTAGACGTAAAAAAAAATCAATTCTGTAAAAGTACAGCAAACGTCAAGTCTATAATTTGAATGTACTTCATATTTGTCGTCATCTTAACAATTTTTGGCGTTTTCCTTTTTTCGACCCCCGGGCAAGAGATTCCTGCCCGTCAAAAAACTTCATCAAAAATCACCTCGCGAGGTGATTTTAGGGAAAGTACCGCCCAAAACAACGAATGCAAAACGGAAAGTTTCCCTGCCCGTCACGTGCATGTACGGAAAATACGAGGATGTACGGAAAAAACTGAAGGGGTCGTGGACCTCCACTTTCATTCACGGGTCCTCGGTATAATTTTGCGTTGTTGTCGCCTCTCCCCTCTCCCTCTCACACTATCACTTTTATCTCACACTTTTTAGAATGAGGCACGACAAAACTAGTATGAAATTAAATATATTTGAAAAATAATTATTTTGGTTACCTGTCATGTATATTTTTATGGCAAGTAGAGCGAAAAAAATAGAGAAAACGAAATTCGGTATCCATGGCCGAAAGTCCTTGAATCTGTGACGTCAACGTTGTCACAAGTGAGCGCGACGTCACGATGTTACAAAACCCTAAACATCTGCCATGTCACTAAATTACAAGAATGTAGACGTCTACAATTGTCGTTGTTTTTGTTGGCGTCACTAATTTCGTAGTCGTCTACAACCGTCACATTTCAAAGTTCCGATTTTATTTTCGCACATAGGGACGCTTTTCAAAGTAGTACGAACACTTCACTACAGTCCAAAATATTTGTTCAAAGTATCGCTTACATGGGGACGTACCCTAAGGGTGTGTTTCAATTGAAACCGGGAGCCCTTCGTCGTGGTGTACGGATGCTAAGGCTGTACGGACTCGCGAGCACGATTACTCCCAAACAAAAAATTGGAGTTTCGGTTCAAAAAGGTAAAACCGCGTGGACTTTATGCGTAACCGAGAATTTGCGCAATTAAAAACAGACGCGTGGAGGGCGACCAGGCAAAATGTCGGCGTGATCTCGACATGTTTGACGTTTTACCATAACACCAAATTCCGAGACGGGAAGGAAAAGTTGAGACCATAGTTCAAAAGTAGGCGTTTTTTGGTAGGCCTTTTGTAGGCCGCCTTTAGCGTAAGTTGTGTTACGGGCTTTCCATGTGATCTTCTTAGATCGCTACTTTCACCACCGACCGCCCGATCGTCCGAATCTGACGATAGTCTTATAGTAAGTTGTGTTATGGGCTTTTCATGTGATCTTCTTAGATCGTTACTTTCATCAACGACTGTCAGATCGTCCAAATCTGACGGTTTAAATAAAAAGTCGCTCAAAACTCACATTTTTTTTTTTTCAAATTTAGACATGACGTTTAATTCTCTATCGATCCATGTACAACTCAACCCTGTTACTATTTTATTTCATTTTGCGGCCAATACAATATGGGTCTTAAGGCCATATTGTATGTTTTGCATACAATAGGCATATTGTATGGGCGTATGGTCACCTACTTTTGAACTATGGTTGAGACCTATGTCTCGACGAAACGGGATCCACTAACAATGCACATCGTCGGATTCTCCATATCTTGAGAACGTGTAGGCGATTTCTCCCTTCGTTAATTCCATCAACCTCACGCGTCCACACGAAATTTACCACACGTGTAGCTTCAGGTGCCGACTACACCGCGAATCGCTATTAGCGTTCACGACTCTAGTTGGGGTACCCCGTTTTTTTTAGGCAAATTTCCAAATAGAATTAATCATTCTAAATGTTTCTGAACGTTATTTGAGGTACCCCGCCTAATACTAATAGGGTTATTAACTGTAATATATTGCCCTTATAAATAGTGTGGCATACGGACTGTCAGATCCGTATTATTCTGTACTTTTTCAAGGAAATATTACAGAAAAAATATTTACGCTAGCACGCCCGCATGTAAATGTGCTCTGGAAAAAATGACGCGGATGTCACAAAAACGCGACGGCGTACGATTTGAACAATTTCGTACATATTTTAGTTTGTGAAGATATTATTCGCCGACAATTATTACAAACAAAGCAGTTTACAAATTAGAGCTAATGATAAATTAGAGTAAATATTTTATTGGAAAAAATTGAAATTCCCAATTAGCGTAGCTATCTATTTCATTACGCTAATAGCGATTCACGGTGTACTGTTTAGTGTTTACTATCCCATGTGCACACGCCCTTAGCTGTCATGTCGTCATTCGTGCGAGGCATTTTTGCTTGTGTCGAAAACCAACGACCGCTCCACATGTGGCGATTTCTTAAGCAGCAATGTGATACAGCTGTCATTTAGGCTGTAGCCACTTGCTCCCGGACACGATGAACCCGAAACTTTTCAGTTTTTGGTGTGCAAGTTTGTCGTTTCTTGACATTTGCTCGTGTCTTCCTGAATGTCATAAATAGTCGATACTCTCGAGGTGAAGAACGTGAAGTCTACACCAGTATAGCATGTCGGGTGTCAGAATTTTCTACGTACGCTGGTCTATATAATTCTGGAGGTGACGTGTGCATAAATTCACCGGAGAAAGTGATTTGATACGCACTTTTCAAAGATCTTCAAGATTTTGCAGCCTAACGGGAGAGCGTTGTTCCCTAGATTGGCGAGGGCGGGACGTTTGCAGATCAGTGAATCGTGCGGCCGCAATTAATCAGCCGTCCGATTTCACTTAACGTCAAAACTGGATGTCCGACGGCCAATAGCGCAAGTTTTTATGTTTCGTATCGATGGAAAACAAAGACCAAGGGATGGATTTCAAATTTTGAATGTATCGAAATATCGACGACCTAAATTGACCCGTAAAAAAAGTAGGGAATCTATTATAAAAACTGTACAGAATCTTGACCAAAGACAGGATTGGGCTTCAAATTTTAGCTGGACAAAATACGACAAACAAAAGTCCAGGTACAAAGTCAAAGGGAAGTAAAATTGCGGTTCTACTGCGAAATTTGGGCCATGGTGTATAGAATCGAATCCGTCGAAATTTTACGAACGATTTTTTCCTATATTTTTTTGTTTCGAAATATCCACAGATAGTGTGACCAGAAATCTATTAACACGATCAGTTTGAAGCACGTATCTGCTACAAGAGTTAGGGTGTGTCCCCATGTGCATAAGTAAGGGTTTTTTCCTGTCGTTTTGCTGTAAAACTTAGCGCCGTACTGCCTAAGTTGGAACTGTACGAAGGAATCACAAATTTGTAGAGTACAATTTGCGTCATCCCTGAACTTAGGATGTACGAAAAGTTGTCGTCTTGTGTTTTTCGACCCACTTCGACGACAAAAAACGTCATCTTCAACCTTATCTTTAAAACACATGCGCGATGTGATTTAAAATTAGGTTTTTTCGATTGACAAATAGGAACATATTTTCGCGCGTGCCTTAAATTTCGACAAAAATCCTACGATTTCCAAGGACAAAGAAAAGTACATAGCTCGCTATGTTTTGTCCGTTTGTGTTCTAATACGACAAAAATAAGTACACAATTTGTTTGGATTTGTCCGTTTTCATCTAGTACGGATTTTTTTTTTTGCAGGGGTCTTCAAATTCCGATGCCATTTCAAGTCGACCTGACAGGAGACGCGAAGGCAAAGCGCCTCATCTTCGACCGTGAAATTGCACAGGCTGGAAGGCGGTACGTCTACAATGTCACGGTAAGACATGCGACGTCACACGCAGGTACAAAAAATATCGTGCGACAATAGATTGTCGACGTTGACAACCGTCACAGGTATTGTCGACGTATACAATCGTCACAAGCGTAAGTTACGATTTCGTCATTACAGACATAGGGACACTTGAAAACCGGGTCCGGCGGATCCGCGCTAAAATACAAAGTAATTTCGCTAAGTTACAAGTACATGGGGACACACCCTTAGACAACTGTAGAGGAGACATGACACGACATCCTACAAAAGTGGCACATTCTTTCTATCTCCCGATTGACACGAGATGGTTTCAAATTTCAGTTTTGAAGCATAGTTCAAAAGTAGGTGAAAGTAGGCCCATACAATATGCCTATTGTACGCAAAACATACAATATGACCTTAAGACCCATATTTTATTGGTCACAAAATGAAAAAGAAAGTAACAGGGTTGAGTTGCACATCGTTCGATAGAGAATTAAACGTCATCGGACGGTCGCTGATCAAAGTAGCGATCAAAGTAGCGATCTAAGAAGATCACATGAAAAGCAAATAACACAACTTGCGCCTACCAAAGGCCTACCATAAAACGCCTACTTTTGAACTATGGTTTTGAGAACTATTAAACCATTCCGTACAATACTGTACCTTTCAAGCGAACCTTAAACCGTCTTTTGTTTCAAGAAAAGGAAAAACCATCATTTGCTTTGGGAAGCTTTTGTGTCTCAAAATGCTCTCAAAAATTACAATATCTTCCCATCGATGCACAAAAGCTTTCAATTCATCCTACAATCTTGGCGCCGAAATATTTTTTATTAACGCGTCACCATATATATACGATTCGAACCTATTTATAAATCTTGTCGTCATGGAGCCAATTTAGCCGACCTATGAGTATTTTTTTTTAAGGTCGGGGTATTAGTAATCCTTGTTTATCACACTACATGAGACTTAAAACGTTTTTACTAAAATGCTTCATCCCTATTGGACCAAACTGTTTGAAAACCATTTTTTTCCGTTTTATGGACATTTTGTTTGTGTCCGAAACATTCCTGACTTTGTTTTCACCTGTTCGTTACTACTTCACTCATTTTGTCCGTTACGACTTAAAGTGCTACAGTCACATGTTTATTTATAATGAATGGTTGTGAAACAAGAATGGCCATACATCAAACAATTAGGTGGTCCTCTTTATTTTTAGGTTTTATGGTATTTACAATATATTAAACTTATCGCAGTTAACTATGTGTGTAAGTATCACGTTGAATTTAAGTATGTTTTGCCAGTTTTGGTTGGTTATGCGGGAACACTTACACGCCACGTATTTCCATTTGTTTAAAGACGATATAAACAACTTAACACGGATATTAGCTGGTGTTTGATAAAAAAATGTACAATTTTTTTAAGTAAGTGTTTAACATGTAAGCTTTTTTCAATTTTATATTTCCCCATTACTCCATTAACCATATTTCCATAGTTTAAGGTGCTTCTAATAATTAACAATATTAGCCTCCTATAGACTCTTGACTAGACAACTTCAACAACATGCTTCGACAAACGAACTAGTGTCCCAACTAAATCGCCCAAAGTATAACCGACCTTCAAATGGACAAAAATAGAGCTAAAGAAAAAAACTAAATGAATCCCAAGCTCTTTCGCCCCTCTCGACACACAAAGCCTCTACATGAATTTTAGCCCCATGCTTAAATTTGCAGGGCACGAACCTATCCACATCCTTGCTCAAATGATTATTGTATTGGAGCGATAATCCGATTAGGTACCCTCGAGCGTCGTAGGGAAAGGGATATCTCTCCCTAGGACGTTGTGGCTCGTATGAGACCATCGTCTCTTGACAAAGCATGGTCATGAGGGTTCGATGCCCTAAATTTTTGGGACCCGACGTAAGTCGTTATAAATATGTACCACGATGTGCTTATGGGACCCAAGACTATTGTCAACCGGTAACAACGTCGTGAGGGCCTCAACTTGAGGGTGGTGGATTGTTTTTAGATCAACGGGCGAAATCCCATTCGTATAGACCCTCGTGAGCCCATTGCGAATGTGGGTATGACATCATCATCATTATCATTATCATCATCATCATCACTATCATCAACTTCATCACCATTGTCATCATCATCATCATCATAATAATCATCATCGTCGTCAACCTCATCATCATAACATCATCATTCTCACCACAATCATCCGATTTACCATCATCACCGTCATGAGTCACATCACCATCATCATTGCTTACACCATCGATGCAAAACCCCCAAAAATAAAAAAAGACAAAAAACCTTGAAAATGAAATTTTTGGTCGTTGAGAATTGGCAAATTTATTGGGTTTTCAACATCCGGCAAAGGGGTCCTTTTCGCATGAAACACCCGCTACGACAACCGAATAAATATTGATTATGCGCATGGAGCAAATGTAGTGTTTTTAAAATACTTTGACCTACTTTAACAAGAAAAAAATTGGAAAACATGTCAACAATGAACAATCACAAATTCACACTTGAAGGAAAAAATAACCAATATTATATTCATGTGAGGGATATAGCCTAGTTTTCACATAAAACTTAGCTCAAGTCATTGCCGACTGTGAATAGGGCTATCTCCTCTCTCTCTACTCCAAAACTAGGTCATCCATGTCTTGCAAAAGTGACTCAACTTCACCTTTTTCAAAATTTGTACGTATAGCGGAAAGTATACGAAATTTACGAAAAGTTCAAAATCATGAAAAAATAATGAATAGTCGTAAAAAGTAGTGTTGGGTATCGGGTAAATTCATATCGTGATAATTTCGATATTCGATATATCTAATATCGATCGAGCAAAATCCTCGATATATTGTACCGAGACCACATAAACCATCGCTATGTATATCGCGATATATAGTATTTTTTTAAATTTAATATTTTATATTTTTATATGATATGTTATTTTAGTGAAAAAGACACATTGTCTGATACGCCATGTACGACGTGATTTTCGTCCCGTGACTTAAAGGTAGACGGCGCAAAATGTAACCGACAAAAAAGTACTATTCCGTAATTCATATAATTACTTATTTGGGGTATGGTTACATCAGGTGGTCTTTGTAATAGTACGGACAACAAAATTTATGTATTATAGAGGCCTCGGTTATATTGTGTAACGTATGTAAACAAGTTTTGCATACGTGTTTTGATTTGAATGGTTACTTGTAAGTTGACGATCAAATCTCTAAAATCGTCAAAATTTTGAAAACCGACCATTTTCGTATGGAAATCCGTACTTGCGTATTATGTAAGAGTTATTCGCAAGTGTACTGCGTCAATGTACCTCAAAGATCTCATTCTGCTGACTTTCAAGGAAAAACCGTATTTATGTTCGGCAAAGATTTTAAGGTCACTTTGTCCGAAGGCACGTGACTTTGGTGACCTGTGATTTTTTTTTTCGCTTCGATATATTGGCGATGCGATATAACGCGATATTTTCATTTTCGATATATCGAGCGATATATCTATTATCGGTTACGTGAAATTCGATATTATATATATTTATAATATCGGCAAATGGTCTTCGATAATCGATACCCAACACCAG
>JBBHKE010003413.1:0-20121 GCA_037447655.1 Zygnema cylindricum
AAATCTTTGCCGAAAAGAAATACGGTTTTTAAAGTTTGCAGAGTGAAGGAGATTTTTGAGGTACATTGACGCGGTACACTCGCGAAGTACACGTACATAATACGCAAGTACGGATTTCCATACGAAGTCAGTTTTCAATTTTTTGACGATTTTAGAGATTTGATCGTCAACTTACGAGGAACCACTCAAATGTTGTTTACAGACATTACGCGATGTAACCGAGGCCTCTGTAATACAAAAATTTTGTTGTCCGTACTATTACAGAACTGGTACTTTTTGTCGGTTACATTTTGCGGCGTCTACCTTTAAGTCACGGAACGAAAATCACGGCGTACGTGGCGTATCAGACAATATGTCTTTTTCGCTAAAATAACATATTATGTAAAAATACAAAATAATAAATTTTAAAAATACTATATATCGCGATAATTTCTGTTGGTCTCGATACGATATATCGAGGATTATGCTCGATCGATATTCGATATATCGAATATCGAAATTATCGCGATATGAATTTACCCGATACCCACCACTACACCGCGAATCGTTATTAGCGTTGAGAAATTATTAGTGTTAAAAAAAAATAAGCGTCATTCATTCTAATTTAGTGCCAGGAGATGTGGCAAATTATGGTCCACGTCCTTAAATAGTGTAGTTTACTCTATTTAAGGTATTAATGTCAAAATTTTGGGGTGCCGATATAGAGTTCATAACGCTAATAACGATTCGCGGTGTAGTATTTAAATCATTATCACACCTCACGTGTGCATCGGAACATCTACATCAACTAGTTACGGTCAGTCTTGTCAGCGGTTAGTAGGGACGTACGTAGGCCCAAGTTCAACTCTTGCGGAACACTCAATTTTTGTCAGAAATAAAATTGTCTAACTACTGCCGTGGCGTCGGTAATGGCGCCTTCCTTGAATTTTCGCTTTCAACTGTTGAAGTATTTATGGCGGCTTCCTTTCGAAAAGTTAAAGAAGACGCCCGTAAACATTTTGAGCTTACGACGCTCAAATAGTGTGACGCCGCAACGTCTCTTTTTGGAAATGTCCGTAGACGTGACGATAAATTTCCGTACATTTTTTTGTACATTCTGATCAGTGTAATGAATATTCTGCTCAGTTTACTGAACAGAAAGTACCGATTCGTGCATTGCATATTTTCGTCAATTTTCGTTCAGTTTCCGTGAACATTTGTGTAGTTACCATAATTTGTCTATAGTTTCCGTAAATTGTCAGTTTCAGTTTACAGTAGACGTTTTTTTGCGATTTTTTAAAAAGTCACGTACAATACGTAGAAACTGGAAAAAAGGAAAAAAATTATTGAACAACTAGGTTGTGTAGTGAAGCGTTTTTAGTGCGATTATTGCTATAGGACATAGATGTCTCATTTGTACGGATTTTGACATTTTTTTACGAAATTTCGTTTTTTTTATAGATTCTGAACATTTCGTAAAATACGTATTCTTTTCGTACGGAGCAAATGAACGACAATGATGTACGGAGATATTTAAATAAAGGTACGTACACCGTGAATCGCTATTAGAGTTAAACTCTATTTTATGTAAAATTCCTAACACCAACAACAAGTCAAAAACTAACGCTGCCTAACATTAATTTGGATGTAGCCACGATAGTCAATGTTCACATGTTCGACGCTTGAACATGTGAGAACAGGCTCTCGCGATTCTCCCTCGTCTTTATGACTGGGATTCAAATCCGAGTGCGCTTTTTCGTGGCGACGCACTCAATTTCCTGTGTCGACGCCAATATCTGACGCTTATTCTGTACGACTGTGCAAAATAATGAGCAGTTTTCGTACGAACAGTTTCATATTTTACACTACACTATTTAAATATTAAAAAAAGTCGAAATTGGAGCAACCGACGCTAATCAAACAAAGCCTATAGTCTGTGTTCACATATTCGACACTTGAACATGTGCGAACATGTTTTTGTGATATTTCTTCGTTTTTATGACTTGGAATCAAATCTAAGTACGCTTTTCCGTGGCGACGCACTCAATTTCCCTTGTCGACGCCGTTACTTGATACTCATCTTGTACGTCTGTACAAAATAATGAATAGTTTTAATACGAACTGACACAATTCGTACCTTCCACTTTTTAAAAGCAGTCGAAGTTAGAGTAGCTAACGCTAATTAAAAAAGTATGCGTATTAAGTTAAAACAAAAATTAGTTTGATTGAGTTGTAGTAGTATTTTACTATTTTTTATTAGATGTTTTTATATTTTATATTTTATAAAGTCAAAGTCGGTCAACGCATTTTATAATGTTTTGAATTTTGTTTCATGCGCATTTTCAATATTTTTTGGGCGTTTCATGCGTGCGTTTTATGCGCATGAGACATCTATGCTATAGGATGCAGGTCAGTAGGCAGAGGTCGCAAAAGTCAAAATTTTAGATAACCGAAACCGACACCTTTTTTTTTCAAAATCTGAGTACGCCCGACCGGGTTATGTAACGCTCCTAAATTGTTAACCGTTACCCGAAACGCGTTTACGGAAATAAAAGTTAACCGAAACTCGATTTTTCGTGAATACCCGTACCCGCCCGCACCCGACTAAGTACAAAATTAGTGGTGTATCTCCCTTATACCCTCCACGTTACCAAAGTTACAAAGTACAATAATGTTGGATAGTGTTGACAGTACAAAACCTTCAATTTTTTTCGTTTTTTGTTTACCCGGCCGTAACCGATTTTTTTTTTTTTTTCGTGAATCACCTGCCCGAATCCGCTTGACACCCCAAATATAGCAACCGAATCTGTTCCGGATATGACGCGGGCGGTCGGTTAACGGTCGGTTATGGTTTCGGTTGACCGTTTGCGACCTCTGTCAGTAGGTCAGTAGGTCACTACACGGTGTATCGCTGTTAGCGCTGATTTTATTTTCCTCTTCAAACCATGTTGTCTTCGTGCACACCTGCCCGATGCTCGATTGGAGCCCGCCAATTGGAATCTGCGGCCCTTACCTTTTCCATCGAGACCGTGGGATCGAGAATCCAGCTACCGAAATATTCATTCAATTATAATAGCGATACACAATGCAAACTTCAGTACAATACATTACAGTACAATGCAGTAAAGTACAGTACAGAACATTGCATTACAGTATAGTGAAGTACAGTACAGTACAGTGCAGTACAGTTTAGTACAGTACAGTATATTCAGTACAATACTATAGTGAGCGAAATTCTAAGGGTACGTCCCCATGTAATCGGTACTTTGATATAGTATTTTGGACCGTAGTAAAGATTCTCCGTACTACTTTGAAGAGCGTCCCTATGTGCGAAAAGGAAATCTGACTTTGAAATGTGACGGTTGTAGACGTAGGTACAACTTGTGAAGATTGAAGCCGACTACGAAACTTCCGACGATTAGTGAAGCCAACAAAAACAATGACAGTGGTAGACGTCTAGATTTTTGTGAAATTGTAGATGTTTAGGGTTTGGTGACATTCTGACGCCATACTGACTTGTGACAACGTCGACGTCATTGATTCAATGACTTTCCGCCACGGTTTTTTGATTTCGTTTATTCTACTTTTCTCACTCGACTTGCCATAAAAAAAAAAGCTAAAATTTTTAAAGTTGAACTTGCAGCAAAAGTGTAATTTTTAGTGTTGGAAATTGTAACATTTCTAATAGCGATAGTCAATGTTGCCATTCTAAAGCATCCCCTGAACAACGATAATTTCAAGTATATTTTATAAAATCAATAAATTAGTATTATCATAGTATAGCTAATAGCGACAGTGTGATACACGTATACCGTACTTTGAAGTTTAAACTTCAAAGGTCGGTGCATGCATTGGTTGCCTTCGCTCTTTAAAGATTTATTTCAATTCATTGTCCCTAACCTACAAACAGTAAGACGGTTGATTTTTTTTTTTTTGTGTGATTGATCTTTTCAAAGTTCAACCTAAAGAGGGAGTAAGAGTTGTCGACAACTGATTGCACAAGTGGCAAGGGGAAAGTTACAACTGAAGGTCGTAAAAACATGCAGTTGAGGCATAGCAAGGTCATTAGTCAAAACTTCCTATTCATTTCTTTGACATAAAATAGCCATAGGACGTTTCCACTATGTCTGTGTCCTTAAATACTGTTAAAATATCCAATATTTGGTTGCTTCTAACCTCGCTGAAGCATTGCCCTGAAATATAGTATTAAGAAGCCGTCACTCCCAATCGAACTAAGCGCCACTCCTCGAAGTCACCAATCTTAGTCCCCACTAGCAGTCGACACTCCTAATCGTACTTCCTGACTCTTAGCGAGTGGAAAGTACTGAGATTTGTTAACATTCTTTGATACTAACCTTTCTCATGACCATGGTTGCTCCCATATTTTAGTGTCCATCTTTGTCTTGGTGAATATCTTGCAAACCCTGGGTGAACAAAGAAACTCTCTTTCCATCATAGTCAACGAGATTTATGTGGAGACATGTCTTATAACACTTCAGTAAAAAAATAAAGCGCGATGGTGAACCATTTGGGACATATGAATCAAAAAGTGGATGGCAAGCTCCGAAAAAAAGTTGTGTTTAACTCTTGCACTAGCCTACTTCGTTAGTTGTGTTTTATTTTTTCGACTTTGTTTGAAGATTTTTGTGGTGGAGCATCTGCTTAGAGTGAAAGATACGAGATCAAAAGCTAGAGCAAGTTCATTACTTTACAAAGAATAAACTAAGAAATATTTGAACCGGCCTAATGAAGAAAAAACATTTGAGTTCTCATACATCAGTTTTATGACTCAAAAGGTCAGTTTAAACTTTTGCATTTCGACAAACATTTCTATTTATGACACAGTTCCACACATTAGTTGTAAAAAACGACCAAATTATTTAGTGACTAGAAGGTGAAAATGCTTATTTTTATGTGTGCACATGTATGTTTTTTTCGACTGGATGGTCTCTCCATGCCCCAACTCATGCAACAAATCCTGAGGAGAAACTACCATACAGAAGAATGTAACTACTCTATATATGTGAGCTTTAATATCTATGAATTTGCTATACACTATGAACAAAACAAGGCAGTGTGTCTCCTCTTCACTTGTCCCAAACATAAGTCTCCTCCTCCGTACATTTTCAACACTTCTTCAATAGGTCTTCAGAAACCAAAAACATTATGATGCTAGATACAAATTTTTTTAAGACATTATGCCACCACCCGTCTCTCTTTCCTCTCTTTTGTAACTTTTTTTCCCAAACATTTCTGCAAACTCACACTAATGTTACTGGAGGATGAAGCCATACACTATTGTAATGTGGATATTTCTTCCATGGCCGTTGCAAGTTTTCCATGTTCGTCGAGCAAATCCACTAAAGAATTGCCATCGCATTTACCTTTTTCCAAATTGCTTCTCAAATCGCTCGAAACTTGCTTCAGTCTCTATCATGGATTGAAAGGCTGGTTGGGCTTGCAGGCTTTATTCGAGGGTTTTTATTGTGTGCACGATTCAAGGAAGAAATCGTTTGCCATGGTACATTGCGAAGTGTTCTCCAACCATAGACAGACATTTATAGTGACCATGACATTGCCCATGACATTGCCCATGACATTGACCATGACAGTGACCATGACATTGACCATGACCATGACAGTGACCATGACATTGACCATGACCATGACAGTGACGGGTAGCGACAGTGACGGATAGTGATTGGGACGGATAGTGACAGTGATGGTGTATTCGTGGTAGTGACAGGGAAAGTGATAGTATTAGTGGTGTTGTTCCTAAATAGTGATAGTGAGGATGAAGAGTTGTCCATGGAGGTTTTTCTTCTTTTATTCTTTCACTAAATTTTTTCCTTTTCCTCTTGTCTTGTTTTTGTTTTTGTTTTTGTTAGCGGTCGAGGAGCGCAAGCCATGGTTTGGCTCAAGAGCAAGAAGTTAAGTTCGGTTCTTTAGAGACTCAATTGTTGCTTCGCTTTGCTTTTTCTTATTTATTTCTTATATGTTTTTTATTAAGGAAAAAAACATACGAGAAATAAATAAAAAAAAGCAAAGCTAAGCAACATTTGAGTCTCTAAAGAACGAACCTAACTTTTTGCTCTTGAGCCAAACCATGGCTTGCACTCTTCGACTGCCAACAAAAACAGCAACAAGACAAGAGGAAAAGGAAAAAAGTTCGTGAAGGAATACATGAAAAAAAATGTCCATGGACAACTCTTCATCCTCACTATCACAATTTACGAACAATGCCACTAATACTATCCTTATCCCTGTCACTACCACGAATACAATATCCCTGTCAATATCCGTCCCCATCACTATCCGTCACTATCACTATCTGTCAATATCACTATCCGTCACTGTCTATCCGTCGCTGCCAATATTTGTCACAGTCATGGTCACACGATCACTGTCTATGGTTGGAGAACACTCGGTAAAGTACCATGTCAAACGATTTTTTCCCTACATCGTGCACACAAAAAAAACCCTCAAATAAAGCGTGCAAGCCTAACCGACCATATGATACAACTTAGACCCTCATTAAAGATATAAAAAAACAAGAAAACAATTCTTTCCTCAATAAAATGTGACACTTGCCTTATTTAGCGTCCACGACAATTCAGGGTCAAAATTTAAAGTTTAGTTGATGTTTTTTAGTTTTGAAATTTCCGTTAAAGTTCTATTAGAGTTCAATTCCCATACTATTACAAACCCTTTAGAATTCCGTTAAAGTTCCATTAGAGATCATTAAAGTTCCGCTAAGATTAAACTAAAGTTAATTTGACTAAGATTTATAATTATGTTATACATTTTTTTTTAGGACTGTTGTATTGAAAAAAAATACATTTCAAGTTGAAATGACGTCGACAATTGTGAACCGCAAAAAAAATGAACGTTAAGAAAAAAAAAAGATTTTACAATGCTATTTTGTGTTTAGAGAGTAAACCAAAGCCGAGAATGACTCCCTGTTCTTAACGTTATCGTTATTAAAAAAAACCTTACAAGTAGAAGCTAAGTAAATAAAACGTGAAAAGCTGATAGCCAAATGACGACGAAAATGAATAAGAAACAAGTTTACAGATCAGAAACATACCTATAAAAACAACATTAGTTTTGGTTAAAAACCGCGGGAAACTACTCGATTCCACCCTCAAAATAACAAAAAAAACTGAATGCAAATTAC
Source organism: Zygnema cylindricum (assembly GCA_037447655.1). Classification (NCBI taxonomy): domain Eukaryota; kingdom Viridiplantae; phylum Streptophyta; class Zygnematophyceae; order Zygnematales; family Zygnemataceae; genus Zygnema; species Zygnema cylindricum. Next base: position 7,157 of record JBBHKE010003413.1, read on the forward strand.
AAAACAAATAGTTTTTTCCACAATCAAAAATACATCCACATCATGGTTTCACCTACCTTAAATCAAAACAAAAGCATAGATTTCCCAAAAAAAGAAAATAGAAAAAAGAAAAAAACAGATTGCCTACCTTCGATAACTGCAAAATCAGCAGTACGAGTCGGTCGTTATCTTTGTTATCTCTCTCAGATAGCTGTATCTGTTTATCTCTCTCACCCTATCTGCCAACCCAGAAACCAAAACATTTCATTACATGAAGGACTACACTGCCCATCGTTACAAGAGTTAGTGAATACTCCCTCTCTCCCCCTCTCCCTCTCCCTCTCCCTCCCTCTCCCTCTCCCTCTCTAATATTCCGTTGAAGTTAACATAAAGTTAAGTTAAAGTTAAGCTATACAATTAAGTTAAACTTGTGTTAAACAAGTCCCGTTAAAATTGCAGTTACAGTTAATGTTCCCTCGAAGTTAAGTTATGTCCAGCTAAAGCTTCGTTAAAGTCCAATTGATTTTCTGTTTAAATTCAACTACAGTTAAGCTAAAGTTTTGTTAAAGTTAAGTAAAAGTAATGTTAAAGCTCCGTTTAAATAAAATTATATTTAAGTTGAAATTTAGTTAAATTTAAGTTAAAGTTTAGTGATACCTAAGCTAAAGTTCAGTGAAATTGTTGGTTACGTTCAGTTTTAGTTCCGTTTAAGTTAAGTTAAAGTTCATTTAATTTTCAGTTAAAAGTCAAGTCAAAGTGAAGTTAAAATTCAGTTAAAGTTTAGTTAAGAGTTAAAGTAAAAATTCATATAAAGTTAACTTGAAGTTCAGTTAGAGTTAGTTGAAGTTCAATTAATATCAAGTTAAAGTTAAGTTGAAGTTGCGTTAAAGTTAAGTTAAAGTTAAGTAAAATTCCAGTTAAAGTTCCGTTAAGTTAAAGTTATGTTGGATTTTACTTAGAGTTAAGTAAAAGGTCAGTCAAAAGTCGTGTAAATGTTAAGTTAGAATTCCGTTAATGTTCAATTAAAGTTCCGTTTAAATGAAGTTAAAAGTCCAAAGTAAAGTTAAGTTAACAATTCAGTTGAAGTAAAGGTAAAGTTAAGTTAAAGCCAAATTAAAGTTAAGTTAAAGTTGAAGTTCCGTTTAAGTTCAGTTAAATTTCCGATTAAGTTAAAGTTAAGTTAAAATTTATTTAAAGTTTAGTTGAATTTCAACTAAAAGTTCAGTTAACGTGTCGTTAATGTTCAGTTTTAATTCAGTTTAAGTTATGTTAAAGTTCCGTTAAAACGGAGTTGAAGTTAAATTAAAGTTCGTTAAAGTTAAATTGAAGTGAAGCTAAAGATAAGTTAAAGTTTAAATAACGTTAAGTTAGAGTTAAATATGTGGAGTAATGAATTTGAAAAAACAAAAAGAGACATATCATCAGTAGCTCACCAGTATCAGCAACTTCAATTTAGATCTTTGGATTAATCATCTCACTAAAAACTAAGTCTAGACTTCAAGTAAACTTGAGTCGACATAAAAGGCAGTCGAAAAGAAAGTAACTCACGCAGTTTTAAGTGACGAGGCGGCTCCGAAAGTGCCAAGAATTGTCCAAATAAGGGTGTTATTTTTGACGTTGAAAGTTGTCCAGTTTTGCAGGGAACCTAAACTAGAGGTCTGTGACCAAAAAACCAGATTGGACGAGACATCATTTGAGGATTAAATGTAGAAGGGGAAAGGGCATAAAAAAACACCTAACTATGAATCTCAACTACAACAAAAACCCTAAAAAAAATGACTAAAATGAAATAACAACCGATACACAATTTTTATTAGGTTCACAGACATATGGCAGGTGCTTTAATCAGCTAATCAGCTCAGAACCAGAAAATACCATATTCTTGTGGTACCTTGATGGTACTAATACCTTTTTCTAACAAGTAAAAACAAAAATATTTAGAAAACACTGCTACAATAAATTACAAAACTGAAGCTTAAAAGTGAAACTTTGTTATGAAACTAATGACGCTAAATTGCCTTCACCATGCATTCATCAAAATGACGAAAAGTTGAACAAAATTGGTGTAAGAATCCAAAACTGAAGTTTGTCAACATAACTAAAAGAAAACATAAACAGGAAGTTAAATGTAAACATAAACCAAAATTAAAAAAATAAATAAATTATGAATTACCTCTGCCTTTCTGTATAAGGCGTACACATATCAGCGACATATTCAGCGACAGCCAATAGATCTCCCTTATCCTGAGTGTCAATATGGGGAAGCTCCTTTTGGATATTTGAAATCACTTCTTCCAGATCGATCATTCCTGCATCGAATCCTCCGGCTGCTTCCTGAAATTTAACATTTTCCAGTAAAAAAACGTTTCAGTAAAAAAAAAATGAAGTGGCAAAAAGCATACAACAACTGCATCTAGAGCAATCTTTCTCCAAATCCACAAAAAGACAAAAGTTTAAAAGCTTGCATTTCTTATTTTCACTGATACTAGGTTATTTCAATAAAATCTATCTCAGATAAGTTGTTTACCTCGAGGCGAGAATTGCAGTCACGCTCATTTCCTTTTCTTTCGCTGCTCGTAAAGCAGCTATTTTTGCTGCGGCAAACACTTTTAAAACGGTCTGAAAAAAGGGTCGGAAAAAACGGTCTTAAAAATCGGTCTGAAAAAACGGCCAGAAAAACAGCCTGAAAAAAACGGTCTGAAACGGTTCAAAAACGGACACAAAAAACGGACTGATAACAGACTAGAAAAACGGTCCGAAAAAATGGTCTTAAAAAAGGTCTAAAAACGGTCTGAAAAACAGTCTGGAAAAAACGGACTGAAAAACGGTATAGAAAAGATCTATAAAACGGTCTAAAGAAGGTTAAAAACGGCCAGAAAAAACGGAATGAAAAGCAGACTGGGACTGAAAATACTGACTGGAGAAACGGAATATTAAACCGGACTGGAAAAACGGTCTGAAAAACGGTTAAAAAAAACGGTCTGTAAAAATTGTGTACAAAAAAGGTCTAAAAAACGGTCTGGAAAAAACGAGCCGGAAAAAACGGTTTTAAACGATCTACAAACGGTATAAAAAGCAGTCTAAAAACAGTTTAAAGCCGGATAGAAAAAACGGACTGAAATACTGTTAAAAAAACGGACTAAAAACACGGTCAGAAAAGAGGGTCAGAAAAAACGGTTTTAAAACGGACTAAAAACGGTCTGAAAAAACGTTTTGAAAAACGGTATTAAAAACAGTCAAAAACGGTCTGAAAAATCAACCTAAAAAACGGTCTAAAAAAGCGATCTGAAAACGGTTTGGAAAAATGGCATGAAAAACGGTCTAAAAAAACGATCTGAAAAGCGGTCTAAAACTGTTTTAAAACGGATATATAAAAGGACTGAAAAACTGACTGAAAAAATGGACTGGAAAAAAGGACTGAAAAAACAATCTGGAAAAACGGTCTTGAAAAACGGACTGAAAAAACCGAACCGAAAAAAACGGACTGAAAAAATGGTTTAGAAAAACGGTCTGAAAAAACGGTCTGGAAAAACGGCCAAGAAAAACGAACTGAAAAACGGACAAAAAAAACAGACTCAAAAAAGTATGAAAAACGGTCCAAAACGGTCTTAAAAACGGACATAAAAACAGTCTGGAAATTGAGACTGGAAAAACGGACTTGAAAAACCGACAGGCAAAACGGTCTGGAAAAACGGTTTGAAAAACGGACTGAAAAACGGTATGAAAAAATGCTCTGAAAAAAAAAACTGATAAAAAAAAACGGGTTGAAAAGTGGTAAAAAAAACGGTCTAAAAACGGTTTGAAAACGGCCTAGAAAACCGTCTGGAAAAAATGGCCTGAAAAAACAAAATGCTGAAAAACGGTCTGGAAAAATGGAAAAAAAAACGAACCAAAAAAAAAAAACAAACAAAAAAAAAACGGACTGAAAAAACGATCTTCTGAGACCGAAAAAACGGTCTGGAAAAACGGCTTGAAAACACGAATTGAAAAAACAGACTGAAAAAACGGTGAGAAAACGGCTTTGAAAATCCGGCCTGAGAAGACGGACTGAAAAACGACCTGGAAAAGCAACCTGGAAAATTTGAAACGGACTCGAAAGAACTGAAAAAACGACTGAAAAAAAGGACTGAAAAAAGGGACTGAAAAAACAGCCTGGACAAACGGTTTGGAGCAACGGACTGGAAAAACGGTATGAAAAGACATACTAAAAAAAACGGGCTGAAAAAAAGGAAATGGAAAAACGGACTGTAAAACGACCTGGAAAGGTATGGAAAAACGGACTAAAAAAAACAGACTGAAAAAAACCGGACTGAAAAACAGTCTGGAAAAACGGTCTGGAGAAGCAGAACAAAAAGCTCACTAGCTCCAATAGTGAAGGGGGGTGTACTTGATGGGAGTCGAGAAACAATTTCTCTATCCACTATTAATTAACATTATTCATGAACAGAGCAAACCAAGTTGAAAATCAATATAAATACCATGAAAAAAAGATTGATTCCACACCAAACAGAATGTCACAACAACAATAAAATAAATACTTATGTGAGAAAACTAGCTCCAATAGTGAAGGACGATGTACTTGATGGGAGTCAAGAAATGATTTCTCTATCCACTATTAATTAACATTATTCATGAACAGAGTAGTTGGACAAACCAAGTTGAAATACATAATGAATACCATGAAATAAAGATTGATCCACACCAAACAACATATAATAATTAATTTTGCGAGAAACCTTCGTCACAACATAGCTTCATCTGAACTTCTCATTTTTTCTCATTTTTCTGCAATATTCGCTGACTCCTCTCCTATACTTTAAGGTAAAACAAATATTCAAAATAGTCGCACTAAAGCTAACTCGGGATAGATACCATATTCCTGCAAACCAAGAGCGAACTAATAAAGCTAAATCTGCGATTACTAAGTTGGAGACGACGATTTTCCGTTGATTAGGAAAGCCAAACTAGGAAATTGATTACTAATTTGCCGTGGATAGTCCTTTGCTTCTCATCTTGTTCAATAATGTTCACATTTGTGCTCCTTGGACAAAAACAAATGGTAAGAAAAAGGAGGCGAGAACAAAAAAAAACAAAAAAAAAAGAAACAACAAGACAAATGGTAAGAAAAATGAGGCGAGAACCAAAAATAAAAAACACAAAGATAAAGCTTAGTACATACAGGGGGATTAAAACAACGACGAAAATCATGTAGGGAGAAGGAGACGGGGAGGAATAAAGAGGACGAGGTGGCGGCCTCGTCCTCTTTTGCCCTCTCCCTCACCTTCACCCTATCTCTCTTCGATAGAAGAGAGAAAAAACAACAAAAACAATATTAAAACAAAATTAAAACAATGCATTTAAAAAAATGAATGTGAGATGCAAACAATGTACAGAAAAAATACTCACCAACCATTCTATAACCTTTAATGCCAACAGATGCTTAGTTCCACGGAGTTCGACAAATACCACCCTGTGTCAGCAAAGAGAAAACCCTTAAAGAATGTCAGAGAAAAATATAGCAAAGAGTCACAAAATTACAGGCAATCCGTTATTAATCTCTCTCTTTTCTAGGTACAAAAAACTAGAGATACAGGATACAAAAGGTGCAAACTGGAAATTAAATGAATAGTTAAAGCTGTATTTTAAATTTTGTTTTGAGTTTATTTTGATAAAACATTTAAACACTAATGCCATTTTGATTACAAAGTTGTCAAACAACTCTTCTCTGACAGTTGCTCTCGGCACAGTTTCAGCTAACCTAAAAAATGTACAATTTCAACAAAAAACTGTTAACTTCAACTAACCTTTGGTTGCCATTTTGTTTTCCATTAGTTTGTTTACGTCAAAATTGCAGGTGCCTTTGCGTGCTGCTGAAAAAACATAAACAGAAACAAAATAAGAAAACAAAATTCCGTAGTCAAACAATGTGTTATTCATGTAAGACTTCATAAAAAATCCCAAATAAAATACAAAAAACAAAGATGAGCAATTGAATGATGAATGATGATGATGCTGATGATGATGATGATGATGATGATGATGATGATGATGAATGATGAATGATGATGATGATGATGATGATGATCATGATGGTTATGATGATGAAGATGATTTTTTTGGGTTTTCTGTTATTAATTATTGCTAGTGTTATTATTATTACTTTTATTATTATTATGACTTTTATTACTATATATAATTATTGCTTATTTTATCATTTATTAATATTTTAAGTACTATTTTTAGTATTATTCTTATTAATATTATCATTATATCTATTATCTATTATCTATTATTATTATTATTAACTACTACAAACTATTACTATTAGGTGTAACAAACCATAAACCTTCTCCCTAAGCCTAGAACTTAGCCTAAAACTTCCCGTGGTGTCCATTCCGAGGCACAAGGACCTAGAGCCACATCGCCATCGATAATCTGCAGGCCAAACCAGCACCACCGATTAAAATAAAAAAAGTTGACAAAAACAACAAAAGAACAAAACTCGATACAAAAAAAGAGAAAACATGAAGAAACTAACTCATGGTTTTCGCTCTTCACAGTGCATCCTTTAGAAACGGCACGAGCCGGATATCGACCTCAGCAAACTTTCGCTCTGCTTTTTAAAATACTTGCTTTTCTGAGCAAGGCTCGTGGCACGAGTAACTTCCAAAAAAAAACAAAAAACAAGTACAGAAAAGAAGAACAAAACAGTCAGAACAAGACAGAGGACAAGGACAAGGACAGAGTACAAAAAACTCAGGATACAGGATACAAAAGGTGCAAACTGGAAATTACATGAATAGAAAATGTTATCTTCAACTAACCTTTGGATGCCATTTTGTTTTCCATTACTTTGTTTTCGTCCAAATTGCAGGTGCCTTTGCGTGCTGCTGAAAAAACATAAACAGACACAAAAAAAGAAACCAAAATTCTGTATTCAAATAATGTGTTATTCATGTAAGACTTCATAAAATTTCCTAAATTAAATACAAAAAACAAAGATGAGCAATTAAATGTTGATAATGATGATGATGATGATGATGATGATGAATGATGATGATGATGATGATGATGATGATGATGATGATGAATGATGATGATGATGATTGATGATGATGATGATGATGATGATCATGATGGTCATGATGATGAAGATGATTTTTTTGGGTTTTCTGTTATTAATTATTACTACTAATGTTATTATAACTACTTTTATTATTATTAGTTTATTATTATTATATATAAATATTGCTTATTTTATCATTTATTAATATTTTAACTACTATTTTTTGTATTATTCTTATTATTCTTATTATTATTATCATTATACCTATTATCTATTAAAATTATTATTAACTACTATGAACTATTACTATTAGGTGTAACAAACCATAAACCTCATCGCTGAGCATAGACCTTAGTCTAAAACTTCCAGTGGTGTCCATTCCGAGGCACAAGGACCTAGAGCCACATCGCCATCGATGATCTGCAGGCCAAACCAGCACCACCGATTAAAATAAAAACAGTTGACAAAAACAACAAAAGAACAAAACTCAATACAAAAAAGAGAAAATATGAAGAAACTTACTCGTGGTTTTCGCTCTTCACAGTGCATCCTTTAGACATGGCACCAGCCGGATGTCCGACCTCAGCAAACTTTCGCTCTGCTTTTTAAAATACTTGCAAGGCTTGTGGCACGAGTAACTTCATAAAAAAAACATAAAACAAGTACAGAAAAGAAGAACAAAACAATCAGAACAAGACAGAGGACAAGGACAGAGTACAAAAAACTCAGGATACATGATACAAAAGGTGCAAACTGGAAATTACATGAATAGAAACTGTTAACTTCAACTAACCTTCGGTTGCCATTTTGTTTTCCATTACTGTGTTTTCGTCCAAATTGCAGGTGCTTTTGCGTGCTGCTGAAAAATCATAAACAGAAACAAAATAAGAAAACAAAATTCCATAGTCAAACAATGTGTTATTCATGAAAAACTTCATAAAATTTCCCGAATAAAATACAAAAAACAAAGATGAGCAATTGAATGATGATGATGATGAATGATGATGATGAAGAATGATGATGCTGATGATGATGATGATGATGATGATGATGATGATGATGATAGTGATGATGAATGATGATGATAATGATCATGATCATGATGATGATTTTTTTGGATTTTCTGTTATTAATTATTATTACTAGTGTTATTATTATGACTTTTATTATTATATATAATTATTGCTTATTTTATTATTTATAATGACGAAAATTAGGTGTAACAAACCATAGACCTTTTCCCTAAGCCTAGACCGTAGCCTAAAACTTTCGTGGTGTCCATTCCGAGGCACAAGGACATAAAGCCACATCGCCATCAATGATCTGCAGGCCAAACCAGCACCACCGATTAAAATAAAAACAGTTGACAAAAACAACAAAAGACAAAACTCAATACAAAAAAGAGAAAATATGAAGAAACTTACTCGTGGTTTTCGCTCCTTACAGTGCATCCTTTAGAGACACCACCAGCCAGATATCGACCTCAGCAAACTTTCGCTCTGCTTTTTAAAATACTTGCTATTCTGAGCAAGGCTTGTGGCACGAGTAACTTCCAAAAAAAACATAAAACAAGTACAGAAAAGAAGAACAAAACAATCAGAACAAGACAGAAGACAAGGACAGAGTACAAAAAACTCAGGATACAGGACACAAAAGGTGCAAACTGGAAATCACATGAATAGAAACTGTTAACTTCAACTAACCTTTGGTTGCCATTTTGTTTTCCATTACTTTGTTTTCGTCTGAATAGCAGGTGCTTTGCATGCTGCTGAAAAAACATAAACAGAAACAAAAAAAGAAAACGAATTTCCGTATTCAAACAATGTGTTATTCATGTAAGACTTCATAAAATTTCCCAAATTAAACACAAAAAACAAAGATGAGCAATTGAATGATGAATGATGAATGATGATGATGATGATGATGATGATGAATGATGATGATGATGATGATGATGATGATGATGATGATGATGATGATGATGATGATGAATGACTATGATGATGATGATGATGATGATCATGATGGTCATGATGATGATGATGAATTTTTTGGGTTTTCTGTTATTAATTATTACTACTACTGTTATTACAACTATAATTATTATTATTATGACTTTCAAAATTGTATATAAATATTGCTTATTTTATCATCTATTAATATTTTAACTATTATTTTTAGTATTACTCTTATTATTATTATCAATATATCAATTATCTATTATCTATAATTGTTAACTACTAAGAACTATAACTATTAGGTGTAACAAACCATAAACCTTCTCCCTAAGCCTAGAGACCTTAGCCTAAAACTTCCCGTGGTGTCCATTCCGAGGCACAAGGACCTAGAGCCACATCGCCATCGATGATCTGCAGGCCAAACCAGCACCACCGATTTAAATAAAAACAGTTGACCAAAACAACAAAAGAACAAAACTCAATACAAAAAAGAGAAAACGTGAAGAAACTTACTCGTGGTTTTCGCCCTTCACAGTGCATCCTATAGACATGGCAACAGCCGGATGTCCGTCCTCTGCGAACTTTCACTCTGCTTTAAATTGCAAGTGCTTTGCGTGCTGCTGAAAAAACATGAACAGAAACAAAACACAACAACAAAATTCCGTAGTCAAACAATGTGTTATTCATGTAAAACTTCATAAAATTTCCCAAATAAAATACAAAAAACAAAGATGCAATTGAATGATGAATGATGATGATGATGATGATGATGATGAATAATGATGAATGATGAATGATAATGATATGATGATGATGAATGATGATGATGATGAATGATGATGATGAAGATGATGTGATGATGATGATGATGAATGATGATGATGATGATGATAATGGTCATGATGATGATGATGCTATTTTTAGCATTATGCTTATTATTATTATTATTATATCTATTAGCAATATTATTATTATTAACTACTATGAACTATTACTATTAGGTGTAACAAACCATAAACCTTCTCCCTTAGCGTAGACCTTAGCCTAAAACTTCCCGTGGTGTCCATTCCGAGGCACAAGGACCTAGAGCCACATCGCCATCGATAATCTGCAGGCCAAACCAGCACCACCGATTAAAATAAAAACAGTTGCCAAAAACAACAAAAGAACAAAACTCAATACAAAAAAGAGAAAACACAAAGAAACTTACTCGTGGCTTTCGCCCTTAACAGTGCATCCTTTAGACATGGCACCAGCCGGATGTCCATCCTCTGCGAACTTTCACTCTGCTTTATATTGAAAGTGCCTTTGCGTGCTTCTGAAAAAACATAAACAGAAACAAAAAAAGAAAACAAAATTCCGTAGTCAAACAATGTGTTATTCATGTAAAACTTCATAAAATTTACCAAATAAAATACAAAAAACAAGATGAGCAATTGAATGATGAATGATAATGATGATGATGAATGATGAATGATGATGATGATGATGATGAATGATGATGATGATGATGATGATGATGATGATGATGATGATGATGATTATGAATGATGATGATGATGATGATCATGATCACGATGGTCATGATCATGATCATGATGGTCATGATCAAGATGATGATTTTTTTGGGTTTTTCTGTTATTAATTATTATTACTAGTGTTTTATTATTGCTTTTATTATTATTATGACTATTATTATTATATATAATTGTTGCTTATTTTATCATTTATTTAAATTTTAATTACTATTTTTAGTATTATTCTTATTATTATTATTATTATATCTATTATCATTATAATTAACTACTATGAACTATTACTATTAGGTGTAACAAACCATAAATAATCTCCCTAAGCCTAGATCTTAGCCTAAAACTTCCCGTGGTGTCCATTACGAGGCACAAGAACCTAGAGCCACACCGCCATCGATAATCTGCAGGCCAAACCAGCACCACCAATTAAATAAAAAACAGTTGACAAAAACAACAAAAGAACAAAACTAAATACAAAAAAGAGAAAACATGAAGAAACTTACTCGTGGTTTTTGCCCTTCACAGGGCATCATAGCATGGCACCATCCAGATGTCCGTCCTCTGCGAACTTTCACTCTGCTTCAAATTGCAAGTCCTTTGCGTGCTGCTGAAAAAACAGAAACATAAACAAAAAAAGAAAACAAAATTCCGAAGTCAAACAATGTGTTATTCATGTAAAACTTCATAAAATCTCCCATATAAAATACAAAATACAAAGATGAGCAATTGAATGATGAATGATGATGATGATGATGAATGATGATGATGATGATGATGATGATGAATGATGAATGATGATGATGATGATGATGATGAATGATGATGATGATCATGATGATGAATGATGATGATGATGAATGATGATGATGATGATCAAGATGATGATCATGATTTTTTTGGGTTTTCTGTTAATAATTATTATTACTAGTGTTATTATTATGACTTTGATAATTATATATAATTATTGCTTATTTTATTTTTATTAATATTTTAACTACTATTTTAGGTATTATTCTTATTATTATTATTATTATTATATCTATTATCATTATATTATTATTATTATTGACTACTATGAACTATTACTATTAGGTGTAACAAACCATAAACCTTCTCCCTAAGCCTGACTTTAGCCAAAAACTTCCCGTGGTGTCCATTCCGAGGCACAAGGACCTAGAGCCACATCGCCATCGATAATCTGCAAGCCAAACCAGCACCACCGATTAAAATAAAAACACTTGACAAAAACAACGAAAAAAAAAACTTTATACAAAAAAGAGAAAACATAAAGAAACTTACTCATGGTTTTCGCCCTTCACAGTGCATCCTTAAAACACGGCACCAGCCGGATGTCCGACCTCTGCGAACTTACGCCCTGCTTCAAATTGCAGGTGCCTTTGCGTGCTGCTGAAAAAAATAATCAGAAACAAAAAAAGAAAACAAAATTCCGAAGGCAAACAATGTGTTATTCATGAAAAACTTCATAAAATTTCCCGAATAAAATACAAAAAACAAAGATGAGCAATTGAATGATGAATGATGAATGATGAATGATGAATGTGATGATGATGATGATGATAATGATGAAGATGAATGATGAATGATGAATGATAATGATGATGATGATGATGATGATAATGATGAATGATGATGATGATGAATGATGATGATGATGATGATGATGATGATGATGATGATGAATGATGATGATGAAGATGATGATATGATGATGATGATGATCATGATCATGATGAGATTTTTTTGGGTTTTCTGTTATTAATTATTATTACTAGTGTTATTATTATGACTTTTATTATTAGATATAATTATTGCATATTTTATTTTTATTAATATTTTAACTACTATTTTTAGTATTATTCTTATTAATATTATTATTATATCTATTAGCATTATCATTATTATTATTAATGACTACTATGAACTATTACTATTAGGTGTAACAAACCATAAACCTTCTCCCTAAGCCTGACTTTAGCCAAAAACTTCCCGTGGTGTCCATTCCGAGGCACAAGGACCTAGAGCCACATCGCCATCGATAATCTGCAAGCCAAACCAGCACCACCGATTAAAATAAAAACAGTTGACAAAAACAACGAAAAAAAAAACTTTATACAAAAAAGAGAAAACATAAAGAAACTTACTCATGGTTTTCGCCCTTCACAGTGCATCCTTAAAACATGGCACCAGCCGGATGTCCGACCTCTGCGAACTTACGCCCTGCTTCAAATTGCAGGTGCCTTTGCGTGCTGCTGAAAAAATATAAACAGAAACAAAAAAAGAAAACAAAATTCCGAAGGCAAACAATGTGTTATTCATGTAAAACTTCATAAAATTTCCCAAATAAAATACAAAAAACAAAGATGCAATTGAATGATGAATGATGAGATGATGATGAATGATGATGATGAT
>JBBHKE010003414.1:0-10510 GCA_037447655.1 Zygnema cylindricum
TTTTTTGTCATTTTTTAAAATTTGGCGTATGGATCCGAAAATTTATGACATCCGTTTTCCCATTTTTAAAGTGTGAACCACGCAATTATTGTCAATAAAAAGTATTGATGACCAACAAAGGTTGGGGACCAAAGTCCTAAAGGACTCAAAACACAACAAAAATGCTTTAAAAGCCTAAAATGAAAGAAAACAAAAAAAAGAAAGTAAGTACAAACAAAACTAAACTATTGAAATACTACAAACTAACCTAGACGCTAAAACTTGAAACTATGCTCAACTAAAAATCAGAACTATGGATATCATCTATATGCGCCGGTTGGCGCGGCGGTAAGTCTCGCAGTCCTCGGCCATCGGGCACCACCGTGCTCTGGCATATAATGGCCGAAGCTTGGGAACGTTGAAGGGCGACAGAGATGCGTTGGCTGTAGAAAGTCGACATGAGAGCTGGAGAAGGGCTGCTAGGCCCTCTGACTTCGAAAGATCGTCGAGCACAATCACGCAAAAAGTTGTCGAAAGACGAGTCCAACGTCCCAAATATCTCCAAAGCAAATGGTGTGAAACTATCCGCTGGGTCTTGGTGCGCGTAGTCACGTTCTTTCGAAGCCGCTGCATCCCGAGCCGCAACACCAGTATATAATGCCGCGCGCGAGGAAACATGGGATCCTGTAGGGTTTGTGAAAACTACGTCCCCCAAAGTTCTTGTCGAGCCATGCAGAAAAACTAGATCCACACGAGGACCCCATGTAACCCTAGATTGAGAACGTTGTGGTAATATGTGCGACACCTCGCGCTTGACTGTGTACCTTGCTTTAGAACCCACGGCAGTGATAGCATCCCGTGCCATGTCGTGCGCTGTTGTTCGCTCCCCACCATGTGAGCAACGTAGCACATGTACCCCGCCGTCATATATTGACCACAAATGCAACGGCTTGCCTAAAAGGGAAGGGGCGTGCCGCCGTGAGGCTTCGCTAAATGAAAATTGAGGAGAAGATAAACGCAGCGAAGTGAAAATCGGTGTAGCAATAAGCCAAGCTCCAGCCCTTGGCCCCGAACACGATCGAAGTCGACTCCGCGCTTCAACCGTAGGGAGCGCCTGAAGAAGATCATTGAATTCGGCGGCGACGACCTTGTCGGCGATGTGTTGTTGCACGCGTGAGTGAATTGCGGTAATGAGGGAAGGGAACGCGGGAACTTTAGCTTGGGCCTCAACAGGTAAAAGCACCCGAGAAAACAATAAAGCTTTTTGGAATGAGAGCAAACCCTCATCGACGTGAGAGACCGCATGAGCTAGAATAGGAGTGTCGTCCACCAAAAACCTTGAAGAAATAAAAGATGCTACCAAAAATGAAAAAAATGTACAATAGTTCAGAAAGTACGAAAGTACCAATGTTTAAGATGACATTAACGCGCGACAATTCTAAACTATTCGAGCGTCACCTGTTGAAACGAGCGTCCAAACAGTTAACTTTTATATTGTTGTAATTTATAAATCTTTATTTCAGTAAATAGGGGTACAAATAACTTAGGATATTTTTCCTAGTAGTCTACTGCAATACTTATCTTAATTAGTGTTACAGTAGCAAAAGCTACAGTAGAGTGTATTGTACTTTTTGCAAGGACACGTGTCGGCGAAAGAACGTATGCGGGTTTTTCGGAGTAGCGCTGACAGTGAGCCATACGTGTCAAAAAGTTGACGATGCGATTCACATGATCGGACGAACGGGATCTGACCCGAGTATTCCGGAAACATATGGTACAGCTCGACGTTACCATCGTCAATCGAATCTGTTCCAACGGACGCGATTCACTTGGGACCACAAGCGTGATTCTCGAGGGACCACAAGCGTGATTCGCGTGGGACCACAAGTGACGAAGCACTCAGGTGCTTCGTACTACACGACCACATTCGGCTAGACTTTAGCGGTCACTGCTGACAAAGCATTTGGAACGTTTTGTGTACGGTTAGAACGTTTTGTGTACGGTTCAGTTTCTGTAAATATCTAGATAACATTAGTTTGTTGTTTAGTGTGATATAAAATAGTGTTTAATTAATCAGGTTTTTAGAAAAATAGTAATTAGGGTTTTGAGGTACAGTGACGTACAGGTAGGATGGTTTGTCGTTAGTCAGGATAATAACCGTAGTAACGGTTACCCGAATTAGTGTAGATCAGTAGATATACACTGTGAGTATATAACTTAGGACTTAGCCAATTTTGTAGTATCTATTTCTGGGAATATGATTTTCTAAGGGCAGTTTTTGGGAAACTTCCAGACATCATATCTTATGGTTTACAAGGTCATTTGGGCTGCAATTTTGGGAATTGTCAGTTTACCGTATTGTGTACTAATGTGGCAAATTTGAAGCATGTTGGCTTTCTGAGTCATGTTTTGTGTCAGTTCTAAGTTGGCTGTTGAGTGGGTACTTTGATAATTTCTGTTGTTTTCATGTCAACTTCCACTACTATTGCTGGTTCTTCGCCTGCAATGGTGATTGTATAACAACATATATGACCGATTACGTTAGAGCATAAAACTACGACCAATTACAAGGATGTATCGGGCACGGATCCGACTAGAACCCACGTTTCTTCTCGCGCGACGGTACATACGGGAGTGGCGGCTCGGGACGCAACAACTTCTAAGGAAATAGATTACACTCACTTAGACCCGGCGGACCAATTTGTGCCATTTGCCGCATAAATTTTCGGTACTTTGGACAGGTCCTTCGATGATTTCCTCCGTGACTGTACGAAAAAAACCTTCGAGATTTGAGGTCTGGGAAGCCTTCCCCCGAGCCTTCTCGTTGCCTTTTGCCGTCAACAAGTATCACTGGCTCTTCAACGAGCGCAAGTTGCGGCCCTTCTACGGCGGAGCACGGTGGTAGATGATCGGCGGGGCCTCCCAG
Source organism: Zygnema cylindricum (assembly GCA_037447655.1). NCBI lineage: Eukaryota > Viridiplantae > Streptophyta > Zygnematophyceae > Zygnematales > Zygnemataceae > Zygnema > Zygnema cylindricum. The sequence goes on from JBBHKE010003414.1 coordinate 2,906, forward strand.
ATCTTCCACCAAGGGATCGAATCCACATCCACGATCTTCGGGGGTGTGGAGTTTAGTTTCTTAGGGTTGTGTAGTTTTCCCTTTTGTTTGGTGTCATCTTTAGTAAATTTGCTTACTTTTGGCAGTTGTTTTAGTTAGATATGGTGTCTCCATATGTTTTCTTTACCTTAGTTTCCTTTGGTTATTGTTTAGCATTAAACGTCTATTTCCTCTTTTTGAACCCCTTTGTACCTTGATGGATTTTTCCATCGCACTTTTTGAAATAAAATTTACATTTCTGAAGGATCGCAAATCGGTGTCAGTCAAACAGGAACGTACAATAATTTAATATTGCACATAGATGTCCAATTCGTACGGATTTTGACTTTTTAATGAAAATTATGTAGTATTCGTGGATTTCATACTTTTCGTATATTTTGTACGGTTTTCATTCTACTGTGAGAAAATGTACGAAAAGAGTGACCCTAGAAAATCCTTAAAAAATCTTAAAATGTACGAAAGATATACGGAAATGTACAAAACTATACAAAAAATATACGAAAACTGTACTGAAATATACAAAAACGTACGAAAACGTACTCTAAAAACCATAAATTCTCGAAAAAATCTACGAAAGTTGTATTGAATATACGAAAATGTACCCTGAAACCCTAAAATTCTGCTTAAATAACCCTCAAATGCACGGAAAAGTATAGAAATATACGTAAATGTACGAAAAGTGTGACACTAGAAAATCCGTAAAAATCCAGAGAATGTACGAAAAACATACGGAAATGTACAAAAAAAATACAAAAAATCTACGATGGTTATACTGAAATATACGTAAAAGTACGAAAATGTACCTTAAAAACCATTAAATTCCGGAAATTCTAAGACATTCGCATTGAACTATACGAAAACGTACGATTATGTACCTTAAACACTCTCAAATCTTGCATAGCTAACCCTAAAATGTACCGAAATGTACAAAAATGTACAAACGTGCACAATAAGGTACAAATTCTATTAACTTTTCAAAATCGTTTGATGCGCATTGTACGTAGTATTCGTTAGTTTACTCTGTGCGTTTTATGTGTAGAGGACCATCTACGGTATTGACAGATACTGTACTTCTAACTGATTGTAGCGCAAACACTTTCGAAATTAAGTGAGGGAATTGATCATGGTAGTGAAGGTTATACGTTAAGTACGCAATGGTACAAGGAAAGTACCGATGAGTCAAAATTTGACGGTCAATCAGTCGGACATCTTTGACTTTCAAAATATTGTTTCAACCGCTTAAAATTTTACCGCGCCTGCGAACATCGACCGTCATAATAAAATCAGTAATTCACACGGCCTACCAAGGTTTACGGTAACAAAATTGTTGCAACCACATGTAAATAAAAGTGTTGCGCAGAGTCACTTTTTGTCTTTACGTGAGCTCCACGATGAGAAGCATAGTTCAATAGTAGGCGTTTTTATGGTAGGCCTTTGGTAGGCGCACAAAACTTGGCACAAAACTCGCGTAGAGTAGGCATACTTTATGTGTGTATGTTGTGCACACTCTGTACCAACGTAGGAATCTGACGTATCATCATAGCACAGCGCACGCCGCTGGACAAAATTTTGTAGCGAACTGACACGGCGTAGGATAACATTCCGCGGGAAAAAAAACCCGGAAAAAAAAGCGCGGACGTAAGTCCTATCGTAAGTTGTGTTATGGGCTTTTCATGTGATCTTCTTAGATCGCTACTTTGATCAGGCACCATCCGATCATCTAATTCGGACGGTTTAAATAAAAAATACCTCAAAACTCACTGAAAAAAAAAGATTTGTCCGAATGTTTTTCAAAATTTAGGCATGATGTTTAATTCTCTACCTATCGATGTGCAACTCAACCCTGTTACTATTATTCCTCCACATATTGTACCCTGTTACTATGTACCTCCGAATCTAAAAATGTTGTTTTTTTCCCCACTACACGACAATTCCTACTTCCCGCTACAATGTACCTCCGGATCTAAAACTGTTGTCTTCTTCCCCACTACACGACATTTCCTACTTCCCGCTACTATGTACCTCCGGATCTAAAATTGTTGTCTTCTTCCCCACTACACGACATTTCCTACTTCCCGCTACTGTGTACCTCCGGATCGAAAATTGTTGTCTTCTTCCCCACTACACGACATTTCCTACTTCCCGCTACTATGTACCTCCGGATCTAAAATTGTTGTCTTCTTCCCCACTACACGACATTTCCTACTTCCCGCTACTATTTACCTCCGGATCCCGCCTGCGGCCGCTGCCAACCGCACGAACGCCGGCGAAACCATAGGTGCGACCCCCCTATATCATTACCGACCACTCCCCCCCCCCTCCCATGAATCGCTAGACTCCCCGTCCCCCCATATAGCGAGACTCCCCGTCCCCCCATATAGTGAGTTTATCATACACGCGCTCACGCACACACACACACACATACACGCGCACAAACAAATTAAAAAAAAAAAAACAAACAATTATTCCAATACCCCCCCCCCCCCCCCCTATACCCCTTACACACCCGACAACCGATACTAAAACCCTCTTCCTCCTTCCTTTACCCCCCTCCCCCCCTTCTCTCCCCCCCCCCCCCCCCCCCCCCGCCCCTTTTCCAAAAAAAAAAAAAAAAAAAATATTTGGTTTGATATTTCCCCCTCCCCCTTTATACCCCCTCCACACCCTAAAACCGATACTTGATTCCCCCTCCCCCCCCCCCCCCCCCCCCCCCCCCCCCCCTTCCCCCCCCCCTCCCCCCCCCTCCCCCTCTCTCAACCCGCCCTTTCCCTTTCGAAAAAAAAAAAAAAAATGAAAAAAATAATAACAACAATAGATAAATAAATAAATCTCCCCCCTCCCCCCCCCTCTTTTACCCCTTACACACCCAAAAACCGATACTTAAACACACACAAACACACACACCCACTCAACCAATTTTTTTTTCTTTCTAAACATCAATTCTCTCCTCCTCACCTCCTGGTTCCGTCCCACTACCATTTTCACCATCTATTTCACGTGGTTTACTTTCCCCCTTCCCACTTTCCCTTTCCTCTCCCTCTCACAATTCTCATGCATCACCCTCTCATTCAATAACTATGGCCGACAAAGCATCCTCGCCCCCTCTCTCTCTCTCTCATCTCCTCCACCTCCACCTAAACCCTGCCATCAAGCCTCAAAACGGATAGAATGTATTGGGTGCCACAACCATTTCGCGGCGGGTGCCGGTATTTCCTGGCATACAAAGAGTTGTCAACGATTTTTTGGCCCAGGGAGGCCCATCCTCTAGTACCCTTCTTTCCACCGCACTCCCATCCCGACCTACAAGCAAAGATTGGGCATTTGTACGCGAATTAGACGTGCTTAGAGCGTATGATTTGGGATCACCCCCGTCCACGATTATACACGCGGATCCCCATGGTTGTGCGGATTATAGTACAGGACGCCCTCCACCTCCCTTTGACCTTTATTTGTTCCTATCCCACGGATGTTAGACCTTGGCACCTCCTTTTCATGTTTTCTCTTTGGGTTCTAGTCTTACCACGCCGTGGAGGTGGTAGCGGGGCCCGAGAAACTATGGCTTGTTGCCGTCGATTCCTTCGAGGTGATTGGAAGGCCCTTCACGCCGAGCACGAGGATCGAGTTGCGAGTGTTTCCTTCACACCACGTGGTAGATCTAAGACTTTAGATCTACCATCCTCTTATCGTCGTGCGGTTCATTTGGGCCGAGTTGGTGAGCTCTCTCGAGCGGTTCGCGCCCTCCAACAGTTTAATCCTGCTCCTCGGTCTACTAAGACTATCGAGATTCTTCGATCTCTCCATCCACCGGCTCCCAACCCTCAATCCCCCTCTATTCACACCTTTGAGCCATCAGAGTGTTTTATCCTAGATCGAGACGCTTTCAGTAAAGCCCTTACAACTTCTCCACATCTTTCAGCAGGGGGTCCATCGGGCACAGTTTATGAGTTATTTCGCAACGTCTTGCCTCCGGAATCAGGTGCACGAGGTTTTGATGTGTTTTTTCGAGTTTGTTCTCTTATTCCCGGTGGTACTGTTCCCTCTCGTATATGTGATCTCCTTACGGCCTCCCACCTTGTAGCTGTCACCAAACCCAATGGGGAAGTTCGTCCTATTGTCGTGGGCGAGGTGTTGTACCGATTGGTGGCCCGTGCCATCTGCATCCAGCTCCAACCCGCTTTCCATGATTATTTCTCTCCTCGTCAGTTTGGAGTGGCAACCTGGGGAGGTTGTGAAGCTGTGGTCCACGGGATCCGAGCGTTGTTGGATGCCCATCCGGATTATTTAGTCCTTCAAGTTGATGTTTCTAATGCTTTCAATACAATGGGTCGTAATGGCATTTTTTCAGAGCTTATGGCTGCACCTTCTCCAACTATCCAAATATTTCCTTTTGTGAGGGCCTTTTATTCTTTGAGCAGCAGCCTCTCTTTTTCCATTGATGGTGATTTGGTCCCACTTTCTTCCACGACCGGCACTCGTCACGACGATCCACTTGGAGGCTCTTTGTTTGCCCTTGCTCATTACCGAGCCCTCCGAGCTTCCGCGGCGGCTTTTCCATCTTGCCTCTTCCCTTTAGTTGCGGACGACACACACATTATCCGTCCTTGGGACCAAGTTATACCGGCCTATACCTTTTTCAAGGATCGTTTCGCGGAACTCAATCTTTTTGTCCAACCCACTAAGTGTGTTGTGTGGTCCCCCAATGCTTTTCCTCCTTCTTTCATTCCACCTCTTGGTTTTCAGACTCCTCCATCAGAAGGCATTCGTGTGTTAGGTTGCCCTCTCGGTTCTGATCTATACATCAAGCAATTTCTTGATTCTGCTCTTCAGACAGATTTGTCCCATGTGGATGACCTTCCTAACCTTTCCGGTCCCCAAGTGGCTTTTGCACTTTTAACTCGGTGTTTCCCCCATCGCCCCTCCTACCTAACTCGTACTTCCCTTCCCACTCCTACTTTTGTGTCGTCCCTTTCTGCAACTGACGATCGGCTCATGTACATCCTTCATACTTTGTTAGGTTGTGGGGCTTTTGATTGTGAGTCTGGGCATGCAGCCCGTATCCAGGCTAATCTTCCAGTCTCTGCAGGTGGTTTGGGTTTACTGTCGACGGCCCGTGTTGCTCCAGCTGCCTATTTGGAAAGTTGGTGCCTTGTTGCTTCCAGTATCGTCTCTCGTTTTTTGGCTGGGGACACTCCTATTCTTGCTACTAATGTACCCCGAGTTTCGGACGGTGTGCTCGCCCTCCAGCGGTCCCTTCTCGATGCATCTCCTTCTCTTACTCTTGCTGCTATCGCGGATATGCCAGTTCTTTCCACTCTTGTTTCGACATCAGTTGCACGTGTTTAGGAATCCATTTCTGATAAGGCTGTCGCCGCTATTAAGTTCGAGCTTCTCGAGGCGCTTCCTTCTAATACTTCGCGTGCACGCTTTCTTTCCTGTGGCGGACCTGGTTCAGGAGCTTGGCTTTTGGCTATCCCTATCTTATCTACCCTCCGATTCACCCCGGCTCAATTCACCACGACCCTTATGTTTCGGCTTGGCCTCCCTCATCCACCTTTGCTTGGCTCTCTTGTTTGCTCTTGTGACCACATTCTGGATCCCGACGGCATTCATTTGCTTTGTTGCTCCCACGAAGGCGAGTTGATTCATGCGCACGACACGATTCGAGACACCATTGCTTCTATTGCTTCCGAGGGAGGATATTCTGTCCGTCGGGAAGTTTCCCACATTATTCCTTCCTGTCGGATTGACATTGTATTACTTGATGGTGCGCGTCGTACATTTGGTGAAGTTGTTTTGGCAAACCCTACTTCTGATACTGTTGTCAGTCGGGCAGCTCGACATGTGGGCGTGGCCGCACGCGACGCGGCTAGGAGGAAGGAGCGTGATTATGCTCATCGCGATATTATGGATGGTTTCATTCCGATGGCGGTGGAGATATTTGGTTGTTTGGGTGTGGCTTTGGACGAGTTTCTCCGTGCTTGTGGTCGGCGTTCGTTTGAGCGGTGGGACCTGGGAGCCCTTCAGTTTCAGTACTTACTTCCTTTTACCGCCCTTCAGCGAGTGCAGGCTTCTATCCTACTTGGATCGTCTATTGCGGCTACGGATCGTCGATGTGTCCCGGAACTCCCTCCTCGTGCTCCTCCGGGGTTCGGGGACTTACGTGGTTGCTTTGCGTAGATTTTTAGTTATGTTGGGGTTTTGTTGTTAGGTGTTTGCTCTTTCTTTTGGTGTTTCGTTTGTTGTTTTTTGCTTTTTTGCGTGTTTTCCGTCTACTAGCTGTCATTTCGTGTTTTCGTTGGTTTTGCCTTGCTCATCGTTTTATTTTTTTCCCCCAACATGTAGTTTTTCAATTTTTGCCGTGCTATTTCTCTTTTGTTCCCATGGACTCAGATGGTTTACCATCGCGCTTTTTAATAAAGTCAGCCCCTTTTTTAAAAAACTGAAGTACTATAAGTCTTGTACGGAAACATTAAAACGCACAAAACGAAATAAACTTTTTACATTATAATAAAAAAAATAGTATAGTGTACAAAGTTTATCTCGTTTCATGCATTTTAATATTTCCGTACAAGACTTATGAAACACCGCGAATCGTAATTAGAGTAAAGAAATAATTAGTGTAAAGAAATGAAAAAAATAATTAACGTTATCAATTCTAATTTGAGTAATAAATTGTTTTCAAAAAAAAAAAATACTCTAATTTATCAATAACTCTAATTTAGATTTCTTACCGTAATAATTATCCGCGGTAAATATCTCTACTGTAACTTAGGTACATGTACAGAATCTGACAGAACGTACAGTTCCACGTCATTATGACGTTTGCACTACGCGGTTTGTGAAAACGCAGTTACATGATAACGGCCTGTATTAAATCATTTTCTGTTTTTTTCTAGTTAATAAAGTACAATTTTGCACGGCCAGACACCCACCGTACGCCACACTATTTAGAACGACAATATATTAGAGTTGTTAACGCTGATTCAAAAAGTACCTTAAATAATGGAAATAACAATTTAGAATTATGTACTCTATTTAGGGTGATAGAGTCAATATTTGGGGCGGCGGAATTAGCGTACATAACGCTAATTACGATTCGCGGGGTACTTCAGTTTTGAGAGGTTTCGTTTCAATTTGCTTCTAAGTTCAATGTAGCGCTTGACGATTAAGTTTAAATTTTTCGGCTAAGTTAGAATCCAAACTTGCTCTCACCGTGGAGCTCACGTAAAGACAAAAAGTGACTGTGCGCAACACTTTTATTTACATGTGGTTGCCGCAGTTTTGTTACCGTAAACCTTGGCCGGCCGTGTGAATTACTGTTTTTATTATGACGTTCGACGTTCGCAAGCGCGGCAAAATTTTAAGCGGTTGAAACAATATTTTGAAAGTCGAAGATGTCCAACCGATTAATCGTCAAATTTTGACTCAACGGTACTTTCCTTGTACCATTATGTACTTCAAACGTACAACCTTTGACAAAATGACGTAAGTGACTGTGCGCAACCAAAACAGTCACTGCCATGATCAATTCCCTTAAATGATTAATTTATCATTGGTTTATGGTAT
>JBBHKE010003418.1:0-113161 GCA_037447655.1 Zygnema cylindricum
GATATAATGCACAGCTAACATTGCATTCACAAATGTCCCACCTACTTTTCAAAATGGAAATAGGCGGATTTCTAACAAAATTAATATTTTTCCTTAACAAAGTAAAACAGAAACCAAAAGTTAATGGGAGGGTTTGCCCAATTTCAGTTTCAATTCAGTCACATGTAGCGTACCTGAAAGAGAATTATGGCTCAAATCTCTGCAGAAATATCCCTCACTCCCTCCCAAAGACCCCAAAATAATTACAAATAACATCGTGGAATTTAATTCAAACAAATGACGAGAAAAAAAAATCAACCAACAAAAAATTCATGACATTTGTCTTTGTCCACATGAAGATTCTGGAGGGTAATTCCTATGATTGAACCTCTTTGACAGCCTAATTGACAGTATAATTGACAGCCTTCTCCACATTCATTTCTTCCTAGGAACATTCAAAAGAGTAAAAACGGTACACGGACCAATACTGATCGAGAAAAAGAAGCCGAAAAGAGACAAAAAAAAACCCAAGAAGGGACCAAAAAAGAGACCAGAAAGGACAAAACGAGACGTAAAAGTGACAAACCAGAACGAGAACTCACATTTTCTGCATGTTTGGAAAAGCTTTCAAAGAGGGGACGGTCTGTGAGAGACCATTTCCTGCAAGAGATCTGTCACGTGGAAGAAGACAAAGAAAAAAGAAGTCGATCAGAAGGAGAGGGAGAGGGAAAGGGAGAGGGAGAGGAGGGGAGGAAAGGGTGGATCGAGAGGGAGGGAGAGGTCGGAGGTTGGGAAGGGAGGCGATGCAGTGGGAGAGGAAGAGGGGAACGAGATATAGGAGGAAAAGAAGGAAGAGAAGAACAAGCGAGGGGAAGACAAACTAGAGAAATAGGAAGAAATATGAGCGAGAAGAAGGAAAGAACGGGACAGAGAGGAATTCGAGTATAGAAGAAGGGAAGAGGCAGAAAATGAAGAATAGTTGGAAGAGGGACAGATTGGAGGGATACACAATAGGGAAAGGGAATCAGAGAGCGAGAAAAGAAACGGAGCACAGAAGGTAGAGAGGAAATAAGGAAAAGAAATGGAGACAGAGACCAGACAAGAACAAGAAAAAGTAGAGCAGCAAGAAACGGTAGGATGGGAGGGAAGACAATGAAACAAAAAGTGAAAGTCGTGCAATTGATTTTTAGTCCTTACGAATAACACAATTACACCAAATTTACCCCCCATTTATTCCCCAACAAGCGAGTAATAAAATCACAAGTAAACGAGATTCATTCTCCATTTCCACCCATTTATACCAATATACCGATTTATACCCGCGAGTGTCAACTCACAAATAATCGAGATCTATTCTCCATTTACACCCATTTACATGCATTTATACCCATATATACAGATCTATACCCGCGAGTGTCGACTCACAAATACACGAGATTGGGGAGAGTGGCCGAGGCAAGAGAGGAGAAAAACTTCGTTGCCTTTAAAGGATTGGAAGCCACTGATCTGTCAAAAGACACCCCAAAAAAGATTATATATACCCACATGAACAAGAGGGATAAGAAGAAACAAAAAGACTCAAGAAAATAAGAGGAAAAGAAACTTACAAAGAAGAAGAAAAGTGTAGGGAAGGAGATGAAATGAAAAGAAATTTGGGGTAAAGAACTAAGAGGAATAAACACTATGAGTTAGAAAAGAAAAGGAGGGGAAGGGAGAGGAGAGGAGAGGTGAGGAGAGGAAAAAAAGGAAAGGAAATGAAAGGAAATAATTTGAACGGTAATTCTGTCAGGGCGTTGTTAATTTGCAAACGGTAAAAAAGGTGAAAAATGTCTCACACTGTGGACAGAAGAAACTGAGTTAAGAAAAGAGGAATATTGCGGAAAAGGAAGAAAAATTAAGCGAATAAGTGATTTTTATAGGAATTTTTATAGGAAGGAATTTTTAGAGGAATCTTTCTAGGAAAGATTGTTCTAGGAATTTTTTTAGGAATTTTTTAAGGAAGGATTTTTTTAGGAATTTAGTAGTCTTACAGGACTCTGATTGTTTTGATATCCGCCAATTGGGTGGGGAGATCTGTGAACTGGTTTCCATCCAAAAGACTGCAAAACCAAAAAAAAAAAAAAACTTAAGTAAGAAGAGATTGCAGGAAAGCGAGAAGAAAGACTAAGTTACAAAAGCGAATAAGGATTGAAGCCTTTCCTACACAGAAAACATAGAAGTATTCACTAAAATTGAATGTAAAAGTTAGAAATTATGAAAATAGACGCAGCCAAAAGGAGCTTAGAAAATGAGTGGAACTACAGTTGCATAAAGGTTAAGAGTTATAAACCAAAAACCAAAAAGAAAAGAAAAGAAAAAAAACAAAACAAACAATCTATTCAAATAAGAATAACATTATATATAGAAACTTACAGAGATATTAATGGCAAACCACCGAGGTGAGATGAAATTGTTCCTGAAAGATAATTGTTTCGAAGGTTCCTTTGAATCCCATCATCAGAAAGAAAGTTGAGAAGAGATAAATAAAAGGTCAGTTCCAGGAATCTTCATAGGAAGGTTTTGGAGTACGCAAAAAAAGTTCAACTTTTTCGACCAAATCAACCTCAGATTGTTACATATCTTTCAAGTAAAAACATTTTTGACGATGGACGATTAACTCCGATTTATACTGAATTTCGTCACCTCAAACGAGACTTGATTTTTAAATGACTGACGGACAGCACCAGTTCATATTTTCCTAACAAGTTCAACTTACAAATGCTGGAGATTCTTTAACGAACTAAAATTTGGAATGGGTCCACTGAGTCGATTATTTTCAAGGTCCAAATATCGTAAACTGGTTAAGCCGGCGAGTCCAGGAGGGATGCTGTGAGACAATTGATTGCTCCCTAAAGATCTGACAAAGCCACCCAATTAAATCTAAGCATGAAATGAAAACCAATCACATGATATGAAAATGAACAAAATGAAAACAAAACGAATAAGGAAGTAAAACAACTGAATGTAACGGGTCAAGTACGCAACAGTATGCCATTAAGAATAATGAAAATAATTATAAAAATTACATTCAGCACAGGCCAAGTTCACCACCATTAGTGAGGTGCTTCTCTTCACAAGTTTATCCTTCTCTTACAATAGATAATCCAAATTATTTCAGATGCCATCCTTTTGAATACGGTGAATCAAACACTAGTTCATGTTTTGTCCTAACCAGATATAATAGGTTGGGTAGTCATGTAAAATGGACTAGTGCTCACCACAATTAGTGTCATTTTATTGCCAATTTTTCCACATGATTGTACAATGCAAGTTCATTCAATTTATGTGAGATGTTTTTCTAATGGTGCCAGCCCCCTAATCACATGCTTTCTCCTGAAATACCCACCTTCATACGCCTGAAAGACCTTTGAAGACTTGGCTAGGACACATTTTTCTCCATAATCACGACGGCGAACGAATAGACGTGTGGAGCAGGAGTTTTAAAACTTATTTTTGGTACAATTTGAGTTACAATTTACAATTGTGGAGCACTGGCGGTTTCAGTTACAGTTACAAATACAAATTCAGTTACAACTGCAATTATGCTTTCAGGCTTTATAATAGTAATAGAAACGTTGATTGAATTTTGAGAAGCAATTTGTGTCCAGGCCCTGAGAAAATTTAAGCTCACAGAAACTGCAAGCTTTCCAACTGGTCGAAGCTCGTTGGTATCGCGCCCGTCAAAGAACATCCTCGAAGATTTCTGTACCTCAGGAACGCCGCAGCATAACAATATATAGAAAACTGTCACAAACGAAATACTCCAAAAGTTTACCAGAGGAAGCAAACAAGGAAGAGGGAGAGAAGTGAGGAATAAGAATGCAAGTAAGCTCATGGAGAAGTGGAAAAGGGACAACATTAAATTGGGATGAGAAGGATATGGATAAGAGGTGAAGGAAAAGAAGATCGGGAGGATGAAACATAAGAGGAAACGTAAGAGGAAAACAGGATACGGAGAGGAAAGCAGAGAAAATAAATAGAGAGGAGCAAGTAAGAAATAGGCAAAGGAGAAACAGAAAAGGAGAGGATGACAAGAGATGTAAGTGAACGTCAATCTGAGAGAGGCTTTTGAGGACAAGGAAAAGGACTCACAAATGTGTAAGAGTGAAGGGGAGTAAATCTCCTGAGGGAAGATTCCCAGAAATGCCTGGATTGAGAGATAAGTCCCTGCAGAAAAAATGAGGCAGCTGAGAAAGAAAAAAAAATGAACATCGAACACCAGGCAATACATAATGAATGAAAGTCCCAATAAATGTGGACAAACTTAAACTCGGTATCAACACAAAATTATATTCTCAAATTAACCAAGCGAGAAATCATGGAAAGTACCAAACATTAATAGACGACAATCAAATTTAAAACGGCCCTTTCTACAAGAAAAATAAGGGAGAAATAGACGCATCGCAATTATGCATATGACACCACTCATCGTTATTAACATTGGACATTTTTCAGACTGTCAAAGGCGTTTAACTCTGTAATCGACCGTTGGATTTTTGTTCTGATGCAAGCAAACGAAAGGAGACAGTCTAACCCTTAGATCGTGATGTCACGATTGAACAACAGAAAAGTGTGTAATGAGAAAAAGTACTTTGACTGCCTGGAAAATGTGAACTCGGATAACAATGGGCAATGTACTGTCAATTAGAAGCCAAAGAGACAAAGAGAGAGAGGTAGGGAGGAAGGGGGAAAGAGAGGGAGAGAGAAAGGGGGAGAGAGAGAGAGAAAGAAAGGGGGAGAGAGGGAGAGGCAAAAAAAGTGAGGGGATTTCTTGACTTACAATACTCGTAGAACATCGAGGTCGTAAAGGTTCTCAGAGATGTTGCCCTCAAGGCCCAAGTTGCTCAATTGCCTGAACCACAGGAACTGACAGAACTTGAGAAGGAAACTGAAACCATGGCAGGGTGTTCAAATTAAAACATAACAGAAAAAAGGTGAATCGTAGAAAAAAAGCCAAACCAGAAAAAATTGCAACTATACGGATGGAATGGGGTACAGGGTTGCCTCATTCAAAACTACGCAAAACTTCCTTCAATCTAATGCCCTCAAACCAACACTTATGACTTCCCTCAAATTGCTCGTCCACCCCGAACTCCTTCGCTATCCTTCTTCCCTTCCTTGCCTCCAGTTCCTGCTAGCATAGACAACTAAGAACCTCCCAATTTTGCGTATCGTACAAAAAAAAATAAAAAAAAATGATGAACATAAATATCTTTAGTTGCAGTGGGAATGTGCTCACACAATAACAACGCGAAGTTGTCCAGTTTGATCAAGTTCACATTGAACGCCAGGTGACCACCCTTGGCAGGGGTCGTCTCCAACCCAGCTTTCGAGCACTTTAGGGTTTCCAAAACCTTTCTTAAGGTCTTCCAAGCCATATACTGAGCCCTTTGCCAAAGGTTCCCAACTACGGAGAAAAAATTAGCAGACAGGTTTAGGGAACAAACTTTGTTGACTTTTTTGCAGGTATTTTCACTATCAACGGTTGACAGTACTTGAATGCATGTTACGTAAAAGAAAATTATCTCAAGTCACTGGTACAACATAGAGAGCTGGTACTGAAAAATGTAACGAGGCTGATTTTTGAAGAAAGAGGATCATTTTGTAGAGAATTGTAATTATTCTGAACCATATTTTAGCCGAAACTCATGTGCTTTCCCGGCTGCACATGTGCAAGATTGCTAAACTACTGTGACAGTCCTGCTATCTTTGCATGATCAACTGATGAGGAAAGTGCTGCTGCAAATATAGGTTTTAAGTTGATAATTGATTCTTTCTGTTCTATTTTCTTCAAACGACTATGCGAAGACATGCAGCATGTTGTTTATAACTTCAAAATTCAGCTGCAAAGATTGCGATAAAACATACAAGTCTGACAAATTGAACATTGATGAATCCACCTCAAACTCCATCACGTCACGTCATTTTTAGACCTAATAATTTAATTCAGGCTGGAAACTAACTAAACACTCCACCATTATTGGGTTAAATGTCGATGACATTCTCTATCCATAACACCAAATCAAACTAAAGAGAAAATAAAGTTTTGAAAAAAAAAAACCATGTTGTTTCTCCCTCACCGTCTATAGCTCTCTCAGTGAAACACCCCTGAATGCCCAGGAGAAGAATCAACAGAAAAAAATCCGCCACGCGCCGGATATCCATCTCAGACGCAATTACCAGGAGCTTGCAATGACACGCATCACCTTTTCTTATCCTGCTGTATGTTGATGTTTGCAGTTGAAGTGAGTTATTGACGCGTGAAGTTTTAGGGTATGAAAGATTGAAAGTTTGCAATGTTTGACCTGTTAAAGTTTGGTGAGTATCCAGCATCCAAATAAAAGTTGACCGACAAGCTGAAAGAGCTGCCAGGTGGCAAGTCAGCCGCCACGTGTACACGGAGGACCTAATATATGCTGACGGTACAGAAAATCAGTTTCCGTTGGCTGCACCGACAATAATCCATGTTTATGGTAACAGACGTTTCGGCTTCCAGTGAATGGAAGCCGGCCGTGAATTTGGAAATTTTGCCGGTTACGTACAGAAACGTACAAAATACAAAGGGGTATACTGCTTCGCGCGGAGAGCAAACGGCGGCAGACGGCCGGTACAGGCCGAAACGAGGAGACTCGCGGAGGGTCGAGGAGAATAACGCCGGCCGCCGGATAACCTCGCGGAGACTCCCGCGGATGCCGGTTCGACACATTTGGAATTGGCCCGCGAATACGTCACCGGGCCAGGTATACCTGTCCTAGCTGGCAGCGTACGACGTCTCGCGGGAGAAAATGGGCAAAAACTCAAATACATTTTGCTTCATCTTGGAACTTGAAAGGTACGGCGATTTGGCAGTATTATCATCGCGAGCCACTTCCAGCTCATCTTCACACTTGCACTGAAATCAAATCGCGACCTACTTTTAATCAAAATACTACCTTATTGACGAATAGAAAGCATGGGTTGCACACGTCAAAAGTTTTCATTTGTTTTTTTGCAGTTGGGAGAATACACGAAAAAAAAATTGTTTGTCCGTTTGCTTATGTTGTCCACTTGTGGGCGTCTACAAATGTCATTTTGTAGACGTAGGCAATTGTTTATGTCGTTCACGTGTGGGCGTCAACAAATGACAGTTGGCGTCGACAATTGTCCCAGTATGTCAGGAGCTCTTTGCGGCGTACAAATCATAGTTCAAAAGTAGGTGAAAGTAGGCCCATACAATATGCCTATTGTATGCAAAACATACAATATGCCCTTAAGACCCATATTGTATTGGTCGAAAAATGTAAAAAAATAGTTACAGGGTTGAGTTGCACATCGATCGATAGAGAATTAAACGTCATGTCTAAATTTTGAAAAAAAATCGGACAAAAAAAACAATTTCTGTGAGTTTTGAGGTAAAACTTATTTAAACCGTTAGATTCAAACGATCGGACGGTCTCTAATCAAAGTAGTGATCTAAGAAGATCACATGAAAAGCCCATAATACAACTTACGATAGGACTATCTGTCATATTAGAGCCTGTAATTTTGAACGTCCGCTTGTTTTAGTTCGCTAAAAAAAATCGTCCGTCGGCTTGCGCTGAACTATGATCATACGTCAGATTCGTACGTCCGTACAAGAGTGTCCACAACGAACACCCATACAGTATGCCTACTCTACGTGAGTTTAGTGCCAAGTTTTGTGCGCCTACCAAAGGCCTACCATAAAAACGCCTACTTTTCAACTATGGTACAAATGTCCACAGTTTGTTTCAAGATCGTTGGCGTCTACAAATGTCAGCAGTTTGTTGGCGTCTACAGGTGTCGCAAGTATTGGCGACGTGTACAACTGCCACATATTCAAAATAATGAACGCGCAAGTAACGATTGACATAGGCACACTTTGAAAAGTACACCGTAAAATCAGCGCTAAATTCCAAAATAACGTTTCAAAATATCGGTTACATGGGGACACGCCCTAAGAAGCTATTAGTAAAGTGAACAAAAAAAAAGTATTGTTTTGTGTTTTTTTTAAATCCAAAACTTGAAACTAAAAAATGCAGGTTGTATTATGAAGATTCAAACGTCTGAACGAGGTTTTTTTTCAAGTTATGTTCTCCGTTTTAAATCGTTGCACACCTGCGAAACGGGACAGTGTCGGCTGACATCGCCAGTTATTATGACGCCAATTTCGTTCTGTATATGTACGGCATCTGATGGTAGTCGCCTAATCGGAAACGCTGCCACATAACATTCGCGTCGGTCAACCCGATTTAAGGTGAACCTCCATCAGGCGAAAAGTGGGGTTCTTTACTGGAAAAAGTGTACTTTCGTACATATACAGCTCATTTCCGTACAGAGACGTCCTGATTTTTTTTTATTTTTTTTAAACATGATTACTGTCGGCGCGTCAAGATTCTCCAAAATTCTGGGCGACAACGACGACCGTCCGATTACGTGTTTTCGAAGCAAGCGGTCACGTCGTCCAGTGATTAATTACTCTCCTCAGGAGGAGAGTCATAAATCACCGGACGTGTAAAATGTTTACGCGTGGAAAGGTGACGTACGGGCCACGCGCCTTCGGACAGGCGGGAATAAAATCCAACGAAAATCACCAAAAAAAATATTTGTTGAAGAATGTGTCGTGACGCCTCCTCCACGATCTGCTGACATCCGTAATTTATGGTGCCACGGCGAAACACGAACGACAAAACAGCTACAAAAAATACAAAACACGAACGTACAGATTGTACATTCACGTAATTTATTTTTGCGACTGGATGTACGGATACAAGTCCAGATATTGTGCTTTTGGAATCTTTGACTGCTCGTCGTCAGAACATGATTCTACGTGCGTCCAATCGAAAGAAAGCACGTACGCGATAGATTCCATTGCTGACACGACCTGATGGAGAAGTGAACGAAGTATTACTGCCAGTAAACGTTTTCGTACGATTACTGTCGGCGCCTACGCACTTTTAGGCGCCAAATGAAGTGTCTTTCTTGAACACATTTGACGACTCCAAAAAGAAGGGTGGCCTTAGCCGGAGCGGTGACAATGCTACGTGCTACTTCTTCACTAATAACGATGAGCGGTGTAGTTAATGCACACTTTGTACAGTGATATTGTACGCTCGTTAAACTATTATATTTGTCCGCTTGTACAAATTTTATATTCGGAATCTACTGTACCGTTGAAGATTTTTTGACGATTTCAAATTTTCAACATCTGAACACAAGCCAACGTGGTGTCAAACTACAGTAGCTGAAACACGTAGGTGAGAGTTACTGTAGTTTCCTGGCACGACCTGATGGAAAATCAGTCAGAATATTACTGCCATTAAACGTGTTCGTATGATTGCTAGCAATAGTGTTGGGTATCGGGTAGATTCATATCGCGATAATTTCGATATTCGATATATCGAATATCGATCGAGGAGGATCCTCGATATATCGTACCGAGACCAACATAAATTATCGCGATATATTCGCGATATATAGTATTTTTTAAATATTTTATTTTTATTTTTTTATATAATATGTTATTTTAGCGAAAAAGTCAAATTGTCTAATACGCCACGTACGCTGGGATTTTCGTTCCGTGACTTAAAGGTAGACGCCGCAAAATGTAACCGACAAAAAAGTACTAATTCTGAAATTATAATAATTAATTATTTGGGGTATGGTTACACGAGGAGGACTGTAATAGTACGGACATCAAAATTTATGTATTACAGAGGTCTCGGGTAGTGTTGGGTATCGAGGACCCATTGCCGATATTCGATATATATCGAATTTCATGTACCCGATATTCGATAAATCGCTTCGATATATCGAATTACAAATTATCGCGATATATCGCCAATATATCGTATCGACGATATATCGAATATGAAAATTTTAATTTTTTTTTTTCAAAACCCCCCCCCCCCCCCCCCCCCCCCCCCCCACTGAGCGCTCAGTGGGTGGGGGGGGGGGGGGGGGGGGGGGCAAAAAACCCGTACGATTTTTCGTACGATTCTCCGTACGATTTTTCGTACGGTTTTCCGTACTCTGCCTGTACGGACAGGAATTTTTTGCGATATATATCGCGATAATTTATGTTGGTCTCGGTACGATATATCGAGGATCCTCCTCGATCGATATTCGATATATCGAATATCGAGATTATCGCGATATGAATCTACCCGATACCCAACACTAGTCTCGGGTACATCGCGTATCTTTTGTCAAAAAGTTTTACATACGTGTTCTGATATGAGTGGTTTCACGTAAGCTGACTACCAAATCTCAAAAATCATCGAATATCTGGAAACCGACCTTTTTCGTCTGGAAAATCGTACTTGCGTATGATGTACGTGTACTTCACAAGTGTACCTCGTCAATGTACCTCAGAGATCTCCTTCACTCTGCTGACTTTCAGGAAAAAACCGTATTTCTTTCCGGCAAAGATTTTACAGTCACTTTGTCCGAAGTCACGAGACTTTGAAAACCTGTGGGATTTTTTTTTTTTTTTAGCTTCGATATATTGACGATACGATATATCGGCAATATATCGCGATGATTTGAAATTCGATATATCGAAGCGATATATCGATTATCGGGTACCTGAAATTCGATATATATTGAATATCGGCAATGGGTCCTCGATACCCAACACTAGCTAGCAACGCCTGAAGGAACAACGGCCTAACCTCGCAAATTGCGACGGACCCAGCCGTACAGAATCTATTGTAGAAATGTGACCGGGCTGACCATCTTGACAGCGAATCCAGCACAGGTACTGCAGTAACAGCCCGTTTTTGTAAACAAGAATCGGGAATGAACGATATTGAAATCAAAGTTGGCAAACGTTGGTAATGAAATCGACACCTGGCACTAGGTCGTTAATTAACTTCGCTTACGGTGGAGTACATCTCACATCGCTTAGGGGGCTTTCCCATGTGTTAAAGTTACAGTTATTTTCTGTCGTTTTCCTCCACAACATAGAAAAAAACGTGAAAATCCGCAGCCGTACCCCAAAAAATTGAAATTACCACCGTACAAGTTCGTTACTTTGAAACTTTATATGTACTGCAGTTTGTCGTCTAGTGCGATGCAGTTTCTCGTCTACCGCGTTTCGACCCACTGTCGCGTCCTTCCATCTCATCTTCAAACTTTAACCTCGCGAGGTGATTTTAAATAAAGTTCCATGAGGTGAGCGAATAGGCAGATGCTGTCGCAATTGTCAAAGGTTTTTGGACATTTTTTTGTGCGCGGAGTACAAAAAAAAAAAACCCACTGCACGTTTCCAGCCTGTGCGTGACTTTTTTCTGTGTGGTTTTTTCCGCACAGGGGCCGTGGAGGGGGTCTCGACCAACGGACGCCATTTCGCAAAAGTGAAGTTCGTGAAAGCGTCTCTCTCTCTCTCTCTCTCTCCCTCTCCCACTGCCGCGTCTATCTCACAAATCTTGCAATGAAAAACGTCAATAATGGTATCAAATGAAATATTTATAAAAGTGATTTCTTATGACCATCTTTGGGCGTATTTTGATGGCAAGTAGATTGAGAAAAGACTATAAAACAAAATCGGGAAACCATGGCGGAAAGTTTTAGAATCTGTGACGTCGACGCTGTCATAATCTTAGCATGACGTCAAAATGTCACAAACCCTAAACATCTACAATGTCACAAGTAGCTAGACGTCTATAACCGTCACTATTTTGTAAACGTCGTCAATTGCCGCGAGTTTTGTAGTCGTCTACAACCGTCATAAATTACACCCACGTCTACATCCGTCACAATCTAAAGTAACGATTTCATTTCTTTACATAGGAATGCTTTGAAAGTAGTACGGAGAATCTTCGCTAACAACAAAGTTACAAGACTAAAGTTTCGGTTACATGGGAAAGTGCCCTTATAGAGTTAAAGAATTATTAGTGCTTTGCATTACATTATGTTTTGCAAAGTGTCTTTTTTTGGAGCCGCACATTTGCATAGCTGGTAGCAATTATTTTATGAATTCGGATAAAAAAAATCTCTACCTGAAATTAGAGTGAATAACTCTAATAGCGATGGGCGATGTCTTGTAGTACACGCGTCTTTGCAGTTGTCCTCGCTTTGAGTCGTACGAAAAGTGCAGGTGCCACACAGATTTGTTCAATGGCCGTTGGCAGTTCAGCTATAATCGAAGACGTTCGGGTTTTGACTATATGTTACAGATTTGAATTTATTGCAGACGTTGAAAAAGCATCTAGACCGTTGGATTACAGGGTTACTTGCTGTTTCGAGGATTGCAATGCCTTACCTGTGGAAACCTATTTGTCTAATATGTTCAATTTAATGAAGATTCAATATTGGCAATCCTCTTGTTTTTTGGGCAAAGTCTGCGACTTTCATCTTGACAATGGTATCAGAAGCGCATTTTCAACTTCGATGAAACAATGTACGTTAGGAGGTTTCAGCTCAAGAAATTTCAAGATACTATTGGATGAATCCATGATAGCATCAAAAAAATGCTTAAAATGGGGCAAATGAAGGATGTTATTTTCTCCTAGGTAGAGGAGACTACTTTTCCTAGGGCCAGGATCGAGAATTCTCGCCGACTCTCAGGAGGAAATGATTGCTAGGCTTAGGATTGAGTTGCAACAAATGAAGTATGCCGTGATGTCGAATCATAGAGTGTTAGCACCACCGTCAAGATCTTATCCACAGGGCTTCTTTGATGTAACCTCCTGCCCATAATAGAAATTGGACATTATGGCTCTAACAATCTCATGTCTCCGCAAAATTCATGCCATGCTCAGTCCATACACTGCAGAAAACATTCAAATTCGACATGGAGCCTTATTCTCACAATCATTTTTTCCTTTTATTGACAGCTGTAGTCACATTGGGAAAACCCTAAATTCCATTTCTGGTCAACATATTATTTAAACAATTCCAATGTGCGGAAAGCCAGATGAAGAGAAATGTGCACTTATTGTGGAGAGCTGAAAATCCACAAGGAATTGTTATACACACCAATAACACCTATTGTATGGCACACCTGTAGACTCGAAATATCTGTCACAAGGTGTACCACTTCAGACACCCTTATCTGCCCGAAAATTCAAAAAATAATTACCTTATATTTTTCTACTATATAAAATATAAACTAATACCGAGAGTTATATGCATATGTATGTATGACCATCAATAAATAGAATGATATCTTCCTGCTGAAAAAGCAGACGCACGGTTTCTAAAAATGTCATTCAGCTTGTCAAAATTTGAATAGATGGTTTCCACCCATTTCAGAGACCTGCCCTACAATAAAGAATCACCTCATGTTTACAAATAAACAAGTAACCAATATTTCCAGAGCCTCACATGATCGAACACTGTTTCTCTGGGTCTCCACCGCCCTTCTCGACCTTCAAATTGGATTTCCCAACATGCTTTCCCTTTCTTTCCTGTTTCGGAGGAGAAAAGGTAATTGTCAGGCGAGTGCTCGGAAGACGGTGCATCCAACGGCCCATGTTGCCCCAAGATTCCGGAAGATTCTGACATCCTTTTATTTCGACCTTTGTCAACGCTTTTAGGTCACCCAAACACTCCAGTGACGTGACACCGGCGTCTTGAATTTCCACTTGCCGGAGACCAGATAGATGGGCAAATGAGGGAGGAAGCTCGGAGAGACCAGGGAGAGCCAGAAGACGGAGAGAGTGGAGAGAAATGAGACCTCCAAAAGACCTCGGCAAGGAGGAAAAATTGGGACAGTGCTCAATTCGAAGGTCGTAAAGACAGATCAAGTGTCCAAATGTCTCAGGAAGCGAGGAGAGTGTAGCTGAGTGGATAGAAAGATGTTGAAGAGCTGAAAGATGTCCAAAGGAATGAGGCAAAGAGGCGATGGGAGTTCCGCGAAGGGCAAGAGATTGTAAACTCGATAGGTCACCAAAGGAAAGAGGGAGAGATGTAAGGGAAGGACACTCTCGAATGCGAAGAGTTTCAAGTGAGTTCAGCTCTCCCATTGAGAGAGGCAAAGTTTCGAGCTGCCTACAATCCGTCACTTCCAACGAAGTTAACGAAGTCAACTGCCCAAAACTTTCCGGAAGCAACATTAGCGAATCACACCATTGAATTTTCAGGACCTCCATCGACTCCAGCCTCCCAAAAGTTTCCGGAAGAGTCACGAGTCTATCTCCTGACTCAATCTCCAACGACTTCAAGGCACTAAGATACCCAAAAGTGCTTGGGAGACACAAAAGAGATCCCACTCCGGCGAGGACCAATGATTTGAGAGAGTTTAATTGACCAAATGAAGCCGGCAAAGCCTCCAATCCTCGCAGACGAAGAGTGAGAGAGGTAAGAGAAGTTAACCCGCCAAAACTGTCTGGTAGTTCGGAAATTCGACCACAATCCACTGCTTCCAGTAAAGACAGACTCTTTAATTCCCCAAATTCTTCAGGAAGAGCCTCCAAAGATTGACAGTTGATAATCCTGAGTTTATGAAGAGAAGAGAGGTGACAGAAAGACTGTGGTAGCAGAACCAGAGAGCTGCAACGCCAGATTTCTAGGGCTTCCAGGGATGAAAGGCGTCCAAAAGAGGAGGGAAGGGAGACAAGACGAGGACAGTGAAGCAGTTGTAGCGTTCGAAGGGCTGGTAAATTTCCGATGGACTTGGGTAGGAGCTCCAGACGATGGACATCCTTTAATACCATTGAATTAAGGGCATGTAATTGGCCGATACTTGACGGAATATCTGCAAGCTGTACACATTTACTTATTTCTAGATGTCGTAAATTTGACCAATTATTTAAATTGTTGGGAAGAGACTGCAAAGCTGGGCAGTTGATAAGGCAAAACTGCTCCAAAGAGCGTATCTCTAACATTGAAAGAGGCAGATGGGCCAGGTCTCTACATTGTCTGAATTCCAGAACCTTTAGACACGAGAGAGGACCGAACCAATCAGGTAAACCTGCGAGGCTTTGGGAGTTGGTAGATACAGAAGTGACTCCTGGAGTTTGATAGACAGGTAGATGTGAACTTCCTTCATTCCAACCAAGCTCGAGCCTTCTCAAGTGTGGAAAATTCCGTCTATGGCCTCCATATTCCTCTGAAATTTCCCCTAATTTTGGACCAGCCAGTCTCTGAAGCACCTTAAATCCCAGCAACTTAATAGTCTGGAGAGAAGTCAATTTACAAAAACTGGCCGGAAGTTCAGTGATGTTCTCACAGTTGCTGATTTCCAAATACTCCAAAGCAGAAAGTTTTCCGATGGACGATGGTAGAGATTTCAAATTGGAGCACAAACTGACCTTCAAAGTACGGAGGTCCCACAGCAGACCAATAGATTCTGGAATAGACAATAAGCCTCGAACCTCCACTAAACTTAAAACCTTCAAAGCTTTAAGTTCTCCTAAGCTCTCAGGTAACGACTTCACTCTTCGACAGACGTCCAGTTCCAGAACCTCCAAGTTTGATAGAAGACCGAGGGATCCTGGAAAACCTGCGACGAGATCTGACTGTACTCGAAGGTCCCGTAAAGTTGTAAGAGTCCCAATGGCTGGTGGGAGGGCCTGAGGTTCCAGTTTTGAACCAGGAGTCCGAGGGACCGGGGCAGGACCACAAGAAGCAAGAGTTAACGTGTTGAGTCGAGGGCACGAAGTCTTGAGATTCGCACAAAAAGAATTGGAGCACACAGATGTAGGAACTTCCAGGAAAGTAAGATTCGGAAATCTATGAAGGAGAGTGAAAACGCCTCCTCTTCCACTGTAATTTACGTTGTCGTTTAGGCGAAGAGTTGAGAGACCGTCGTTTGCCAAAACTGCCCACCGTTTGCAAACTCGAGTACAGCTGAGCCAATCCTTGACAGAGTGAAATTTGGAGATAATTTTTACGAGACATTCGTCTGGAAGGTCCATTAGAGACAAAATCGATTGACCTTTATTTCGAGCTGAGCCCGGAGAATGCCATTGGTTACCGGGACTGCTTGTGTGACTACTGTAGGAGCTCGAACAGTGACTGCTGGTCCCAGAACTAGGAGCAAAACTGTAACTGAAACTGGAACTGAGGCTCGATGAGGAGACCTTTCTGTTGATGGCATTTGAATGAGATTTCGAAACAGACTTGGAAGTTATTCCACAGCCATACAAAAGAGCATTTGCTCCTCCACTCTGAGTTCGAGCAAGCTGTGTAGGGGGCTGAGAATTGCCGTCCAAAGAGGGTAAATGGCGATCTCCTGCAAAGAATAGAAAAAAAAAAAAAAGAGAAAAAAAAACAAACCGGGAGTCTTGTATTAGGTAACAGATAAATGGTGGAATAGAATCAGAAGACGTAGAAAAACGACGAGCAGAAAAGAAAGAAGAAACAGAAAGAAGTGTCCATGAAAAACAAGCTAGTTGCGAGGGTCTTTAAGGAGGAGACTGCTGCTCAGTTTGCAGCAAAAATAATTGTTGTTGATTTAACAAAAACTAGTGTCAAGACCAAATACGAAGCAGGATTAGAGGCAAATACATGTCTACCTTGCACAAAATCAGATTTAGGAGGGCAACCCCCGATAGATGGAACCAACAATTGAAACTCCTTTACTTTGATATTCCTTTTGCTGAAAGGCTCTGAGGAGTAGACCACCCCATTTTGACTAGTGCCTTGGGGAGTAGGACACTTCTTTCGAAAATCTGGTCAAGCATAACAAACCAATATGTTATTGACTCTTCTCATAGACAAATCACAAAAATAGTGCAAGTAAAGAGCAAAGAATCGGTGAAGTTTCTAAAAACAAGCCTTACGTTCTCAGAAAAACCATGGTAGAGAAGGTAAGCCTTTCATCATCTGCATCAAAAAAAAAATCTCTCGAACACATGCCTCTGTTGGGATTATACTTGAACTACAAGAGTCCAGCTTGAAAACAAAAACGAAAAATCAAACTTTTAAGTTTGCTTGATTACCTGGTAACTCGAGAACCGGTACTTCCTTCTCTTCTGAATCCTGTCCAAGGTCTACGGTAGAATAATCGTCGCAACTGGACGACTCCGTAAAACTTGAATCTGTGAACAACAAACGAAAAAAGAGGTTAATCATTGGTTGGGACGAATTGCAGAAATAGAGACTAAAACAAATGTAAGAAAATTCATACAGGCTTAAGGTTAATTCGCCTTGAAAAAAATTTGCGAAAAATTTTTCTTGAAGAAAACGAGAGTGAAATGTGGACAGCAAAAACTACATCAAAAACACATACTTCTCTCACTGGGCCTCCAAGGTGGCAAATTTTGACTGGAATCCCTCGACTGAGATGTCCTAAACGTATCCATACTGACTGTTCTCATTATTCGACTTCCAACACGAGTCTGGGCTTCTCGCACATATACCACCGGATCATCTGGCACAAGAGACAAAAGTCAAACAACTGTCTCTGTCAGTCACCACCCAAGTGAAACGAACGACTTGAACTCCTTTTTAAGGTCGCAACCTCTTCAAAGCGATTTCCAGATGTTCATGATGTCCCCGATCAAGTTTGGTGTAAAATTAAAAGAGAAAAACTTTGTTTCCAAAAGGAAATGATAAAGGACTTTCACCTTGATCTCGCAGGTTACTCCGAGCTGCTCTACTGGTCATGGCCTTTGGAGGACACCAGGCCGGACTCGCAGGAGTGGAAGGTTGTACTGGTGAAACTAGAATAGTGGAAGATTCCACAACTGAATGGCCCACAGGCTCAGGCTCTGACTCCAATTCCCCTGAAAAAGAAGACTTTTTGGAGTACGGTATTGAGTCTGGACAAGACAAGGAAACTGGAGACCTTGTGAGGACTATGAACATCAAAAGCACCTTACCACCAGAATAAACACTGGCGGTAATGACACAAGTACATAGATATCCTTGCATAACGACCTTCGGTTTTTGTAGACTTATTCTGGTATCCCAATCTCCATCAATAGACCAGAAGAAATTGAACCTTCGAGACAACTTACATGTAGAATGTCCAGGAAAAGGGTCCTTCGTCTCTGCAGGAGGGGGAGGACCGTCAGATTCTTCTGGCCCCACCTCAGTTATAGGAGCTCGAATCACCTTGTGACGAAGGCCCGGGTTAGGGAGAGGACATTCTCCTAAATTTTTTTTTTGGTCAAAACTACCCCACCGTAAATAAGCTCTGCACACACCACATTTACAATCAAATCAAACATAAAAAATAACTGGAGCTTTTCGAACGCCCTTTCCAAAAATCGATCGATCCTGTACATTTCTATAGTTGAGTAAATCCATCCTTCGCATGGACGAACTTGAACACAGACTAAATTCACGCAATTTGATGGTAATAATTACATTTAAACATCTAAATAGCCTGTAAGCTCAATATTGTGATGCTGATTTAGTTTTTCATTCCCTCGGAGTTTATCGGCTAAAAAAATATTTTCCATAGAGGTCAGCGAATGAGTATTTCACTAACAGAGCCAGAGCATAGATGAGATTAAGTCAGAATCCAGGGTAAAAAGAAGGTGCGGATCTGGTTTTTCAATGCGGTGGCAGTTTCAGCTAAATAAAACGTTTAAACCAGATCTGACAAGCTACATTCCTCCAATGAACGATAAGGTGCATCTACGCTAGAAAAGCAGCAATTTCAGTAGGAAAAACGATCTCATGCAAATCCTTTCAACAAAAAGACGTTGTAGCAATGAAATACTACTCTGTTAAACGTCACGTCACACGTTTTAAACCCGGAAAAACTACCTTGCGGATGGTGTGGATGAGTTAGAGGAGGAAGCGGAGTCCGTCTCGCTGTTACGACTTGACCAAGACTTAGACAAAGAGTGGGACCGCCCCATGGATACGAGGACTTCTCCTCCTTGGAAAAGTCCTACAAACGTTCAAAATAATTCTTGGAGAGTCCGCAATCGAACGAAATATATCTTTTCAGCAGAGCAACTCCTCACGAAATGATTACGAGACAGCGGAGGAGAGGAATACCAAGGCCAAAACGAGACTTTTTTTTTTCATTTCTCGGAAAGCGACGCGTGGACTCTTACCGATTACTTGGCGCTTAGCCCTAATTTGCTCCGCTTGGGGAAGAGTGCCAACCGTCGGCGGGCGACCGGCTGTTGAACGACCACGCGACAACTTCCGTCGTTGTCGTACGCCACGAACTTAGCTCAAGCATACGTCATATGAGAATGCTCGCGAAGGTTGGGAATTAGGGCTGAGCACCTTCATCATCATTTCATTTTACGTATGAGATGCAGCCTCGTTTGCGCACTGAATTGTACGCCACGTGAATGGATCACCTGTTGTAATTACTGTACGACAGAAAAGATAAAGAAACGGCTGAAAAGGTACAGAATTGGAGCTGGCAAACGCTGCCAGGTAGTCGGCATTCCATGTCAGTTATAAATATTAGGGCGAAAAGGACGGCTGAAAGTCGGTGCCCCTGAATGGGACCGTGTGAGGTTGCCTATGATCCAAAGTAGCTCGTCAGCATTTGTCAGGACCCGACACAAAAGTGTCCTTTACGATTGGAAAGACGCTAATGCCAAAACTCTGGTCACCAGGAGTCCAGGAAATCTAGTACGAGCCGGCGAACGTCATAGGCGCCGCCATGATGATGTGAAGTAGAATGAAGAGATACCTTCTCCGTGCACTCTCCATAGAGAGAGGTTTGTTTAGTGTTTACCTTCACACTGCAAACTGGTACAATTATGGTTTCGCCTGGACTGTTCTTTGGATTCGTACGGATGACGGTAAAACAGAACACCGAACACTTTGCGACAGAAGCACCGACAAGATTCCTGTTAACGGTCAGAAAAGGTAAAATTTCACAGGAGCCTTAGGTCTAGGGACAACATAAATATATTGTCCTTAAGCGCGGGAGGTAGACTTTCGCCTCGCGCACCTGGCGTAATGCGACCAAAGGTTTACTGTTACCATGTAGCCGTATCTTGTCGTCTACACCGCCAATCGCTATTAGAGTAAATAACGCTAATTCGGTGCCCTTTTTTCAGAAAAAAAACCTGAAATACAATCCATAATTCTATTTTTTCCATTATTCTAATTAGGGTTTTTTTTCAATTAGCGTTAATAATGGAAGTACACTGTGGTGGAAATAGTGTGACATACGGACAGGGTATATCCGTACGAAATGGTACTTTTTGAATTGCAAAGGCATAAAAAGACACAACATTATTGCGCACACATGTGAATGTGCACTGGAAGAAAGAGACACAAACTCGTCGAAAATAATTACGTTCTCATATGTTCGTCCGTCGACCGTGTGAACAGCGCGACGGCGTACGAATTGTCAGATTTTGCACGAGTACACATATTACCGTAGACATCGAAAGGGCGGGTGTTTATTATTCAGGACAACCCAAATTACAGTTAGGGATTAATTAGTATATATATTTTTTTTCAAAAAAAAAAATCCCGATTAGTGTTAATAACACTAATTATTTTTTTACGCTATTTATTCCTTTACTCTAATAGCGATTGACAGTGTACTTAACCCCCAGAATCTCGTTCGGACGGCGGCACTTTAGGGTGGAATCTTTCAAAAGTCCGCAACTCTGCTAACAGTTTGAATTCCTTTACGGTACACCGCCAATCGCTATTAGCGTTGTGTACGCTAATTCCGTCCCGCTTTTTTTTTATTTTATTCTCCATTAGCGTAGTTCATTCTATTTTTTTCTTTACTCTATTTAGGGTTAATTTTTTAGTACCGTACAAAATGGAAGTACGCCATCAGTTAATTAGTGTGGTATACGGACAGTGTCAGACCGTACAAAATTGTACCTTTTTAAGTGAAAAAGTATAATTAATGAGTTTTAGTAGCCGCGGACGCATGAGAATGTGCGCTCTAAAAAAGGGGTCTAATCGGGTTGTCAAATATCACGCTCGCACATATTCGTCCAGCAACCACGTTTCGACTATGTGAACGTACGATTTATTTACGATTTGTAAGATTTTGTACGAATACCTATATTAGTGTAAGCATGTTTGCGACCGACATTTTTTTTTTTCAAAGATCCAAATTAGAATTATTAAACAATTAGAATGTATGTTTTTTTTCAAAATTTTCAAATTCTTAATTAGCGTAAACCACGGTAATTTTTCATGTACGCTAAAGAAACTTCTACGCTAATAGCGATTGGCGGTGTAGCGTATAACTGTCGTCTTCATAGGTCGTGCAAACGAAATGGAAACTGGATATTTTGCTTGGTTACGAAGAAACTCAAGAAAGTATGCCATCATGACATCATGTTAAGTCCCGTACATTGATAATTAATATATCGCTCCGATATATCGAAAAGCAGAATATCGCGATATATCGCCAATATTTCAAGGCTTTTAAAAAAAAAATATAACTATTCTTGCTACTACACCGTGAATCGCTATTACACCTTGAATCGTTATTAGCGTATAGAAATTATTAGTGTAAAGAAAAAATTAGCGTCAATCATTCTAATTTAGTGCCAGGAGACGT
Organism: Zygnema cylindricum; assembly: GCA_037447655.1. Taxonomy (NCBI): domain Eukaryota; kingdom Viridiplantae; phylum Streptophyta; class Zygnematophyceae; order Zygnematales; family Zygnemataceae; genus Zygnema; species Zygnema cylindricum. The sequence goes on from JBBHKE010003418.1 coordinate 21,425, forward strand.
GGAAGATTATGGTCCACGTTCTTAAATAGTGTTATTTATTATATTTAAGGTATCAATGTCAAAATTTAGGGGCGTCGATGTAGCGTACATAAGGCTAATAACGATTCATGGTGTAGCGTTTAGAAATAAATAGCGTTATGAAACAAATAGCGTTATTAATGCTATTTGAGAATTTGGGGGTTTTGAAGGAAATCCTCTACTCTAATTTGTTTTTAGAGGGTTTTTATTTATTCTATTTGAGAATTTGGGTAAAAAAACGGGGGGGGGGTACCGCAATTAGAGTCATTGACTCTAATAGCTAGTGTTGGGTATCGGGTAATTTTATATCGCGATAATTCGATATTCGATATATCGAATATCGACCGGTCAGAGTCCTCGATATATCGTAACGAGACCAACATAAAATATCGCGATAATTATCGCGATATGTCGTACTTTTTAAATTTTTAATTTTGTATAAAATGTAATTTTACCGAAAAGTAAAATATCTGTGCACCGTGAGACGCCACGTAAGACGTGAATTCTACTCCGTAACTTCACGGTAAACGCCGCAAAATGGAACCGCAAAAAAATTACTAATTCCGTACTGCATAGAATTCATTACTTAGTACGGACAGAACTTGACGTACGAAAATAACTAGTACGGACAAAACTTGACGTACGAAAATAACAAAGTAAATGTGTCAAAAGATTGAACTGACGAAAAAAAAATACCTCTCTCTCTCTCACTCTCTCTCTCTCTTCGTTTCAACGAAGAACTTTTGGCTTTCTCCATGGATTCCCAAGGGATAGGAGGTAGCATGGAAGGTTTAGAGGATGATGACACCCAACTACTTCCAGATATGGAGACTGTACACATGGAAAACTCATTAGAAATTGCAAATCAGTTTAGGGATGCGAGAAAGGTCGTTCCTAAAGGGGTAAATTCTAAAGTTTGGCGTCACTTTAAAGTCTTACATAGTGGGAAGCATTCAGACAAGGCTTTTTGCAACCATTGTGATATGCCTGTTGCAAGAGGGAAGTCGAGGAGTCCTACCAACTTACTCTCTCACTTAAGGGTTCATCACAAAAAGTTATTTACAGGGGATAAATTGAAAGAAATAGAAGAAAAGCCGGGAGCTTTGGAGGATTTCGTACAAAGAGGAGCAACCACATCATTTAAAGACAGACTCATACGGTGGATGGTGTTGGACTACCAGCCACTAAGTATCGTGGAGAGCCCAGAATTTCGAGAAATGGTGAAAGGCTTGTCGCCAAAGGTCGTGATTCCAGATCGGCGTGGATTAATTTCGAGAATGGAGGAAATCGAGATGAAGGTTCGCCTAAGTTTAGGGAAGCTTCTGGAAGGTGAAACCCTAAGCATTACTATGGACACATGGACATCGTTGTCCAATGAATCCTTTTGTTCCATGACAGCGCATTTCATCAATTCTGATTGGGATCTTCAAAGTGTTTGTGTAGGATGCTCTCCTTTTCCTGGTAGCCATACCGCAGAAGCGATTGGTGAGAAGTGTAAGGAAATGTTAAAAGGATTTGACATTTCCGAAAAATCAGTGGCGGTTTGTGTAACCGATACAGCAGCTGCAATGAAAAAAGCGGGAAAATCCATGTCTTGTGATTGGCATGGTTGCATGGATCATTTATTAGAGCTTGTCACAGGAAAGTTCTTTAATGGTCCTAGTGTTGCATCACACATGAAATGTGCACGCAACCTTGTGGGATTTTTTAGAAGCTCACCGAGAGCAACTAATATTCTAAAAAATGTTGCGAGTGAAATAAAGTGGAAAGTTCTAATTCCGAATGTAGCTACGAGGTGGTGGCCAACATACTCTATGCTCACTTCAATATTGTATTTGAAAAATCCGTTACAAGCAATCATGGCAACAATTGTGCCATCGAATGCGAGGTTGAGTGAAGAGACGTGGATGATCATTGAGAGAGGTGCGATTCTTTTAAAACCTTTCATGGTTGCCCAACGTGTGTTGGAAGGGGAAAATTATGTAACTTTGAGCTGGGTGCCGCTAATTGTCCATTCACTACTTAAAGGACTAAAAAAAGTAGTGGATGACACTTCGAATGAAGGATGTGATGATTTGGCAATTAATGCAATTGCGGAGAAGATCGTAACCGATTTTGAGGGTCGATTTGGAACGTGTGAGTTAACAACCCTCCCGATGAAGATGTTTATTGCTTGTGCACTAGATCCTAGGACGAAAAACCTAGTATTTTTAACACCTTTGGAGGTAGATAAGGTATGGAAAGAAATTGTCAACATGATGTTAGGAAAGTTTGACATGGATGCGGAATTGTTTGGACATTCAGAGGGTGATAGTGATAGGTTGATGATGGAAATTGGAAACAATTCAAATGAGAAAGGTGTGAATGAAGTTGAAGATGATGATGAGGATGACATTTTCATAGCATTACAAAGAGAGCATCCAATTTCTTCGGTAATGGAAATCGTTCAAAAACCTTCGGCCTCGGAACTCACGCGAGATGAGTTTAGGGAGCATTTGCTCCACGAAGTTCAACTTTACAAAGGAAGAAGTGTTTTAGAACAATCACAACCCGAACGGGCAAACCCATTGAAGTGGTGGGCTGAAAAGAAAAATTTGTTTCCGACATTGAGCTCTTTGGCTCGAATCATTTTAGCTATACCGGCCACTTCGGCTCCTTCCGAGCGAATTTTTTCCATGGCCGGTCAAATTAGCACGATTAAGCGAAACCGATTGACTCCGAAATCGGTGGAAAGACTTGTTTTTTTGAAAGGATCATGGCAAGCAACGGAATCGCTCATTAATATTCGTGACGACAAAGGAAAGGAGATTGAAAAAGAGGTAGACATTAACGACAACGATAACAATAAGGTTGTTTCTAAGAAACGTCGGAAGGAAACGGGAAAAGAAATTGGAGATTGGTGGAATACTTTACCCAACAAAAAATAATTATGCAAAATTATGTTTTTTATGGAAGATTTGTAGGGTGCACGGTTGAGAGAATTTGAATTTCATTTTTTTGGTCGTAGAAACATTGTGTAATTTAGATTTGGATTTCGGATATTGGGAAATTGGGAAAGAAGAAAAATTGGGATTTTGGGATGATAGGATAATCACATGTTTGCATTGGGGAGAGGTGGAATTGTTGATGGAAAATTATATATTGAGGAAATGGATGTTGAAAATTTATGTTGCTAGTGTGAGAATTAATGGAAATTTCGGATTTGGATTTTGGATTTTGAGAAATTGGGAAAATGGAAAATTCGGAATTTTGGGATTATAGAATAATCACATGTTTGCATTTGGGAGAGGTAGAATTGTTGATGGAAAATTATATATTTGAGGAAATGGATGTTGAAAATTTATGATGTTATTGTGAGAATTAATGGAAATTTCGGATTTTGATTTTGGTTTTTGAGAAATTGGGAAAATTGAAAATTCAGGATTTTAGGATTGTAGAATAATCACATGTTTGCATTTGGGAGAGGTAGAATTGTTGATGGAAAATTATGTATTTCAGGAAATAGATTTAGAAAATTTATTAGTGTGAGAATTAATGGAAATTTTGGAATTGGATTTTGAATGTTGGGAAATTGGGAAAGTGGAAAATTTGGAATTTTGGGATTATAGAATAATCACATGTTTGAATGTGGGAGATGTCAAATTAAACTCATGATTTGGACATGTTGGATTTTGAAATATTTGCGAGTTTGATTTTTTTTCATTTAGGGAATTAGAATTGAATATTGGGAAAATAAATAATTAATATTAATGTGGCCATATGGGTTACTTGTGGCCACATATTGATTTATGTTAAATATTTGGAATTGGTATTGGAATTATATTGCATTTTTTGAATAGTAAAAAATGTGAATTTTTAATATTATTGATGTTATAATTAGAGGTGTAATTTCAGAAATGTGGAATAGTAGTAGGTAATACTACCACCTGCAGTACCACTAGTACTAACAGCAGCTAGTACCACCAGCTGCAGCACTAGTACTAGCTGCAGCTGTTAGTACTACCAGCTGCAACACTAGTACTAGGAGCAGCTGTTAGTACTACGGACTGCAACACTAGTACTACCAGCAGCTGTTAGTACTACCAGTTGCAACACTAGTACTAGCAGCAGTTGTTAGTACTACCAGCTGCAACACTACTATTAGCAGCAGCTGTTAATACTACGGACTGCAACACTAGTACTAGCAGCAGCGTTAGTACTACCAGCTGCAACACTAGTACTAGCAGCAGCTGTTAGTACTACGGACTGCAACACTAGTACTTGCAGCAACTGTTAGTACTACGGGCTGCAGAATCAGTAGTACTGGCAGCAGACTACAAAAAAAAAAACCTATAAAATCATTCGATATATCGCGATATATTATATCGGCGATATATCGGCTAAATATCGCGATATTTCGATAATCGATATATCGAGGCGATATATCGATTATCGGGTACCTAAAATTCGGTACATATCGAATATCGGCAAGTGGTCCTCGATACCCAACACTACTAATAACGATTCACGGTGTAGTGTTGGGTATCGGGTAAATTCATATCGCGATAGTATCGATATTCGATATATCTAATATCGATCGAGCATAATCCTCGATATATCGTACCGAGACCAACATAAATTATCGCGATATATAGTATTTTTTTAAATTTAATAATTTATATTTCTATATAATATGTAATTTTAGCGAAAAAGACAAATTATCTGATACGCCACGTACGACGTGATTTTTCGTTCCGTGACTTAAGGTAGACGCCACAAAATGTAACCGACAAAAAAATACTAATTTTGTAATTCATATATTTACTTATGTGGGGTATGGTTACATCAGGAGGTCTTTGTAATAGTACGAACAGCAAAATTTATGTATTACAAAAGCCTCGGTTACATCCCGTATCGTCAGCAAACATGTTTTTACATACGTGTTCTGATTTGAGTGGTTCCTTGTAAGTTGACGATCAAATCTTTAAAATCGTCAAAGATTTGAAAACCGACCATTTTCATATGGAAATCCGTACTTGGGTATTATATACGTTTACTTCGCAAGTGTACCGCGTCAATGTACCTCAGAGATCTCATTCACTCTGTTGACTTTCAGGAAAAAACCGTATTTCATTTCGACAAAGATTTTACAGTCACCTTGTCCGAAGGCACTTGACTTTAGAGACCTGTGAAAATTTTCATATTTTTTTTGTTTTTAATGCCTCGATATATCAACGATACGATATATCGACGATATATTGGCGATATATCGCGATATTTTGCTTTTCGATATATCGAAGCCATATATATTGATTATCGGCTACCTGAAATTCGATATATATCGAATATTGGCAAAAGGTCCTCGATACCCAACGCTACTTGCTACAGCTGCAAGTACTAGCTACTGCTTCTGCTGTCAATACTAGTGCTAAGCTGGTAGTACTAGCCATAGATGTCCTATGCACTTAAAACGCACGGAGTAAACTAACGAATACTACGTAGAGTGCGCATAAAACAAATTCAAACTTTTAAAATTCGTAGGTAAAATTCGTACTTTTTTTGGACTTTCAAATTTCAAATTTTTTCAATATTCAATACCCTAAAAAACTGAAAAGTGCAACGAACTACAGCGGCGAGCGGTAAAATCCGCGGCTCGCCGCCGAGATAAAAATACGCGTGCGAGACGCCATAAATTCCGCTGCTCGCCACTGAGATAAAAGTACGTGTGCGAGACGCCATAAATTCCGCTGCTCGCCGCTCAAAAAAAAATACGCGCGCGCAAATGAAGGGAAAATGCAAAACTGAAAAGTGCAACGAACAAACGACGAGCGGCGCAATCTACGGCGTCTCCAACGACGACTTCCTTCTGAAGACGGAGTGGAGGACACAAAAAATACGCGCGCGCAAATGAAGCAACATTTTTTTTTAGTGTCCGTACAATTTTTTCGTACAGTGTGAGACGTACGAAATTTACGAAAGCTACGAAACAAACGAATACTACGTAATTTTCGTAAAAAAATCAAAATCCGTACGAATAGGACATCTATGGTATTAACTTCTAGTGTTGGGTATCAAGGACCATTTGCCGATATTTAATATACATCAAATTTCAGGTACCCGATAATTTATATATCGCTTCGATATATTGATTATTGAAATGTCGCAATTCATCGCCGATATATCGCATTGCCAATATATTGAAGCTTCATAAAAACAAAAAAAAGCAAAGGGTGGGGGGGACTCCAATTAAGAATAAATAATAATAAATAATAATTAATTATTATTTTGATTTTTTTTTTTAATTCACTTCAAAAAATAATTAATAAAAATAAGAATAAAAATTCACATATTATACAATTCATAAAATAATGAATAAAAATAATAATAAGAATTCACATTTTGTACACTTCAAAAAATAATGAATAAAAATAAAATATAAATTCACATTTTGTACACTTCATAAAATAATTAATAAAAATAAAAGTAAAAAATCACATTTCAAATACTTCAAAAAATAAACCCAAAAAATAAGAATAAAAACTCATAGAATGTACACTTCAAAAAATAATGAATAAAAATAATATAAAAAAAAAACACATTTTGTACACTTCAAAAAACAATTAATAAAAATAATAATAAAAAATCACATTTTGTACACTTCAAATAATATTTAACAAAAATAATAATAAAAATTCACATTTCAAATTCCTTAGGGTTTTAAAATCCGACATGTCCAAATTATGAGATTAATCCGACATTTCCCACATTCAAAGGCGTTATTATCCCATAATTATAAAATCCCAAATTTTCTACTTTCCCAATTTCCCAATATCCGAAATCCAAATCAAAATTATATCATGCTTCTCAAACTAATAAACTGAAATTCAAACTCTCATAACCGTGCACCCTACAAATCTTCCCTAAAAAACATAATTTCGTAAAATTATTTATTGTTTGATAAACTATTCCACCAATCTCTAATTTCCTTTCTTGTTTCTTTCCAACGTTTCTTGGCAACAACCTTATTGTTCTCGTTGGCGTTAATGTTTTCCTGCTTTTCAATCTCATTTCCTTTGTCATCACGATTGTTAATGAGCAATTCCGTAGCTTTCCAAGAACCTTTTAAAAAAACAAGTCTTTCAACCAATTCTGGAGTCAACCGGTTTCGCTTAGACGTGTTTATTTGACTAGCGATGGAAAAAAATCGGTCTGAAAGAGCCGAAGTGGCCGGTATAGCTAAAATTATACGAGCCAAATAGCTCAATGTCGGAAACAAATTTTTCTTTTCGGCCCACCACTACAATGGGTTTCCCCGTTCGTGTTCGAAATGATCGAAAACACTTCTTTTTTTGTAAAGTTTAACTTCGTGAAGCAAATGAACCTTCAACTCATCGCGAGTGAGTGCCGAGGTCGAAGGTTTTAGAACGGATTTCATTACCGAAGACATGGAAATGGGATGATATTTTTGTAATGATTTGAATATGTCTTCTTTATCATCTTCATCAACTTCATTCTGATCTTTTTCATTTGAATTGTTTCCAATTTCCGTCAACAAAACTTCACTACCACCCTCCAAATTTCCAAACAATTCCGCATCAATGTCAAATTTACCCAATATCATGTTCACAATCTCTTGCCATACCATATCTACCTCTAAAGGTGTTAAAATCCTAGGGTTTTTGTCCTTGGATCTAGTGCACATGCAATAAGCATTTTAATGGGCAGAGTTGTTAACTCTAATGTGCCGAATCTTGTCTTAAAATCGGTTAGCATCGTCTCCGCAGTTGCGCTAATTGCCAAATCATCACATCCTCCACTTGATGTGTTTTCCACTATTTTTTTGGGTCCTTTGAGTAGTGAGTGGACAATCACCGACACCCAACTCAAAGTTAGATTCTTTTCTTTTTCCAACACACGTTGGGTGACCATAAATGGTTTAAGAAGTACAACACCTCTCTCAATGACCATCCACAACTCTTCACTCAACCTCGCATTCAAAGGTACAATTGTTATCATAAATTCTTTTAACGGAGTTTTCAAATGCAAAATAGAAGTGAACATGGAGTAGGTAGACCACCACTAGTGGCTACATCCGATATTAAAACATTCCACTTCATTTCACTTGCAACCTTTTTGAGAATATTAGTTGCTCACGGTGAGCTTCGAAAGAATCCCACAAGATTGCGTGCACTTTTCAAATGTGATGCAACGCTAAGACCAATAAAGAACTTTCCTGTAACTAGCTCCAACAAATGGTCTATGCAACTATGCCAATCACAAGACATTGATTTTCCTGCTTTTTTTATAGTAGCCGCTGTATCGGTGACACAAACAACCACTCATTTTTCCGAAATGTCGTATCTTCACAACATTTCCTTAAACTTCTTACAAATCGCTTCTGCTGTATGGCTAATAGGAAAAGGAGAGCACCCTAAACAAACATTTTGAAGCTCTGATTCGAGTTAATAAGTGCGCCGTCATAGAACAGAAGGATTCATTGGACAAGGATGTCGATGTGTACATATTAAAGCTCAAAGTTTCACCTTCCAAAAGTTTCCCTAAAGCTAGACGAACCTTTATTTCAATTTCCTCCATTCTAGAAATTAGTCCACACCGATCAGGTACTTTCGGCGCCAAGCCGTTGACCATCTCTCGAAATTCAGGGTTCTCCACCACAGTTAGTGGCTCGTAATCCTACACAATACACCGAATGGACCTATCTTTGAAAGATGTAGCCGCTTTTCTATGTACGAAATCCTCCAAAGCTCATGGCTTTTCTTGTATTTCTTTCAGCCTATCACCTAAAAACAACTTCTTATGATGAACCTTTAAATGTGATAGTAAATTAGTAGGACTCATCCACTTCCCCCTCGCAACAGGCATATAACAATGATTGCAAAAAAACCTTGTCTGGATGCTTTCTATCATGTATGACTTTAAAATGATGCCAAACTTTTGAATTTACCCATTTAGGAATGGCATTTATTGCATCTCTAAACAAATTTGCAATCTCCGATGAATTTTCCAACTTTAGTGTTTCCGCATCTCCTCTTCATCTCCCATGCTGCCTCCCATCATTTGGGAATCCATGGAGAAAACTAAAAATGTAACCTTTCTTTAATACTAGTCATTTGAAATGGATTTACAGTAATTGTTGATATTTGAGTATTTTCTAGGTGTGTATTAGGATAGAAAAAGAGCAGAGGCAGTCTTCCTCTGACCCCCTTATCCAAGCCCCCAGACTTGTTGTAGTCACTGAAGGCTGGATAGGGAGACAGAGTCATGGCTGCCTGAGTTCTCCAAAAGAGACAGGTAAATTAAGAAGGTTCATAAAAATGATTGACTGGCGCAGGGTTTGATCCTGGGACCTGCAGCCAGTCAAAGTAGCCGTTAGCTCTAGCCGTTAAGTCTCGAATAATGCTAATATATGGAGGGTTTGACAAATATTTAAATAGTAACACGTAGACTAGTTCGTTTAACGGGAAATAGATATGTAGTACAGGGAAATAGTTTTAGGTAGTACGGAGTACAGTTTCGATGTTTTATGAAACGAATATCACACAATTGTTTCGACCGCTAAATAAATACCGCGCGTCAAATTTCAACGGCTAGGATTATATCCAGTTTTGATCCGACGGCCGCGATAGGCCCTGCGATCACAGAAGAGGTACTTTTGGCGTTTTACGGTCATTGCCACGTCAGATGACACGTGGCGTGACACCATTGGATTACGGGAACTCCGAAGATTACGGGAACAAATCCTGATTTGACACGTGTCGACATTTTGGCCATGTTGTCTTCCAAACACTCTCAAATTAGAAAAATCTGGTTTTTTGCCGGTCCACCTCATATATGGAGTTTCATTTTTATTAGCTGAAGTTAGAATCCTATTTTTGATGAAGTTTGCATAATTCATAGCTCCGCCCAAAACCGCGTATACAAGCTATATCTGTGTATAGAAGCTCCAAAACCTTCTCTCTCCTATAATTGACAACCTTTGGGAAAGGAAGTCTATGGATCTTCCCTTGTGCACAACCAGTACAATCATCTACCATTTCAGATTCCTCAAACTTTATCCATCCACTATTCCTTTGGTCTTCATTTCTCTTAATCTATCTAGATGCACATGTCCAAGTCTCTTATGCCACAACATTTTATCACTTAGACAACAGTTAAAGGCACCTTTCTTTTCATTGCAAAGTACAATCCTGAACATTCTTTAGCTACCCTTTTCAGCTATGAAATAGACCTCACCATCAAAAATAACAGTGAACCTTCCTTTCTTAGTTCTTGTGACGAAATTTTTCTCATCTAAGTCAGCTGTGGAGATCAGATTTTTGCTAAGCTGTGGTATATATTACACATCTAAAAGAGTGACAATGGAGACTTTCCCTTAAAATATGACCTTTAGATCCACTGATCCTACAAGGTTTGTAGTCACAACTCTACCATCCCCATATTCAATCTCAATAGTGAGAATTTTTCTCAACTTTGTAAACCACCTTCTGTCTTTGCACATATGCATAGATGCTCCTGAATCAATGATCCACCCTTCCTCCGAGGGTTCCTTGTTACCTCCAGATGCACATTTTTGCTTTCTAGGTATTTCCACTTCATTATCTCATTTCTTATTGTGGAGAAGCTCCCCCATCTCCTCTTTGATGTTTTTCACCTGCCCCTATTTGATACATAATTCTTCCAATTTGGTGTAATCAACCATGTAATGTTCTAGTGTTCTACAAAAGTGACAAACGCCTGTCTTTGGAGCCCCCATTTCTTGTTCATTGGGTTTTCCACCTCATTTTCCCTTATAGATAATGCTTGAACTATCGTTATATCCACCGTAGGTGGTGGGCCCATAACCTGAAATTTTGTGGGCTTCGTTGCCCCACAGAATGCACAGTTCACAAGTAGCCACTAAGATAGCATCAACCCATTTTGGTTTCCCCAAAAATAACTGCCACCCTGGAAAGCAATGACTTTGACCAGCCTCACCCTTGTGTGGACAAGACTCTTGTGAGTCGAACGTAAAAAGAATCATTGAATTTGCTCTTCTGAGCAATTAGTTATGGTTGGCCAAAAACAACCTATTTATACAGAAAGTCACCTGGATAGAGGCGCCTCAAATATTACTAAGTCATAGTCTGCCTACTCTCAGCTACCTATTACTAAACCCACCCTAGTCCAATAGGAAAACTATATAATAGAAAATGTACAGTGGCCGATGTACTTATTGTACAGCCATTGTACAACATGGCCTTCAAGGTGACGCCTGTGAAATCAGGAGCCATGGTTCCTCCTCCCATCATCTGTGGTATCCAAATAGTGTGACGCCACACGGCATTGCGTGAAGCTATTTCCAAAGGACGCCAAAAGTTTATTCAGGGTGGCAGTTGCAACGACGACCGTCTGATCAATTAAATTTACAAGGTTCAGATTCGCGTTTGTGCATGAATTGTTTCATATAGATCTCGTAGTCAATTTGGTATGAATTTGATGTTGTGTCACAGTTTAAGTACATATCAAATCTAATGATTTCTTCGTTTCGTAGTGCCTTAATGGTTAAGGCGTCCGGCTACATAGAATCCATAAGTAGTAGGTTCAAATCCAACAAAAGGCGCAATTTTGGTAAAATTCCCCTCTACTTTAGTGTGCACCTTCTAAATAGCGCAGCAACCAGGGCGTGTCTTTTATTCCCTCTCTCTCTCTCTCCCTCTCTCTCTCTCTCTCTCTCTCCTCTGCTATAGATCAACTAAACTAAAATAAAGACAAGATATAAATTACCCTTTTCAACATGCTCAAGGTAATGCACTACGGCTACCCTTTCCAAAAAAAATTAGTTATAAAGGAGAAAATGGAACTCTGAAACCTCCATTGGTTATCAAAGATGGCAGGTCACACGAAGCCTCTAGGATAACCTTGACCCCTTTGTGATTCAGCAAGTATAACTGCCACCTTGGCAAACAAAAACTTTGACCTCCTTAACCTTTTTGAAGGCAAGACTCCCTTGAGTGTATAGCAAAAGAATCTCTGAATTTGCTCCCCTGAGCAGTAAGTTATGGAGGGTCAAAGTTCACCTTTTATACACAAGCTCCCTGTGAGAGAAGGTCCTATCTACCAAATTTTCCTAAGTCCTTTCCCTCTCTTAAACTCTATCTTTTGAAGTACGGCACCAATAAAAATACTATGTCGTACAAAAAGGTATTGTTGTCGGTGTACTTTTTGTACGGCCATTGTACGACTTGGCCAACCTGTCGACACATGTCATATCTAGATTCAATCTGTAATCCCCGGAGATGTGTTAATCCAATGTGGTTGTAGAAATTAATAGATTTCTAGAGTATTTTCTAGGTTTAAAATGTTAGTATAAAAGAAAAAGAAAAAGGACAGACAGTCTGCCTACACCTCGTCTCTCTACCCCCCATACTTGTTGTAGTCACTGAAGAATAGAGAGAGTGGTTGATCCATGGCTGCCTTAGTTCAACAGGCAGATATTTTCAAGGCTTCTAAAAATGTACTTGACGGACCCGAGATTTGATCCCGGTACCTGCGGTTCGTCAAGCTAGCCGATAGTGGTCAGCTTTATCCTACTAGACTAGGACCAATGCTAAATGCTATAGTGTAGGATATATATATATATATTTAGAAAGGAGCAAACCCATTTAACTAAAAGTGTGTACGGTGTGCATGGATACAGTTTTATGAATGTACCAATTCAAAACGAATACCACGCATTTTGTTTCGACAACGAAACAAATATCGCGCAAGTATTTATTACGGCCAAGATTGCGTCTCGCTGCAATTCCAACGGCGCACATCATCGCCGAAATCCCGGAGTAGTCACTTTCGCGTTTAGTGATGTGGCATGACCTAGAGCCACGTGGAGAGATGACATTCGGTCAGAGGAATTCTGAGGAATGTACGGACGAGTGAAAAAGAGACACGTGTCCGCTTAATAGTCCTGTCGTACAAAGGCCATACAAAAGGTACACCGGTAGTAGTACTTTTTGGTACGGTACAGTAATCTGATTGGTCCTTACTTCAGTAGATAGAAGTTATTAGAGGGAATCATGACTTAGAAAATTTTGGTAGGCAGTCACCTCTCCCTTTGAGAGTTTGTACAAATTAGCATTTTTACTGCCTCATAACTTATCGCCTGGTTGGGCGTTTTCAGAGATTCTTTTTCCTACGGACTCAAAGGAGTCTAGGCTGCATAGGGGTGCATTCAAATTGTCAGCTTCATTGCCTGGCCACCAGTCGCTGTGGGTTAAAGTGGGCTAGTTAACAATTATCTAGAGGCTTCTTGTATTCTGTAGTCCAATGGAGGACACAGAATTGCAGGTTATGGGCCCACCCTCTAGGGTACCCACTTTCAATGGATCTGGGTTCATCTATTGGGAAGCCATGTTGATGGGAGCTTTGTGTGAAAAACGATACTGGGGTATCGTCAGTGGGCAAGTGAAACATCCACCTTCGGGAACTCCGCCAGGATTTCGAGGAGTAAGGTTTTCTGTAGCAGCGACTGCTTTCGCGGAGGAGGCACATGATGGGGAGAGCAATGTGTCCGAAAAGGGGGAAGGGAAGGAGACACCCCTCACCCCTATTGCCATGGCACCAGGAGCGGCGGCCGTGAAGACAGTGGAGAACGATGTTCAAATGTGGGAAGACATAAACATGGCTGCCAAGAACTTCATTCTAAGGCATCTCACTCAAGCCTAGGCTACCTCTCACCTTAATATTTACAAGGCCGAGGAGTTGTGGGAAAGTTTGGTGGATATCTATAGAGCTGGTACCATTCAGGAGCTCCAGTTGGCTGAGCAAAAGCTAGTGAGTTACACGTACAAAGGAGGAAAGATGTTAGATTATTGCAATGATCTTTCTTGTTTGTATATGGAGATGGAAAGTGCTGGTTGGACAGACACAATGAAAATAAAAGTAAACACTCTCATCATGAAGTTACCAGACGAGTACGAGAACTTAGTGTACCGAGTACAAGAAATGATTGATAGTTCATGGAAGTAGAATACAGTGGTTAGGATGATACTTGTGGAAGAAAATACCATGGAGACCAGGGGAGGTGAAAAGAGCGTTCAAGCTCTAGCCGCCGTAAGGGACAGGTGGAGACCTTAACCGAAAAAACCATACAAAGGAGAAAGAGTCCAACTTGGAGGACCGAGGCCCCCAAAGGGCCTATGTCATTTTCGCAAAAAGCCAGGGCACTTTATTGCGGATTGTGCCAAGCTGGCGGAGTTGAGGCTCAAAGAGAACCAAGGAGGGGGTTCTTCCGGAGGGAAGAAAAAGGCACTTTTGGTCACAAAGGTGACAGGAGACACCGAGGACGAGTCCTCTGAGGAGGATAGGGAGCTTCTTCTTGACGAGAGTCTGGAGGAGAAGGAGATCCCTGGAAGACAAAAGTGTGCACTTGGAGCAATTCAGGAAGCTCCACAGGAAGGATGGATCATCGACTCAGGTGCATCCATGCATATGTGTCGTGACAAGGACATCTTCACTAAGCTAAGGAAAATCCCTACTGTAGAAATAGAGTATGGGGATGGGAGAGTTGTTACTACAGATCTAGTGGGATCAGTTGACCCGAAAGTTTTAGTGGGGGGTAAGACTTCTATTCTCACTTTTTCAAATGTGCTTTATATTCCTCAGCTGAGTAAAAATCTTGTTTCTACATCTGTGTTAGATGACAAAGAGTTTAATACTTTCAAAAAAAAGGAGTTTTTACAGCCAAGTATGGGGATGAAGTTTACTTGACTGCAGATATGGGTAGCCAAGGAATGTCTAGGCTTAACTTGAGTAATGAAAAGAAGAATGCTTACTATGTTGGTGTCCCAAAATTGATGATTTGGCATAAGCGGTTGGGGCATGTGCATTTTGATAGGTTGAGGGAGATGAAGAAGCTGGGTGTGGTAGAAGGCATTGAGTTAAGTGATAATGAAATGGTGGATGATTGTAGTGGTTGTGCCCAAAGAAAAACTCACAGACTTCCTTATCTTAAAGCCGCCACATATAGGGGTGAAAAAGTACTAGATTTGATCCACACAGATATCTGGGGACCAGCAAGGGTACCCTCAGTTGGAGGGAAAAGATATATGTTGACAATCACTGATGATTGGTCTAGATGATCTAGAGTTTATTTTCTAAAAACAAAGTCAGAAACACCAACTTACTTCAAAGAATACAAAGCCTGGAGTGACAAGTTGCATGGAACCCCCATTAAGAGAATAAGAAGTGATAATGGGGGAGAGTATACCTCTAACCAATTTGAGGAATACTAAAGAGATGAGGGAGTTCAACACCAGAAAACTGTACCACATGATCCGAAACAAAATGGTGTAGCAGAAAGGCTAAACCGAACACTAAGAGATAGTGTATGCAGTATGTTGGCTGACAAGAAAATAGGAAAGAGATTTTGGGCAGAACACATGAACTGTGCCAATTACATTAAAAATAGAGTCCTCACATCAGCAGTCAAAGGTATGACACCTTATGAGAGATGGGTTGGAAGAAAACCAGATATCTCTCACCTTAAAGTTTTTGGTAGTCAAGTTTACAGTCTAGATACGGATAAGAAAAACTACAAACTTGATGCTAAGGGAAAACCTGGATATTTTGTGGGATATGATGAGGATGTTAAGGGATATAGAGTTTATGACTTAGCAAAGCAAGATATCATTCTGGTAAAACACCTAGTTGTCATGGATGAAGGAAAGTCAATTGACCCCTTTAGATATACTAAGAAGATAAGAATCAGGTTTGAGTCCGAGAGTGAGGAGAACTCTGTTTTTCCCAAAAAGGACATGAGTGATACCGTGATTGCAGATTCAGAGGAGATCCAAGATACAGGAGAGCTACCACATACCCCACATATTCCCATGGATTTCGAGGAGACAAAAGAGAAGGAATCAGAACCATCTTCCATGAATAGGGGAGCTAATGAGACACTAAGGAGGAACCCAAGACTTCCCTCTATTCCAGCTTCAGAATTTGAAGGGGGGAGAAAGAGCAGCAAAAGGCTACAAGAGAAACACACGGCTCATAAGGAAACTAAGCTATCACATCCTAATGAGCCTCAGTCATACTTGGAGGCAGTGAACAGACCAGAAAAAAACAGATGGATCAGGGCCATAAATGATGAAATGGCTTCCATCATGGAAGCAAATACCAGGGAACTAGCGGATTGCCCTCCAGACAGAAAACGTATTGGGTGTAAATGGGTCTTTAAATTAAAACTAAACCCTAACAATACCATCGAAAGATATAAGGCTTGTTTGGTGGCAAAGGGTTTCACCCAAAAAGAGGAGATTGACTATGAGGAGACATTCGCCCCAGTTGTTCGTTTCCCATCAATCAGGATTCTCCTCAGTCTAGCAGCAGCAGAAGACATTTCAGCAGCGGAAGACATGGAAATTTATCAGATGGACATTAAGACCGCCTTCCTCAATGGTGAGTTAGAGGAAAAAATCTTCATGAGGCAACCAGAGGGATTTGTGGAGAATGGAGAAGAGAGTAAAGTCTGCAGGCTCATAAAATCCTTATATGGAGTTAAGCATGCTCCACCACAATGGAATAAATAAAATCCTTATATGGACTTAAGCAGGCTCCACCACAATTGAATAAGAAACAAGATGAGTTTCTTACTGGTCTAAGATATATCAGATCAGCTCTGGCCATTCTATCTATATGTTTGAGGATGAGAATGGTGTGGTCTTTATTGCAATTTATGTGGATGATATGCTGGTGTTAAGTAAGTCTTTGGAAAAGATCAATAAGTTGAAGAAAGATCTTAGAAGCAGATTTGACATGAGAGATTTAGGGGAGGCAAGATAATTGAGGTGTAAAAAAAAAAAAAAAAAAAAAAGTGGTTTATAAAGGAGAAAGTGAGTGTGTCGTCGTGAGTTAAAAATGAAGCTCGACGTTTTGAAGATCTATTTTTGGAGGTTCTATTTTGTATTTTTGTACATTTATTGATTGAAGAAGTGAATCGAAGTGAATCAAGGTGAACGGTGTGATGATTACCTAAATCGCCGATCAGTTTGGAAGAAGCGTCATTCAAGTTTGACATTTTCAATTTCTGTTTGCATTTCAAATATGTACAGGTTTATTTGATTCTTGTCCTGGATGACTGAAGTTGTGAATTTTGGTAACGTAAAGTTTTAATGTTTCCACAAATTGAAGAAGAAGAGGAGATGTTCTATGTTGGAACAAGATCGGTATTACGCCGGCTGTTTCGGTTGTTTTCTGACATTGTCAGGCGTCAAACTTTGGTGTGGCCGTTGTGTTCTTTTCGGGTACTCAGTTGGTACCTTCGTGGTGACACTTTGAAATATAGAGAAATTTTGGTGAGGAGTTGGAAGTACGGCAAAATTGTTCGAGTGTTACAGTGAACCCTAAATTGGTGAGGCGGTTACCTAAATCGCTATGTGGATTGGTAGAATCATTGTGGAGTAATGTTGACGCAGCTATTTGTACGATTGCCAACTAAAGTGGAGTTACAATTAATTTTGATTTGATGTGACGGTTGAAATTCCGAGAGGAGATCATTTTAAGGTCTCCTAAAATAGATTGCGATTACATGAATATTTGTGGAGTTATACATACGTCGTGAAGATTTGTATTTACAAAATCTATTCGGGCGTATCTTGTCATGGCGCATCTCGTCGGTCATTTTAATTGTTTATATTTAGGTGTTAGGACGGGCAGCCGCCTCACTAATTTATATTTGGTGTATTTGGGTTTTGCAGGGCCGTAGATACTTACGTTGGCCGTAATTTCCGCCGACGGCGAGTTCGACCGTACGACATACATCTCCCGTGATTTCCGTCGACGGTGGATTTCGTCATTTCACGTCGTCCGTGCAATATATATTCTGCGCGATTTCCGCCGATGGTGGGTTCGATTTTTCACGTAAACCGTACGACTAACATTTGCCGGAATTTGCGCAACAACAAAGTGGACCGTACCTATTCTCATTTCCCGGAATATCCGCCGAAGACTCATTTTCAAATTTGTGCTCGTACAAATAATCGTACCGTACTAACTTTCATTCCCGTGAATTCCGGGCGACAACAGATTTTAATCATTTCCAGTGGAGTAGCATCTCGGTCGTCGACGCAGAGTATGCAATTTTTCGTAACATCACATCTGGACCGTTGACGCGTGTGACAGACAAAGCGACTGTCAGTTCCGAGGAAGCGACGTGATTGGACTATTTTAAGTCGTGAACCATTTAGAGGTTCACGCATTCACATGTAGATAGGAAGGGTTTTAATCCGTAGGTTATAGATTCTGTAACGTAGGGCATAGGACTTCGGCCTCCTATTGGTTGAATCCAAACTAGACGCAAATGCTTACATAGCACAATGTACTCTGATTGGCCTGTTTTCACTAGGCGTAGTTTTTGTTACTTAGTTCATTTCGGATCATTTCGTGCACACAATTTTCAAGTGCAGGAATTATTTATTTTCAAGTGCAGGAATTATTTATTTTTAGTATTAAGGATTTTCTGCGGCCATCTTTTTATTTGTAAAATTGTCCGGACAGCTTAGAGGCGGTTTTCTGCCTTTGCGTGAAGCGTCTAGTTTTCTATTACATTATCAATATCTTGTAAAGCCTTACAAATTAATCTATACGCCTTCGACCAAGACCTACACGGTTTCCCTTCACTTTTCTCGTCATTGAGTAGATTTCGACTGCGTTCTCACGACACAAACTTCTTTTCCCGGTTGTGGTTGAGCTTTTATTAGTGTGGAAGTTGCATGTTGGGATTATTGATTTTTTTATTTTATTTCTTGTGATTGTGTATTTATTTCTATTTGCTTATGCACATTGTTGTGCATGTGACAAAGATTATGATAAACATGCAACACAACCAGCTGAAAGATAAATGATAACGAAATAAGCGAGAAAGTCATTAAAATCTCAAAAAACAAGTGAGAATAATTATGTACAAGTAGCAAACAACAAATAAACATATTACAAGAAAAGGAAAAGGTAGAGTGAGAGAGGAGGCTCAGTTTATTATTAAGACAAATTGCAGTGAATAGAAGAAAAATTGACAATTTCAACAGCACAGGAATATTAAGCCAACGGATAGCCACTAAGCTCCTTGGTCAGTTTATATTCCTTACATGATTTCAATAAATAAAGATTTAACTCAATATCACAACACACTAACTGAAAATGTAGCAAATTGCGAGCAAATCTGAGATAACCAGATTTAGTCACACACAAAACATACGAGGAAAGCTTACCGTAATCCACTATCACGCAGTAAACCACACAACCAAACCCAAAACTGTCCAATCATAATCCAAGGTTTAGCAACAGCTTGAGAAAGAAGGCCGAGCAGAAATCCACTTGAAAGGACGCGAAAAGAAGTGAAGGGAAACCGGTTAGGCCTCAGCGTGAGCCGCGTAGATTAATTTGTAGGGCAGGTTTACAGAGTAAGAAAGTAAAAGCTAGGCAGTAAAACGCTTAATGACCAGAAAAATAGTCACTAAAACTATCCTGACAATTCCACAAGAAAAATCCTCAAAGTTTAGGTCAAATCTTCCAAAATGAAAATTCCTGTGCTCTTGAAATTGTGAGCACAGAATTCACCTTAAATTCGCTAAGTACAAAGTCTACAGCTGAGAGTCTACCTTACTACGACTACATGCGTTCTATGTAGTTGTCTGCGCTTAGTTTGGATTCTAGCCAATATGCGACCAGAATCGTCTGCCTTACGTTACAAAATCTATAGCCTACGGGTAAAAACCCTTCCTATGCTTTATGTAAATGCGTACGACCTCCAAGGGTCCACGACTTAAAATGGACCAATCAGCGTCGACCGGCGCAGTTCGCATCCGGATCGTCCATATGTCTGCATCCTTCGTGGCCGTAGATTTGTGTTCGAATCCACGCTGGCGTCGACATTATTTGGAGTTAAAATTTCTGTTCACGACCGTTCGCACATCGATTCAAACTTGGTCGCGGAAATTTCGGCCGACGAAGTATGTCGGTTCCCGAAAATTCTCGGACAGCAAACCACATCCGTTAGCGTAAATTTCGGCAGCTGACGACTTCGCGGACAGAATCTGAAATGTCCGCGGGTTTCACGGCGTCGGAATAAAATGTGTACGGTCCTGTCGCCACCGAAATATCTCGATAAGGACCATTACCATGTAAATAAATATAATTTGGTGCGGCGGCGTGATGCGGCATGACAGCTATCGTGCATGTGACAATTATTATGATAAACATGCAACACAACCAGCTGAAAGATAAATGATAACGAAATTAGCGAGAAAGTCATTAAAATCTCAAAAAACAAGTGATAATAATTATGTACAAGCAGCTAACAACAAATAAACATATTACAAGAAAACGAAAATGTAGAGTGAGAGAGGAAGCTAGGAGGCTCAGTTTATTCTCCTCCCCCAGCTCTTTAGCTTGTCGAAGAGCTGGCCAATACGACTAGTAACTCTCGGCAGCCGTGACAAAACCAATGACCGTCTAGAACTGCTGTATTTGGAGAATATGAGGTGAAACATCTGTGTCCAAGGTATCGAAAGATTGGCGCCGTAAGTAGACATAATCTCCCACTCAGTAAGGCTTCTACTGGGGCCGGTAGCCGCCGCTGCGTGTAGTGGCAAAGCGCAAAGTATCTTTGTGCTGGACGATCTGCAGGTTGTCAAAAGCCATGGGCATCTCTCGCGCAAAAAGCAACGCCCTGTTAGTAAGTTCTTCCAGAAAAACCTCGTCAAACACTACGCGAAGAGGAAAGCTTGCGGCTTTTTGGATATTCCTACCCAACAAGGGTTGACGCCCAAATAAGACATAGTACGGACTGAAATTAGCAAGACTTGCCTGTACCGACATTCGATACCCATGGCAATATAGCCAAGTGACTCGTCCCACACCATTATATGTTTCTCCAAGCAATGCTTGCGTAATGCCCGCTTAAAGGTCAAAACTGCACGTTTCGCCAATCCATCAGCCTGTGGATGATCGCAGCGTGTTCGACAATGGTCTATGAGAGCGTCATCTAGCATTTCTTGGAATTCTCCGCGAAATTCAGTCCCTTGATCTGTGAGGACTTTGGCTTGAGCGCCATATCTCATAAGGACATGTTCTTTGAAAGCGGCGGTGGTGAGCTTAACAGTTTTTTGCGGTAACGCTACTACTTCAACCCATTTGCTAAAATTTTCATTCATAATCATTATATATTGTTTCCCCTTCTGGGATATTGGGAAAGGGCCTGCTAAATCGCACGACCAGCGATAAAATAACCCCTTGATGGGTAATGGTTGGAGGGTAATCTGCCGGTTGCTAAAAGAGGTACGTAGACAATCACATATTGCACACTTGTGCAATACCGCTGCGACATCAGATTGCATCCCAGACCACCAATAGCGTGCCTGCAGCAAGCTTAAGGTGCGTTTAGTCCCATAGTGACCCAGCTTGGAGTGAATTTGTTCAATCAGCGAGAGGCGTTCAGTGTGGCGAGGCACGTGTCTGTGACTACTGTCCGTTAACAATCAAACTAGGGAACCACCTAACCAAAGATAATTTTTAGCCCTTTTCTTTACTCGTTCCTCCTCCTCGGTTGTAGTGCCTGGTCGAAAGGTTTGTGAGGAGAGGAAAAGAATTAGTGCTCCGTCTTGCCATGGATCCGGGGCAGAACGAGAGTGGGGCAGCGAGGCTAAAGAATGTGTGATATAAAACCCTGCTAACATAGTAGCTAAGTTGTCATCGAAATTCTGCCGAACTCCATTGTCAGTGGTCCTCGGCAAAGGATTTCGGGAAATGCCGTCTGCATTTAAACTAAGTAATCCTGGACGGTGAATTATTTCCACATCATATTCTTGTAAAATTAATGCCCATTGCGCTAATTTTCCTGACAGTTTATTGTTCGTCATCAGCCAATGTAAAGGCTGATGGTCGGTTAGAAGGGTAAACGGTTTTCCGTAAAGGTAGTGACGAAAGTGTACAATACCCCAAACTTGTGCTAGACATTCTCTTTCATAACTACTCTAATTTGACTTCGCACGATTATTACTCCTGCTTGCAGAATTGACCACGTATTCTTCTCCTGTTAGTTCACGTTGAGTTAAGATGGCCGCAATGCGAAGCTTTCCGAAGTCTGTTTGTAGGAAGAAAGGTAATTTGTGATTAGGAGGTCGGAGGATAGGAGCACTAGAGAGGGCATCTTTCAACTTTTGGAACGCTCAAATCTGATCAGGTCCCCAAACGAAAGGAACTTGTTTCTTGAGTAAATCGTTCAATGGTGAAGCGATAGTGCTGAAACTCGGAAAAAACCTGCGATAATAATTGGCTTATCCTAGGAAGGCTCGAAGACTCGTGAGATCAACGGGGGTTGGCAGTTTGCTGATAGCCCCGGTTTTTGCTTCAAGTGGTGTGATTCCCTCGGAGGAAATGAAATGTCGAAGGTAAGGCACACCCACGGACCCAAAAGTACATTTAGCTGGATGAAATTTTAACCCGACCTTTTTCAGTTCAGTTAGGACCCATTCGATATGAGCTGCGTGATCTTCAATTGTGGCGGAGGCGATAATCAAATCATCGATATAACATCGTGCAAACTTGCAACCACCTAAAATTGAATCCATTACTTTTTGAAAAACTGCGGGGGCGTTCTTAAGTCCAAAAGGCATGACAGACCACTCCCAACGACCATCACTACCCCAAAAGGCGGTTTTATGCCTATCCTTCTCCTCTATTTCAATGTAGTTAAAGCCTTGTCGTAAATCCAGAATACTGAAATATTTAGTGCCTCTTACATGATCAAATATTTATTCGGCCAATGGCATTGGATGTCGATCTTGTATCGTTCCAGCATTGAGTTCACGGTAATCGCCGCACATCCTGCGATCGGTAAAGTTTCCTTCGGCATCTTTTATTCTGGGCATGACAATGGGTGCTGCAAAAGTAGAATCTGACCGATAAATGAGGCCAGCTTCCTCTAATTCACCGCAGCGTTGGTCCACTAATTCCAATTCTGTTTCAGATAAGCGGTGTTTCGGCTTGAAAATGGGACGATCGTCTTTTAGATCTCTAGACATTTTATAGTTGGTATGGCGACCAAGATCGTTCGTGGAGAAAGCAAAAGTGTCGATATTCCGAAGAATCACTTTGTTCAGTGATCATGTTTAGATTGAGAGAGATTAGAGCCAAATTTCCATTTAGGAGATTCCGAACCTTTAATCGTCATTGCTTCCATGGCTTGTGCAAAAGCTAGCTCTTCATCAGCGATAAGTGACTAACCTAATGAGTAAACAACAAGTGTTTCCTATAAGCAGTTTGACCAATGGTGCCAGCTGGGAGTAGGAAAGGCTGCAGTCCAGTGAGGAGGTGTTGACATATGACTAGAGGGAGCAGATTCGGCAGCAGTATATGCTAGGACCATGACATGTGGTTAGGGTTGAAGAAATTGTAGATTGTGACATCAGGAGAAGGTTTTATAGAGGATGGGAAGAGGAAAAATTGAGAAGGTGTCCCTCTAAGGGTGACAATGTGTTTAGAAATTGGTGGTGCATTCCCCCCCCCCAGCTGGTTGAGACGGATGGGTTTGTGCGTAACGACCGGCTGCAAATCCGAGGCCTAAGACAAATGAGAGGGATTAAGGGTCCATGACACGACCTAAAAGGATGCAGAGCTCTCGTTCTGTGAGACCATGGGCAGTCGTAGTGTTGGGAAGGAAATGCATAAGGTGTTCCCGTTCTGTGGCTGTAGGTTTATCTAGGCCGCCTGTGTGAATATTTCTGAGCAAGCCGGGCCCATCACCAGAAAAAGCGTGAGAGTGTGGATAAGACACTAGAGTGGGGAGAACTTTGAGTGGTTGGCCTGAGACGTTAATGTTGTAATTCGGTGGGTGATCAGGTTGCAGACAAGTTTGGACTTTGTGAAAAGGTAGAAGTGCAGTCTGAATATCTGTAAATGGAGGTTTGACAGAAATATTATCTTCTCTAAGGCGTCCAATATCAATCAAGTTGGTCTATTTAGATCGAACCCGATGAGCTAAAGACCCGTGACGAGCGACATCAATGATAAGAGGAGGACCAATTAATGCTTCTATCCGCCTGTAATCAGCTAACACTGTAGGTCGAGGATAGTTATAGGCTGCCACGTTTTCTAGAATATATCCCAATGGGCGATCGAAGGATTGCAGAAAATGCATGATACGAAGTAATTCGAAGAATAATTTGGTGCAGGGATCAGCTAAGCCGAGACCTTTGCCTGCTCGTGACATTCGTTGACACTCCCAACCGGCAAAGAGGAGATCAATTGATTCCACATCGATAAGGTGTTGGTTGCCTATCAAACTAATATCTTGAGGTAAGGCTGTATGCATGTGAGCAAAGGCAGATTTAGGGAAAAGATGTGGGTGTTTTTCGTGTAAAAGATTACAGTGATGTGTTTGGGCTTTCCGCGCTAAAGGGTCAGTGTCAACTGAGTAGTAGTGCTTGATAAGTAATCCGTTGCGAAAGCATGAGAGTAGAGGGGTACTTATATTTGCGAATAGGTCTAAAATGACTAGACCGCCTTGATGAGGTTTGATCTGAATTGGTTTCCAATTAATAGGAAAAAAACCGCATGGATCTACCGAAATAAGAGGCAGAGGTGTGAAACTCTAAGACCTCCATAAGTCCTCAGAGTGGACAGCTTCAAAGAAGCCTGTAGGATAACCGTGACCCCTTTGTGTTTTAGCAAAAACAACAATCACCGTGGCAGACAATAACTCTGACCAACTTCACCCCTGTGAAGGCAAGACTCCCTTGAGTCGATAGCAAAAAGAATCTCTAAATTTGCTCCCGTGAGCAGTAAGTTATGGAGGGTCAAAGTCCAATTCCCGGAGATACCACGATCCAATGTAATTTCGCCACGTGTCATCCGATGTGGCGATGACCACAAACCGCCGAAATCCTCTTCCAGGATCTCGACGTTAATTCGGGCCGTCCGATTAAATTCATATTTAATCGTAGCCGTAATAAATACATGCGCGGTATTCGTTTTGGTAAAGAAATAAATGCGCGGTATTCGTTTCTTATCCGTACTATTGTACAACATGGCCAAAGAGTTGACGCTTACCGAATCTGTTCTAATATTCTTTGGAGATGAGGCATGTAAATGAGATCTCACCACGTGTCCCTTGGTGTGGTGGTGACCGAAAACCGCCAAAACGCCCACTCTATGATATCGGCTCATATCGTGGCCCTTTGATCAGAACCGACTTTAAATTCTAAATGTTGAAACAAATGTGCAATATATTTGTTTTCTGGGTTACCCTAATCCGTACTATACATAACCGCTTTTATGTGCTATGAATTTATTCATTCCGTTGAATGAAATTCTCAACTTGTTTATGTTTATATAATTATCACACCCCATATATCTTAGCACTGGTCCTACACTATAGGACAAAGCTAACAACTACTTTGACGGACGACAGATACCACGATCAAATCCTAGATCTGTCAAACCTTTTGGTAATTCAACCAAGATTCTCCTGTTGTCTCTCTAGACTGCTTAGGCATCCATGGCTCTAGCTCCCTCTATAACATTCAGTGACTACGACAATTAGGGGGCTTAGAGAGAGGATTTAGAGGCAAAATACCTCTTTTTTTTTCTACTTTTATGTCAAAGTCTAAACCTAAAAAATATCAAAAAAATACAATATTTTTTACATACTGCAACTAGTAGTATTTGTTGTTGTTGCTGTTGCCATTACAACAGCTGGTAATACTAGCAAGTGCTGCAGCTAGTAGTACTAGCTATATAGAATTAAATGATTCTTAAGGTATTTTCAAAGTGTAATAAACAAAAAAAAACATGCTAGTTCAACCTGACTCCTAATCTCTCTCTAGTCCCCATTCTTAATGTAGTCACTAAAGACTAGGGAGAAAGGTGGAGCCACGGGCGAGGGGAGGAGAAAGTAGGAAGATACGGGAGAGTAAGAGTGACAAAGTCACTCTTTACCAAAAAAGTGAGTACGGCAAGAATTGAACCTTTGAGCGTCAGAGCTAGGCGTAGCCGTCCGCTCTTATCGGTTAGTCGTAGGATATCGCTCGAGTTATATATACGGTTTGATAAATACTTATAGATATCACCGTACAAAAAGTCATTTAACTAATTATATGGACTTAGGGTATAATAGTAACAGTTGTACTATACCTCGTACGAAACAAATGTACTAGACATTTGTTTGGACGGCTGACATTAAAAGCCGGTCTACATCTGAGGGCTCACATTCAAGCCAGTCTACATCTGACGGCTCACATTCAAGCCAACATTGTTGAATGACCAAATTGGTCGTTTGCGGTCGTAACGTCATCAGATGATACATGGCGCACTTTCATTGTTTTGCGGAATCCTCGAAGTACATCGGAACAAGTGAGGAGTCGATAGGCGTGTGTCCCTCAAACACGTCGTATAATGATCGTATAGAAAGTACTACGGCTTTTGTACCTTATTATACGATAGAGTCCTCTGGTTGGTTAGGTACATCAGTAATAGAGGGTTAAGAGTGGGATTTTAGAACTTAAGAAATTCAGAGGCAGCCGCCTCTCTCTTAGTGAGCTTGTATACAAAAGGCCAACTTTGACCTCAAATAACTAACTTCTCAGTTGAGAAAATTGTAGATATTAATGGTTCGTTTAGTATTTTCTAGGTCTAAACATATAAAATGAAATGCAGAAAAGAAGCAAAGGCAGTTTGCCTCTAACTCCTCTCTTCAACTCCCACACTGGTCGCAATCACTGAAAGTTAGAGAGGGAGCTAGAGCCATGGATGCTGTCCAGAGAGATTTTGGTAGGTTTACCAAAATGTACTTGACAGAGCCCAGATTTGATCGTGGTACCTACCATCTTTCAAATCACCAATAGCCGGTAGCTTCATCCTATAGTTCAGGATCACTGTTGAACTATATAGGGTTTGACAAGTATTTAAAGCTATACGTTTACATAAATTCATTTAACTGTTAAAATTACTAAATTTATAGGGTATTTTCTAGGTCTAAAAAAATCAGTATAATAGGAAGAGAAAAGGTCAGACAGCCTGCTTCCACCTCCTCTCTCTAGCCACCATATTTATTTTAGTCACTGGAGGATAGAGAGGGTGGGTGAGCCATGGTTGCCTTAACTCCACACGCAGGACTAAAGAGTGACATACGTCACTCTCAACAAAAAGGTTAAGTTTGGCAGGACTCGAACCTCCATCTGGCAAAGCGAGGTGTAGCCGTCAGCTCTAACCGGTTTGTCGTAGAAGTTCGTTAGGATATATAGGATTTGATAAATGCTTAAACCATGACAAGACTTTGAAACCGAATAACTGAATTATAAATGAAGGAACATATAACGAGTTAAAATACCGTGCGAACGTGATCCCGCACGAAACAAATGAATCGGAAATTTGTTTCGACGGTTGATATTCAATGTTGGATTTAATCTAACGGCATATGTTGACGCCGAGATCGCGGAATGGTCACTTTGGCGTTTTCGAAAGTGGCATGACCTAGCGCCACGTGGAGGGATAACTTTTGGTCGCGAGAATTTCGAGGACCATACCGACGAGTGGAAATTGACACGCGTCCACTCACTGGCCTTGTCGTACACACACCGTACAGAAAGGACATCGCCCATAGTACCTTTCTGTACCATACACTTATTTGATTGGTTCGTACTTCAATAGATAGGGATTGTGAGAGGGATTAGGACTTAGCATATTTTTGGGTAGACCTCTCTCTCTCTCTTTGAGAATTAGTATAAATTGGCATTTTTGCCACCTCATTACTAATCGGCCGATTGGCCGTTTTCGGTGATTTTTTTTGCTACAGACTCAAGGAAGTCTGTTGATTTGAGGCAGCTGGTGCCACTGAAGAAGATAAAGAAGCACCGGCAGTTGCCATGATAATCAATTATGCAAAAAAGAAACTCTCACGAAATCGCACAAACAACCAATTTCACAATAAAGCCCCAAGCAAATCAGACACACTCTAGGTATACAAATTTGCCACAATATAGAATATATAACAAACAAATCACATGCACAATATGACAAGGTTCTGTCAAAAGATCACAATGATGTTATAATTCAAAAACACCCAAAAACTGCTTCGCAGTTTTTCCTACATAACAATCCTAATTCCTAAAACAATATAAATCCTACATATACAAGTGAGCCTACAGCTAAAGACGCCGTACCATAATTACCATGGTTGATAAGTACACTAATCTTCATTAAACAAAACCCCACAGTCAACCGTACATAAAACATTTATAATGATCAAAGAGCAAACAACCGCTAACATGAAATTGTGCGCGATCAAAGTTCGTCTGCAGAAATGACGGCGCAGTCAAGAATTCTCTTCCAAAAATGACGGCGGAACCTCCAGTGTACCTTCGGTCCTCAATTGAAACTGTACTTTTTTTTTTTCTGGAACAACCAGACTTGACTTCCTCATGGACCAACACGTGTGCCTGAAGTGCACCGAGTCTGTGTACTCCCTTTGGAGTTGCATACTCACTAAATTATGTCCTCGTCAATTTATCTTCACACAAACTAACTCATTTTCAGAATACATTTCTTGCGCAGACTGCTACAGATGCTACGACTCTGCTACGACTGCTATGACTGCTATGATCTATCAGCGCAACTGTAATATTAGAGCAGCGCAGCTGCGATATCAGATCAGCGCAGCATAGCAACACAACAACAAGTGTAGAGTGCTCAAGGTTTCCAGCTGCGATGTCAGACTTAGCGCAGCATGGCAGTATAGTAGCAAGATATAGAGAGGACTCAAGGCTTCCAAAACAAAAATCCCCTAAACCTTTAGACTCTCGTAGCCATAGAGTCCACATTTCTCTCTACAAAACTTCAACTTAGGTGCAGGTAAAGGCTTAGTCATCATATCTGCTACCATCTTCTCATCTTGAAGATAACTTAGCTTTAAAAATATGTTTATCACCTTCTCTCTTACAAAATACAGCTTGATGTCAATGTGTTTGCTTTTGAAGTGATGACTCGGGTTGGGTGCAATCGCAATAGCTGCCTGGTTGTCACACCGCACTATTTGAGGTCTGGATTGCATAAAATGAAGTTCTTGGAGGAGGGACTTCACCCATAGTAACTTCTTGACAGCTAAGTTTGTTGCTATATATTCAGCCTCCATTGTAGACTGAGCTGTTACCTTTTGAAGCTTGCTGCTCTAGCATCATGTTCCACTTCCAATCTTCAAAATAAATCTGGTGGTGGAACCGTGACTTGGCATGTCTCTATAGCTAGCATCGCTCCACGTCTCAATTTTGACTTCATCTCCACCGAGAGCAAGTCGAATATTTTGTGTTCCTGTAAGGTACCGAAAAACCCTCTTTGCGGCCTCCCAATCTGTTTTTCTCGGATTCTAAAAACTCCAGCTCAAAGCGCCAAGTGCTCCCGCAATATCCGGCCTCGTGCAGCTCATGAAGTAAATTAGGCTGCCAAAAATCTGTCGGTATGGAATGGTGGCCATAAAATCTGCCTTCCCTGACTCCAAGGTATCGTCGAAAAATAATTCCTCCATCGGTCTCCATGCTTTCCACTTTCTGTTTAAATTCCATGGGAGTGGCACTCCCGTTTGCCTCTGCCATGCCAAACTTTTCAAGCACATTTCCTATCGGTTCATGCTGCGTTAGATGGATTATTCTCCTATCTCTATCCCTCTCTACTTGAATTCAAGAATATACTTTGTCTCACCTAAGTCTTTTATCTCAAATCTTGAATTCAAGGCTGCCTTTATTTTGTGAATCTCATTTAATGACTTGCTTAACAGCAGCAAATCATCTACATAAACCGCAATGTACATAATCCCATCTTTCTGTTCCATAACATAGACTGAGTGATCTGAGCTAATCGTAACGAATCCTAGACTGGTTAGAAACTCATCTAGTTTTAGGTTCCACTAACGTGGAGCCTACTTCAAACCATACAAGGATTTCAACAGCTTACAGACAAGATTTTCTTTTCCAGTCTCTTCATACATTTCAGGCGGCTTTATATAAATTACTTCCACTAAATCTCCTTGCAAGAAAGCTGTCTTAACATCTGTTTGATGTCGTTCCATATTCTCAATGGCCGCTAAAGATAACAAAATTCCATCAGTTGGAAACCGGACAACCGAAAAGAAAGTCTCTTCATAGTCAATTCCCTCCTTCTGACTATAGCCTTTTGCAACAAGCGTAGCCTTATATCTTACAATAGAGTTATCTGGGTTCAGCTTTACTTTAAAGACCCACTTACAGCCAATGGCTTTTCGGTCTGGTGGAAGCTCCACAAGTTCCCGTGTTTGAGCCTTCATTATCGATCGCATTTTGTCATTAGCTGCGCCAATCCATTGATCTTTTTATAGAGATGAAAAGGCTTTCTGTATTGTGACCGGTTTTATCATGCTGGTTGATAATAGAGCAGTTTCGCAAGTTCGCAATTTTGCAGCGTCGCAGCTTTGCAGCTTTGCAGCATCGCAGCTTCGCAGTTTTGCAGCGTCGCAGCTTTGCAGCTTCGCAGCATCGTAGTTTCCCAGCCTCGCAGTTTTCATTCAGATCCAACGTACCGACAGAAAATAGAGCAGCTTCGCAGTTTCGCAGCATGCTGCTTTGCCTTCTTCCCCTTGGAAAATCTGAGGCTGGATATGTTGGATCCGTAGGTTGCCCCCGAGGAGGAGGTGGTGGAGGAGGGGAGTATCGTTCACACGTGGACGAGCCGAAGTGTCCAAAGATTGACTAGGTGAAGTGAGAGGAATACTTTCAAAAATAACATATTCTTTGATTTTGGAATCTTTTTCAAAATCTGTCATACCAAAAACATCTACCGATCTGCTCTCTTCCTTAACGTGAATATTTCTAGCACTCTGAAGAGAATTCCTATCCGTATTAAATACTCTATAGCCCACGGATTCATCATCATAACCCCTAAAAATTCTGAGAATCGATTTCGGACTAAGCTTAAAAATAGGGAGATTATCCAAAATAAAACATTTACTCCCAAAAACCCGGAAGTGACTAAAATTCGGTTTTCTTCCGGTCCACACTTCATATGGTGTTTTCCCTTTTATTGCTCTAGTCTTTATCCAATTCCTAGTATACGACGCACGTGAGAAAGCCTCACCCCAAAATTTGAAATCTATTCCTTTATCGTGTAACATAGATTTTGCACTTTCCGTTAGAGTTCGGTTGAGTCTTTCGGATACTCCATTCTGTTCCGAAGTAAAAGAAAATGTAAATTGCCGATAAATGCCAATGTCTTTTAAATATTCAAAGAATGTATGAGAATTATATTCCCCTTCGTTGTCGGACCGAAGGGAAAGGATCGGTTTCCCATGAAGTTTTTCGGCCCATACCCGAAAATGCTTGAAGTGAGTGAGCACTTCACTCTTTTCTTTCATAAAGTAAACCTTGCTATATCTTGAGAAGTCATCCGTAAAAGTGACCAAAAATCGGTTGCCACTGAGTGAAGGAACTTTTGATGGTCCCCACACATCCGAATGAATAATTTGCAGCAAATCCGTTGCCCGGTTATCCGTTGTCTGAGGAAGTGGCAGCTTATGAAGTTTTCCCAAAGCACATCCATCACATACATGGGAATCTGTTTTTCCCAATTTAACACCATCTATCATATTTTGCTTTACCATTTTATCAAGTCTTTCATGATGAACATGACCGAGCCTCTTATGCCACAAAACATTTTCCGAAAGGACACTAGAGTATACAAAGTCAATTTCATTAGCCAAGTCCATCCGATACAACAAGTTTGGGCCTCTAGTTCCTACCAAAGCTACCCTCCCATCTTTGTTTACTACCTTTTTCCCATTCTTTTGTCAAATTTCAAAACCTTTTATTTCTGCTACCGAAGGGGAAAACAATTTTTTTGTAAACTTTGGGATATAGAGAACATCATGCAAGGTTCTCTTTACAATCTGACCATTGATGTCACATGGTAACTCCACGCTTCCCTTTGCCGTAGCCTCCACACGGCTGTCATCCGCGTAATAAAATCCGACGAGTGGGAATTCGAGTAAGGGTTTTGAAGTAAGCCCGGTTGCCGCACATGTGGGAGGAGCATCCGAAGTCCATAATCCATCCGCTCTCTCGAGGTCCCTCCATGAGATCTTTTGCAAGAGCAAAGAACTCGTCATCATCCTATTGCGGAAATTTGACCACATCTTCTTGTTCTTCCGAACGTTCATCTTGTGGCGTCTCATCAAATGCAAGGAACGCCGCATTTTTAACATACAGTTTTGATGTCGAAAATTTTGGTGATGAATCCTCCGATCGCACCCTCTACCCCGCACGATAAATTCCTGTTTCACACGCTTTTATAAATGCCCGACATAGCCAAAAAACATGACTTTGACCAAAGCAATAGACACACCTTTCATATTGGTATAATTCGGATTGGGGGTAAAGTTTGTGTTTCCTGAAAATCCAGCCAGCTTATATGTCTGTGCATTGTAAGCAACCACTGATTAACCACCATTTAATGCTATCTAAGTTGCCTCTTCGTCTAAGATATAAGCCTGAGCTATTGCTATATTCCATTTACTCTTCTCTAACCTTCTTAGCTGCTCCGCTGCTCCTCTATATTCAGTAGGAAGCCCTCTCATTAGAATCATAGCTTGATAATAAGGAGTAAAATTCCCCCCAGAACATGCATTCTCCGTCAATAGAAGTTTCAAGCCATTACAAAATGATTTCATGTCACCCCCAGTATATTAACAGTCCCAAATTTTTCCAGCAGTTAGAACCTCATTCTGCTCACTAGCTAAGACATAAGATTCACTCAAAGCCTTCCATATTTCAGATGCCGTAGAGATATTGATATATGTCATGTTAAGATCTTCTGACAAAAGTAACTTCAAAACATGCAATGCATCTTCATTTTTCTTTCCAAACTCCGGATCTGTATCTCGAACGATATCAGAAATCACATCATATAATTTCACTTGGTTCAAATAATACTTAGTCAAATCTGCCCAATAAAGATACTTCTGCCCATTAAACACCGCGATCCGTGAGGGAGGGCCCATGACCTATTGATTTGAGGCAGCTGGTGCCACTAAAGAAGATGAAGAAGCACCGGCAGTTGCCATGATAATCAATTATGCAAAGAGGAAACTCTCAGAAAATCCCACTAACAACCAGCTTCACAATAAAGCCCCAAGCAAATCAAACACACCCTGGATCTGCAAATTTGCCACAAAATAGAATATACAACAAAAAAATAACATACAAAATTTCACAAGGTTTTACCAAAAGATCACAATGATCTTATAATTCAAAAACACCCAAAAACTGCTTCGCAGTTTTTCTTACACAACAATCCTAATTCCTAGACAATATAAATCCTACATATACAAGTGAGCCTACAGCTGAACACACCATACCATAATTACCATGGTTGATCAGTACACTAATCTTTATTAAACAAAACCCCACCGTCAACCGTACATAAAATATTTACAACGATTAAGGAGCAAACAACCGCTAACATGAAATAGTGCGCGATCAAAGTTCGTTTGCTGAAATGACGGCGCAGTCAAGAATTCTCATCCAAAAATGACGGCGGACTCCGTCCGCCTTCCGCGTATTCTTTCATCACTTAAGATGAACCTCCGCGTGTACCTTCAGTCCTCAATTGAAACTCTACTTCTTCTTCTGGAAGAACCAGATTTGACTTCCTCACGGACCAACACGTGTGCCTGAAGTGCACCGAGTCTATGTACTCCCTTTGGATTTACATACTCACTAAATCATGTCCTCGTCAATTTATCTTCACACAAACTGACTCATATTAATAACACCTTTCTTGCGCAGACTGCTTTAGATGCTATGACTCTGCTACGACTGCTATGACTGCCATGATTGCTATGATCTGTCACCGCAGATGTGATATTAGAGCAGCGCAGCTGCAATGTCAGATCAACGCAGCATAGTAGCACAACAACAAGTGTAGAGTGCTCAAGGTTTGTAGCTGCGATGTCAGACTTAGCGCAAAATGGCTGCATAGCAGCAAAATATAGAGAGGACTCAAGGTTTCCAAAACAACAAAGTCCATGCAACAAAAGGGTGCAGTCATACTATCAGTTTGCCATCTTGGGGAGCAGTGGTGGTGGCATGAAGTTGGTTAGTTAAAAGCTATCTGGAGATTTCCTAAATTATGTAGTCCAATGGAGGACAAACAATTACAGGTTATGGGCCCACCCTCTTGGGTGCCCACCTTCAATGGATCCGGTTTCATTTATTGGGAAGCCATGATGATGGGGGCTTTGTTCAAAAAACGATACTGGGGTATCATTAGTGAACAAGTGAAATGTCCACCTTCGGGAACTCCACCAAGATTTGGAGGAGTAAGGTTTCTTGCACCAGCTACTGTTCAGCGGAGGAGGCAGATGATGGGGACAGTAGTGTGTCCGAAAAAGGGAAAGGGAAGGAGACTCCCGTCATTGCTATTGCCACGGCACCGGGAGCTAGGACCGTGAATACTGCTGAAAACGATACTCAAATGTGGGAAGACGTAAACATGGCTGCCAGGAACTTTATTCTAAGGCACCTCACTCAAGCTTTGGCCACCCCTCACCTTCACATTTATAAGGCTGAGGAGTTATCGGTGAGTTTGGTGGAGACCTATAGAGCTGGTATTATGTAGGAGCTCTAGTTGGCTGAGCAAAAGCTAGTGAGTTACACTTACAAAGGAGGAAAGATGTTAGATTATTCTTATGATCTTTCTTGTTTGTACATGGAGATGGAAAGTGTGGCGTGGACTGTTAAAATGAAGATTAAAGTTAACACTCTTATCATGAAGTTACCAGACGAGTACGAGAACATAGTGTACCGAGTACAGGAAATGACTTATAGTTCATGGAAGTGGAATACAGTGGTCTCGATGATACTTGTTCAGAAAAACCCAATGGAGATTAGGAGAGGAGGAAAGAGCATTCAAGGTCTAGCTGCAGAAGGGGACCGATGGGGGAAGGACCCGAAGAAACCGCACAAAAGGGAAAGAGATCAGTCTGGAGGACCGAGGCCTCCAAAGGGTCTTTGTCATTTTTGCAAATAGTCGGGACACTTCATAGCAGATTGTGTCAAGCTGTCGGAGTTGAGGCTCCAAGAAATTAGTGGAGGGGGGTTCTTCTGGAGGGAAGAAGAAGGCACTTTTGGTCACAAAATTGAAAGGAGAAACCGAGGACGAGTCATCTGAGGAGAAGGATAGGGAGCTCCTCCTTGACAAGAATCTGGAGGAGAAAGAGATCCCTCGGAAACAAAAGTGAGCTCTCGGAGTAATTTAAGAAGATCCACACGAAGGATGGATTATTGACTCAAGTGCATCCATGCATATGTGTCATGATAAGCATCTCTTTACTAAGCTAAGAAAAATCCCTACTGTACAGATAGATTAAGGGGATGGGAGAGTGGTTACAACATATCTAGTGGGATCGGTAGATCTGAAAGTCTTAGTGGAGGGAAAAACTTCCATACTCACCTTCTCAGATGTACTCTACATTCCTCAACAGAGTTAAAATCTTTTCTCTACGTCTGTATTAGATGACAAAGAGTTTGATACCTTCACTAGATAGGGAGTTTTTACAGCTAAGTATGGGGATGAAGTTTACTTCACGGCAGATAAGGGTAGCCAAGGAATGTTTAAGCTTAACCTGAGTAATGTAAATAAGAATGCTTACTATGTTGATGATTTGGCATAAGCGATTATGGCATGTGCATTTTGATAGGATGAGGGAAATGAAAAACTTGGGGTAGAAGAAGACATTCAGTTTGGAGATAATGAAATGATGGATGATTGTAGTGGCTATGCTCAATGTAAGGCTCACATACTTTCCTTTCCTAAAGCCGCCACATATTGAGGCGAGAAAGTACTAGATCTGGTCCACACAGATATATGGGGACCTGCAGAAGTTCCTTTAGTTGGAGGAAAGAGGTTTATGTTGACAATAACAGTTCCTTCGGTTTGAGGAAAGAGGTTTATGTTGACAATAACCGATGACTGGTCTAGATACTCTAGAGTCTACTTCCTCAAAACAAAGTCTGAAACATCAACTTTCTCCAAATAATATAAAGCTTGGAGTGAGAAGTTGCATAAAGCCCCCATTAAGATAATAAAGTGTGATAATGGGGGGGAATATACCTCTAACCAGTTTGAGGAATACTTAAGAGATGAGGGAATTTAGCACCAGAAAATCGTACCATATAACTCGTAACAAACAGAGTAACACAGAGGTTAAACCAAACACTAAGAGATAGTGCATGCAGTTTGTTGGCCGACAAGAAAATAGGAAAGTGAATTTGGGCAGAGGCCGTGAACTGTGCTAACTACATTAAAAATTGAGTCATTATCTCAGCTGTAAAGGGAATGACACCTTGTGAGAGATGGGTTGGAAGGAAACCAGATATCTCTCACCTTAAAGTATTCGGTAGCTAAGTTTACAGTCTTGACAATGATATGAAAAACTACAAACTAGTTGCTAAGGGAAAACCTAGATACTTTGTAGGATATGTTGAAGATGTCAAGGGATATATAGTTTAAGACTTAGCAAAGAACGATATCATTTTGGTCAAACACCTAGTTGTCATGGTTGAAGGGAAGTCATTTGACCTCTTTAAATATACCAAGAAAAAAAAAATCAGATTTGAGTCTGAAGGTGAGGAAGATTCTGTCCTTCGGGAAAGGGACATGGGTGAAACAACGATTGCACATTTAGGGGAGATCCAAGACACAAGAGATTCTTAGGAAACCTCACATATTCATATGGACTTCGAGGAGACAGCATAGGAGGAACGGGAACTGTCTACTATGGATAACGGAGCCGATAAGACAGTAAGGAGAAATCCAAGACTTCCCTCCATCCCAGCTTTCAAGTTTGAGGGAGGGAGAAGGAGCAGCAAAAGAATCCAGGAAAAACAGGTTGCTTACAAGGTAACTAAGCTATCTCACCCATATGAGCCTCAATCATACTCGGAGGCAGGAAACAAACCGGAGAAATACAGATGGATTAAGCCAAAAATGATAAGATGGCCTCCATCATGGAAGGAAATACTTGGAAACTAGCGGATTGTCCTCCAAACAAAAAACTGATTGGCTGTAAATGAGTGTTTAAACTAAAACGAAACCCAGATAATACCATAGAGAGATATAAGGCTTGATTGGTAGCAAAAGGGTTCACCCAAAAGGAGGGGATTGACTATGAGGAGACTTTTGCTCCAATTGTTCGGTTCCCATCAGTATGGATTCTCCTCAAACAGCAGCAGCGGAAGACACGGCTTACACAAGATGTATATTAAGACAGCCTTTCTTAATGGTGAGTTAGAGGAAGAAATTTTCATGAGGCAACCACGGTATTTGTGGAGGAAGGAGAAGAGAGCAAAGTGTGCAGGCTCATAAAGTCCTTATATGGACTGAAGCAGGCTCCTCAACAGTGGAATAAGAAACAAGATGAGTTTCTCACCAGTCTAGGATATATCCAGATCACCTCTGACCATTCTATCTATATGTTTGAAGATGAGAATGGTGTTATTTTTATTGCAATTTATGTGGATGATCTGCTTGTGTTAAGGAAATCTTTGGAAAAGATCAATAAGTTAAAGAAAGATCTTAGAAGCATATTTGATATGAAGGATTTAGGCGAGGCAAGATATATTTTGGGGATCTAAATGGAGAGAGATAGGGGGAAAAGGATTATCAGACTTACTCAGAAAAAATCAATAGGTAATATGCTTGAGAAATTCTAGATGGAAAAGGCAAACAGTTGTACCGCTCCCATGGACTTGAAGAAACTAAGTGATGGGAGTGTAGAAGAAGGAGTGATAATCTTATATGATCAGATGAGTCTAAATGAGAGAGAATTTATGAAGTATATTCCTTATAAACACGTCGTAAGAAGTTTGATCTATTTTATGAACTGTACAAGCCTAGACATAGCGGCAGCAATAAGGGTCTTGAGTAGGAGTGCTAACGATCCTAGGAAGAGAGATTTGGAGGCATCCAAGAGAGTCATGAGATATCAGGTAGGAACTAGAGAGTTATGGTTGCATTTGGGAGGGGAGCACACTAATATCACCACTTGGAGTGATGCCAATTATGGGGATGCACCTATGAGAAGATGCACTTTTGGGTATGTGTTCTATGTGGGGGAAAGTGCTTGCTGTTGGAGCAACAAGCAACAAAAGGTGGTTGCTTTGTCTACTATGGAGGCTGAGTATATGGCCTCTTGTTATGCTGTGAAAGAGTAGATGTGGGTAAAGTCCTTGTTGCAAGAACTGGGGTATATGAAAGAGGGAGTGCATGAAGTGTCTTGTGATAACCAAGCTGCCATTGCAATTGCAACTAATCCAACACATAATTTTAAGGCTAAACATATGGACATAAGGTCGAGTTTTCTGAGAGAAAAAGTTGAGAATAGATTGTGAATCTTGTATATAGATCCGATGAGGAAATGGTGGCTGATATGATGGCAAAACTAGTGCCTTCTCCTAAGTTGAAATATTGCAGAGAAAAAAGTGGACTAAAACAG
Organism: Zygnema cylindricum; assembly: GCA_037447655.1. NCBI lineage: Eukaryota > Viridiplantae > Streptophyta > Zygnematophyceae > Zygnematales > Zygnemataceae > Zygnema > Zygnema cylindricum. The sequence goes on from JBBHKE010003418.1 coordinate 59,985, forward strand.
AAGTTAAAGATAAACTAGAAAATAGGGGGAGTGTTGAAATTACTAAATCTATAGGGTATTTTTTAGGTCTAAATAAATCAGTATAATAGGAAAAAAAAAGGGCAGACAACCAGCTTCCACCTCCTCTATATAGCCACCATACTTGTTGTAGTCACTGAAAGATAGAGAGGGTGGTTGAGCCATGGCTGCCTTAGCTCTATAGGTAGGACTAAAGAGTGATATACGTCACTCTCAACAAAAAGGTTGAGTTCGGCATGACTCGAACCTCTGACCGCTAGAGCGAGGTGTTGCCATCAGCTCTAACCCGTCTGTGGTAGAAGTTCATTAGGATATTAAGGGTTTGATAAATACTTAGACTATGACACGGCTTTGAAACCGAATAACTGAATTATATATGAAAGAACTTATAACAAGTTAAAATACTGTGCGAACGTGATCCCGTACAAAAAAAATTAATCCAACATTTGTTTCAACGACTGATATTCAATGTTAGATATAATCCAACGACATATGTCGACGCCGAGATCTCGGAATGGTCACTTTGGCATTTTTGGACGTGGCATGACCTGGCACCGCGTAGAGGGATAACATTTGGTCGCGATAATTCTAAGGACCATACGGACGAGTGGAAAATTGACACGCGTCCACTCACTAGCCTTGTCGTACACACGCAGTACAGAAAGGACATCAGTCATAGTACCTTTCTATACCATACAGTTATTTGATTGGTTCGTATTTCACTGGATAGGAATTTTGAGAGGGATTATGACTTAGCATATTTTTGGGTAGACCTCTCTCTCTTTGAGAGTCGGAATTAGCATTTTTGCCACCTCATAACTAATCGGCTGGTTGGCCGTTTTTAGTGATTCACTTTGCTACGGACTAAAAGAAGTCCAAGCTGCACAGGGGTGCAGTCTTACCGTCTGTTTGCCGTCTTGGGCAGCAGTGGTTGTGGCGTGAAGTGGGTTAGCTAAAAGTTATTTAGAGGCTTCATAAATTCGGTAGTCCAATGGAGGACACAGAATTGCATTAACGGCTCGAGCAGACATGTAACATAGACACAGTTATACTATACGTACGGCTAACGGTTCTTCCCGAAATGAATGCCGTGCATTTGTTTTTACGGCAAAACAAATACCGCGCATTGATTTTCAACGGCTAGAATTGAAAGTCGGTTTTGATCGAACAGCCACAATAGGTGTCGAGATCGCGGAATAGGCGTTTTGGCGATATTTGGTCAACGCCACGTCAAGCACCACGTGGCACAACATCATTGGCTTGCGTCATCTCCAGAGAATGTGAGAACTAATTCAGATATGGCAAACGGTGACATTTTAGCCATGTCGTATGATGGCCGAACAGAAAGTACTCTGGCACCTATACCTTTCTATACGACACACTCTTTTGATTGGTGTCGTACTCTAGTAGTAGAGGGTTGAGATAGGGACATAGGACTTAGAATATTTGGTAGGTATCTCCCTCTCTCCTAGAGTGCTTCTGTACAAAATGTTAACTTTGACCCTTCATAACTTACTGCTCAGGGGAGAAAATTCAAAGATTCTTTTTACTATCGCCTTAGGGGAGTCTTCTATTCACAAGGGTGAAGGTGGTTAGAGTTTTTCTCTACCATGGTGGGAGTTATTCTTGTCAAAACACAAAAGGGTCAGGGTTATTCCAGGGGCTTTGTGAGAGCTGCCCATTGTGAAGACTTATGGAGGTCTTAGAATTGCACAAATTTGGAGATTTCTTTTGCATCTGACTCAAAGGAGTTAGGCCTTCACAGACTGAAGCTCGACATATATGTTCGGATTTAGATTGTTAATCATTCTTGTGCAAAGTAGGGATTTTTTTTTTATCCTAGAGGGCTTCTAATAGTCTGCCAATTTTGTAGGTCAATGGCGACCACACAATCACAAGTTATCGCCCTTTAGGGTATCAGTATTTAATGGAATTGGGTTTATCTATTGGGAAGCTATGATCAAGGGTGCACTTCATGAAAAGCACTAATGAGGTATAGTGAGTGGTTGGGTGACCATCAAAAACACTTAGAGGTCTACCTGGTTTCACTGGGGTCACATTCTCTGAACAAACAGAATGGATAAAGGAGAATGACAAAGAAGGAGATGTCGTGGACAGATGGAAGGAGAAAGGAAAAGAGACCCTTACTCTATTCGCACTATCCATTGCATCTAGGTCAGCTACAAGAGCAGTAAAAACATAGCCAAATGATGTAGAAATCTGGGACTACAACAATGAAGTAGTTAAACACCTCATCCTCAGGCCTCTCACTAAAAGAGTGGCAACCCCCTATGTAATGGTAGTCAAGGCGGCAAATATTTGGACAACTTTTGTTGATTTATACAAGAGTAGTAGAATTCAACAGCAACAACTAGCACATCAAAAGATAAGTTCATACACTTATAAAGGGGGAAAACTGTTAGTTTTCTGTAATGACTTAGCGGGATTGTTCATGTAACTCGAGAGTGCTAAACATTACCTAACACAAAAGGAAAAGGCGAACTGAATAATCATGAAATTAGCGGACGATTACGAAAACATAGTGAACCGAGTACAAGAGTTGACAAATCATAGGTGGATTTGGAACTTATTAGTACGTCTGATCCTTGTTTCCCAAAACACCGTGGAGATTCGAAGGGGAGGGAAGAGTGCACAAGATTTGGCTGCAGGAAAAAATAAGTGAAGCCAAGACCCTAAAAAACCTTACAATAACTTTAGAGGAGGACTTCGCGCAAGTGAATGAGAGGGATCGGCAAAGGGTTACCCAAAAGGATTTTTTCATTTCTGTAACAAGCATGGTCACTACATGGCTGATTGCAACCGACTGGCCGATCTGAGGAGTATGGAGGCATCTGGAAATCAGAATTTAGGTGGAAAGAAAAAGGTATTTGTTGCAACCGAAGTGGAAGACGATGATATAGAGGATCTAAATGAGGAGATTGATGGTTTTCTTCTGAACGAACAGTTGGAGAAGAACGATACTGAATCAGAAATTCGAAGAAGGAAAAAGTGTGCCTTCAAAGGTATGAGGAAACTTGAGGAATGATGGATCATTCATTCAAGTGCATCTATGCGCATGTGTAGAGAAAAAGGGTTGTTTGTTAAGCTTGGAAATATCCATACAGTTGAGATAGAATATGGAGATGGGAGGGTTGTGACCACCACTTTAGTCAATTAATTCATCTGAAAGTTCAGGTAAAGGGACAACTGTACATAGTAACCTTAACAGATGTGCTCTATATTCCTCAGCTCAACAAAAATCTCATATCTACCTCCGTGCTAGATGATAAAGGGGTGTCTATACAGCTAGCTTTGAGGGTAACATCTATTTTACTGCTGTGAAAGGAAGCCAATGAATGTTCAGGTAGGTCATGAGAAATGGAAAGAAAGGACTTCCGTATTCATCCGTGAATGATATGATGATCTGGCACAAAAGACTTGGGCATGTGCATGTAGAAAGGTTAAAAGAAATGAAGAAAAAAAAGTGATAGAGGGAATGCATTTTGGAGATGAACAGATTTTAGGAGGTTGCATCTGATGTGTTCAAGGCAAAATACATAAGTTGTATTTTCCAAAATGTGCCTCAAGGTACTAGATCTAGTACACACTTACATCTAAGAACCTGCTAGAGTTCCCTCACCAGGAGGAAAAAGGTATATGATGACTGTAACATATCATTAGTCTATATATTCAAAGGTTTATTTTGTCACCCACAAGTCAGAAGCATCCAAATGTTTCACATAATATAAAGCCTGGAGTTAAAAGCTACATGGAACACCCATTAAAAGAATAAAAAGTGATAAATGGGGGAATATGCCTCAAATCAATTTAACGAATACTTGAAAGGAGAGGGAATCCAACACTAGAAAACTTTTCTATACAACCCAGAATAAAATGGGGTTGTACAATGACTAAATACGACTTTGGAGGAGAGCGCAAGGTACATGTTGAATGACAAGAAGATGGAAAGACGTTTATCGGTAGAGTGTAATTCTGTGACCTCCATTGGCCCACAGAATGTTTAGCTTATATGAAGCCTCTAGGATAATATTTGCTCGTTTGAATTTCCCACTAAGTTAGTGCCACCCTGGCACGCAAATATTCCGACCACCCTCACACGTGTGAAGGCCCGACTCCCTTCAGCAGAATGCAAAAAAAATCACTAAGTTTTCTCCCCTGGGCATTAAGTTATGACCGGCCAAATATGGCCTATAAATACAAAAGGTCTCTCACAGAGAGGTGCCTCAAAAATTTCTAAGTCATATTCCCTCTCTAAACCCCGTACTACTACTGTACTCAACCAACCACAAGACTGTAAAGTACAAGAAGTACAGCTGCCGCGGTACTTCTTGTATGGCCATGGTACTTCATGGCCGTCCCGTTGACGTGTGTCAGTTCTTGAACTATGGTTGTTCTTCCCGTTATATCCGTTGTCCACTTATTGCTTGCCACGTGTCATCCACTAACATTGGCTCACAAACCATCGAATGAGCACTCCGGTGCGTCGGCTTCATTGTGAGCCGTCTGATCCGAAGTCCGCAATTAATCACGTCTGTTTATATTCAAATTCTTTTTGTTTCGTAATTTTTGAAATGGAGTATGTAGATTGGTATCATGTTTAAGTACGCAAAACACCCAACATATGTGTTGTTTTATCAATACCTAACGGATAAGGCCGGCGACTAACTACTAGGTGGTGACTGTGAAGGGACTAGGATCAAATACTACTGGGATCACAAATCCCTTTAATAAATTATTTCTTTCTCTCTCTCTCTCTCTCCTTAGTCTGCACCTTGTGTGCTAAGGAGACAACCATGGTGGCTCTCCGCCTAACACTCTCTCTCCTATCTAGAGTCTAGGAAATAAACTAGTGACCTGATAATTGATTTTTCAACACTCCACTTAATTCTTAGTCACTTTTTAGTTTTAATCCATACTTTTCTCTACAAAATAGCGATTTTGGAGAAAGCACATATTTTGTCATCATATCCGCCACCATTATCCCATAGCTGGCGTCACTCCAAGCGGTGATGTAAGCATTTCACCCGCCGAAATGCAACCATAGGTCTCTGGTTCCTACCATGTATCTCATTAATCTCTTCTAGATTCCTACTTATAACTCTTACAGCTGCCGCTATATCTGGATGGGTACAATTTATTAAATAAATTAAACTCCCTAGGATCTGTCTATAAGGAATGTGTTTCATAAACTCTCTCGCTTCTTTATCTATCTGGTCTAAGATTACTATTCCTCCCTATATGCTCGTGTTAGACTCCTTCGTTAAGTCTATTAAAGTAGATCAACTACTTGCTTTCTCCATCTGAAACCTTTTTCAACATGTTTCTTATCTCTTCTTTGTGATTGAATTTTATCATTCTCTTTTCTGTATCTCTATCTATGTGAATTCTTATATCTAGCTACTCCTAGATCTTTCATATCAAACTTACGCTTCAAATCGTTTTTTAACTTATTGATCTTTTCAATTGACTTACTCAAAACTAATCGATCATCAACATTAATAACAACAAAAATTACACCATTCTCATCTTGAAACAAATAGATAGAATGGTGTGAACTAATTCAGATTTATCGAAAGTAAGTCAAGAACTCATCCAACTTAACGTTCCATTGTTGTGGCACGTGCTTAAGTCCATACAACAACTTGATCAATATACACACCATACTCTCTTGTCCATTCTCCTCAAAACCTTTTGGTTGCTTCATGTTTTCTTCTTGATGAACCTCCATGTTTTCCGTTGCTACCAGACTACGGAGAATTCTCACTACTGGAGCGAAGGTCTTGACATAATCTTTCCCCTTTTTCTATTTTTCTTGGAGTCTTTTACTACTCCTTCTTCCTCCCTCAAGTTCAATTACTGTTATCGACGGTATCCTCGGATTCTTCTTTGGATGCTCCTTGGCTCCCCTATCCATGGAGACCGGTTCAGTTGCTTCTTCTCCCCTCTTGTTTGATATGGGAGGAATCACTTTTTCCACTTCAAATTTTCTTTTTGTTGTACTTGCATTGTCTTGATTAGTTGTCTCCCCCGTTACATCTTTTATTTCAAATTTAATTTTGACAATTATGTTGTATTTGATGAGATCTATAGATTTCCCTTCATCCATTACAACTAGATGTTTTACCAAGATTATATCTTTCTCGTCAAGATGATAGACTCTATATCCCTTTACCTCCTCATCATATCCCACTAAGTATCCAGGTTTACCCTATGCATCCACTTTATTTGCACAAAAATACAAAACTCCCTTCTTTTCATTTCTTAAGGCAATCAAAAACTTGCCTTGGCTTCCCATTTCAGCTATGAAATCAACCTCATTTTCAAAGCTAATGGTAAAGACACATTTTCTAGTTTTTGCCTCAAATTATTTGTCATCTAACACCAATGTAGATAACAGTTTTTTTTTAACTGAGGGATATACAAAACATCTGACAAGGTCAATATGGATACCTTTCCATCCACTAAGACCTTAAGGTTTACTGATCCCACTAAACTAGTGGTGACAATTCTCCCATCCGCGTACTCTATCTCAATGAATGGAATTTTTTTCAGTTTTATAAACCATTTTCTATCTGTTCACATATGCACGGATGCTTCTGAGTCAACGATCCACCATACCTCGGGTGTCTCTTTGATACCTCTAAGGCACACTTTTGCCTTCTTGGAATTTCTGTCTTCATGTCGTTTCTTTTTGGCATTTCATCGAGGAGATGCTCCTCGTCAAATGTCTCCTCCTCGTCTCCACCGACTTGTGTTGCCAGAAGTGTCTTCTTTTTCCCTCTTTGTTTTGAATTTGCCTATCCATCTTTCATTCGTAGCTCCGCCAATCTGGTGGAATCTATCATGTAGTGCCCGGGTTTATTACAAAAATAGCATAATCCCTTTGGAGAACCCTTTTCGGTCCCTCATATTGTCCTTTTTTTCCCCCTCCACCGAAAGGCTTGTAAGGTTTTTTTCCATTTCGGTTCTTCTAATCTATCCCTGCAGCAAGTGCTTGAGTACTAGGATCTCCTTGACGGAGTTCCATCAAATTCTCTTGGACGAAGATCATCCCAACAACTGAGTTCCATATCCATCGGTTGTCAGGTAGTTCTTGAACCCGGTTTACAATATTTTCATACTCATCTGGAAATTTCATGATAAGAGTATTGACTTTCTGTTTTTTTGTCCTACCTTTCCTGCACTCTCAAGTTCAAAATAAAGTCCAACAAGATCATTACAAAAATCTAGCATGTTACCACCTTTCTAAACATAGGCTTCTATTTTCTGGTTTGCTAGCTGTTTTTCCAAGATAGTTCCACTATTATACAGGCTCACTAGAGACTTCCAAACTTCTGCATACTTAGTTAGATTGAGAAGAGGAAGAGCAATTGCTTGTGTGAGATTCCTCAAAATAATATGTTTGGCCACCTCATTTTTATAGTGCCAAACCTCTTGGTCATTATCTTTTGTTTTCTGTACAGATGGTGTTATTGCTGCTCCAGCAGTTGGTCCTCCAGTTGTTGCAAGTATGGCTTTCTCCTTCCCTTTCTCTCCATCCATGATTTTGGTTTCTTCATTGTCCTTAGCTTCCTTTGAGACTCTAAGCACTCCTCTGCCTAGTACAGATGCTCTTGGAAATCGAGATCCTCCAAAACCTAGTGGGGCTCCAATGCTTGGTGCAGGACACCTCTCATACCCCGATACTATTCCCCAAAGGTGTTTTTCAATTAAGGTAACTCTCATCATTGCTTCCCAATAAATAAACCATTTTCCCTCGAAAATGGGCACCCTAAAGTGTGGGCCCATAACCTGTAATTTTGTGACCCACAGAATGTCCAACTTATATAAAGCCTCTACGATAATATTTGCACGTTTGACTTTCCCACTGAATAAGTGTCACCCTAACACGCAATTATTTTGACCACCCTCACCCATTTGAAGGCTTGACTCCCTTGAGCCGAATTACTTGAGTAGTAAAAGGCCAAACACCTTATGAGAGATGGACCGGCCGAAAATCAGATATTTCACACTTAAAGGTTTTTGGCAGGCAAGTGTTCAGTCTAGATACAAATGGGTCAAATACGAAGTTAGATATGAAAGGAAAACCATGATGTCTACTAGGATATGATAAAGATGTAAAAGGATATAGAGTCTATGATCTTAAATGAGAAGATATAATTTCAGTGAAGCATCTAGTGGTTATGGATGAACAGAAATCTATAAATCCCTTTAAGTATACAAAATCATTTAAAATAATATTTGCGACAAAAAACTCCGATGACTTTGAGCTTCCTAACTACCCACGTTTTCAAGAAGATGACAACATTGCACATACAAATCACATCGAGAAGGACTCAACCGCTGAACCTCAAGTGACAATTCCACCCGAAGCGGAAGACGTGATGGAAATAGACCCGTAACCAAAAGACAGAGAAGAACTCGAGATTAATCGAAAGAATCCACTGCAGCCATCTATTCTAGTAGCACACTTTGAGGGAGGAAATAGAAGCAGCAAAGAGTGCAAGAGAAACAAGTTAACAACAAGGTAACCAAACTGTCTCATCCTGATGAACTCCAAACTTATGGTGAGGCAATAAATTGTCTTGAGAGGAACCGGTGGAAGACAGCCATTAATGAGGAGATAGCTTCAATTAGGGTGGCTTATACATGGGAGTTAGTGGACTATCCTCCTAACCGAAAGCCAATCGAGTGTAACTGGGTATTTGAACCGAAACTTAACCCTGAAAAAACCATTGAGCGATACAAGGATCAGTTAGTGGCAAAGGGATTACTCAGAAAGAGGGAATTCACTACGAGGAGAAATTTTCCCTTGTCATTAGGTTTCCCTCCGTCCGAATACTTCTCAGTCTGGCGGTAGCAGAAGACATGGAAGTACATCAAATGGACATCAAGAGAGCCTTCCAATATGGAGAGTTGGAAGAAAAGATATGTATGCGACAGATCAAAGGATTTGTGGAGAAAGGGGAGGAGAGCAAGGTTTACAATTGATCAAATCTTTGTAGGGGGCTGAAACAGGCGCCCCGGCAATAGAATAAGAAGCTCAATGAGTTTTTTACACGTTTGGGATACATTCGGATCAGCTCAGATCACTCAATTTATTTGTTTGAAGATGAGGAAAAAATTATATTTATTGCAATTTATGTTGATGATTTGCTTGTCTTAAGTAAATCCATGGATAAAATAAATAAGTTGAAAACGGATCTTACAGGTAGATTTGAGATGAACGATATGGGAGAAGCAAGGTATATTTTGGGAATTCAAATAAAGAGAGACAAGGATCGAAGAATAATTCGCTTAACTCTAAAAGAGGCCATTGGGAACATGCTTGAAAACTTTCAAATGAACAAGGCTACATTTGTAGAACCCCAATGGAACTAAAGAAAGGAAAAGAGGTGAGTTTTGAAGGGAAAGTTAAGGTTTTGGATGATGAACTAGGACCAAAAGAGCAAAAAATCATGGAGATTATTCATTACAGGCAAGTAGTAAGGAACTTAATCTACTTTATGAACTGTACCATACCTAATTTAGCTGCAGCTGTAGGAGTGTTGAGTCGGAGTTTAAATGCTCCCACTAAAAGGGATAACGAGGCAGCAAAGAGAGTTCTTAGATATTTGATAGGGCCTAGAGATCTATGGTTGCATTTGGGTGGGGATAACACTGACATCACCAATTCGAGTGATGCCGGTTATGGGGATGCTCTTATGAAGAGATGTACGTCTGGATATGTGTTGTATGTGGGAGATGGTGCATGTTGCTAGAGCAGTAAGCAGCAAAAGGTTAATACTCAATCCATAATTGAGGAAGAGTATATGGCTTCTTGCTCTGCTGTAAAAGAATTGATGTGGTTCGAGTCTTTGCTTCGTGAGCTTGGTCATCTTAAGAGTGGTGTGCAAAAAATCTTTTATGATAATAAGGCAGCCATTGCAATTGCTGCCAATCCTAAACATCACTTTAAAGCCAAACATATGGACATTAGACTTAGTTTTATTAGGGAGAAGGTGGAAAACAAAATAATCAGTTTAGAATTCAGATCGGATAGTGAAATGGTAGCATTCAGATCGGATAATGAAATGGTAGCAGATATGATGACTAAACCTGTCCCCTCTCCTAAACTAATTTTCTGTAGGCATAAGTGTGGACTCAAATTAAAAGGTGACTAGGAAATAAAGGGTGTGTAGACACTAATGGTTTTCTTTTAGTATTTTCTAGGTTTGAATATTGTAAAATAAAAGACAAAAAAGAAACACTCACAACCTGCCTCTAACTCCTCTCTCAAGTCCCCACACTTGTGGTAGTCACTAAAGACTAGAGAGGGAGTTAGAGCCATGGCTGCCTCGGTTGTCCAAAGAGACAAGAATGCACATTTTGGTAGAGTTTGGATTTGATCCTGGTACCTACCGTCCGTCAAAGTAGCCGTTAGCTTTGTCCTATAAGTAGCCGTTAGCTTTGTCCTATAGTCTACGACCAATGTTGAGATATATAGGGTCTAATAATTACTTAAACATGTACACGTAGGAAATTCCATTTAACTAGATGAACGGTTTTGAGAGCATAAATTCAGTTGTACTTTATGTATTTGATGAAACAAATGATACGGACATTTGTTTCGACAACTTGTATTAAAAGTTGACTTCGGATCGAACGGCCATTGTGCGAGCCGACATCGCCGAATGGTCGTTTTGGCGGTTTACGTTCACCATCACACAAGATGACACGTGGCAGCATCTCATTAACTTGCGGAATCTCGGGAAAGCATCACAACATGTCCGGATCTGACAGGCGTCACCTCTTTGGCCATGTTCGTTTCTGGCCATGTCGACAGGCGTCACCTCTTTGGCCATGTTCGTTTCTGGCCATATCGAACAGTGGCTGTACAGAAAGTACTCCGACACCAATACTTTTTGTACTGCACAGTCGTGTGATTGGTGCCGTACTTTAGTAGAAGGGGGTTCAGAGAGGGGTTTAGGACTTAGACATTTTAGTAGTAGCCGCCTCTCTCTAAAGGCATCTGTATTTACAGGCCATCTTTGGCCATTCATAACTTACTCCTCAAGGGAGCGAATTCAGTGATTCTTTTTGCTATCGACTCAGGGGAGTCTTCTCTTGACAGAAGTGAAGTTGGTCAAAGTTATTGTGTGCCAGGTGGCAGTTATTCTTGTTGGAAAGCAAAGGGGTCAAGGTTATCCTAGGGGCTTCGTGTGAGCTGCCCACACTGAGGACCTATAGAGCTCTCACTTGCCAGTACTAGTGATACTTCAGCTGGCAGTACTAGTGATACTTCAGCTGGCAGTACTAGCTGTTGCTGCTGCCAGTACTAGTGTTTCTTTAGTGTTTCTTTAGCTGGTAGTACTAGCTATTGCTGCTGCTAGTGCAAGAACTAAAAATGTAACCTTTCTATAATACTAGTCGCTGGAAATGGATAAGCAGTAATGGCTACCAATCTGCATTGGTAGGCACTCCAACCTGATTGTCTGAACAGTCTGCAATTTTATTTTTCAGATCATACTTTGACTAAATTAGTGTGAACTTTTCGTATGTAAAGTTATCTACGTACTAAACAAGTAATTATACGGATTAGAGAATTAGTATTTTTTTGTCCGTTACATTATGCGGCGTCTACCTTAAAGTCACGGAACGAAAATCACGTCGTACGTGGCGTATCAGACAATTTGTCTTTTCGCAAAAATAACATATTGTATAAAATAATAAATTTAAAAAATACTATGCATCCCCATAATTTATGTTGGTCCCGGTACGATACATCGAGGAGTTTGCTTGATCCATATTCGATTTATCGAATATCGAAATTATTGCGATAGGAATTTGCCCGATACCTAACACTACCGTACATAACTGGTATAAACTATAAAATTGAAAATGTGTGATTTCTAAGAAGGTTTTTTCCCGTTTAACTTCAAAAGTCGGTCGGTTCTGTAATTTACTATGTAGGGCGCACCTCCTTGCTGCGGTAATTTAGCCAAACATGAATGATAATTAAAATTGGGCCGTCCGCTCTATATTTACAAAAACACCTGACGGCCACTGTGAAATCGATTGTATAATTCACCTCCCTGAAATGGGAAAAGAGTGTCAATGCCTTCTTGTGTCGGCTCTCATGTCAGTCCACGGTCCTACTTAATGCAAACAAGGTGTGGTAAGTCCTGCAAGCCTCAGTTTATTTATTGCTAACACTATTTTGTGTCCAGAGGTAATTGACGTCGATAATGATAAAAACTCTGCTTGCTTCCACTAATGGCTATCATCATTCATTTATTTCAACATTAATGTCCATTTGTTGTGTTTGGAGTTTCATTATCATCCAATAATTCTAGTTATGCAAGAGTTTGTCTTCATCTCAGAAAACACTTATATGACACAATTATGAATTGAAGTAAGACATATCTTGATTAAAATTGCTCGACATTTGCATTGCGTCACAATGGCATTCCGCAAATGAGTGTCTCATTGACTTCTGGATGCATCCATGGGCACAAACTGTCAAGAGAAATGCAAGTTTTACCCGACCATAAAACTGCTCCAATGTCATCATAAAAAACCAAAAGCAAAAAAAAATGCACTCCACCTTCATGTGAACAATTAGTACCAATATTACAAAAACGACGGACAAATAGAACACATGCGTCCACAACCAGATTGGCCTAGAGATAAAAATATAATTAAACAAACGAGGAAATATGTCAATAAGTGGATAAACAAAAATATTTGTTCCAATAGAGAGGAAGTCTCGCAGGCAACAATCCTGCCCTATGCTTTGACACACTTGTATGAGAGTTAGATTGACAGAAAGCCACGATAACTTATATGTCAAACACTAAATGTCATAAGGAGAAGTAAAAAGAAATCGGCAACACTGCCGTAAATTCTCTCCACAGGAAAGACCTATCTTTATTTATTTGAGGATTTAACACAGCAAATTAGACTTTGCAAAAGCAGTGAACAATACCACCATAAAAGAACATTTCTCTCCCCTATCTTGTTTAAACTCCACGTTAAAAATACTACATGTTAAGACGTCCAGTCTCACGAACTTGAGAAATACTCCAATTTAACTATTACATCGACCTACTCGATAATAGAGGGTCAAAAACTATTATACAAATCCAACCACTATTTAGCTTACAGACATATTATTCCGATAAATGAATGAAGGGGCAAGTGAAGGGACAGTGACAGAGGCAAAAGACTAAACAAGTCATTTACACGTGCATTACGGGAAGGAACTAAAGAAGGACGAAAACCTAAATTCTACTAAGAACTAAGTATCTTGATCAAGTGTCAGGTGACTAACCAGATGCCTTCTCTTTTGGTTTCGAAAAAGAAAATCACGACTATATACATAACCGTGACAAACATCGATAAGGATACCCTTTTACAGGGTAAAAATAATGCGGCCGACTAATCAGACCTAGAAGAGGAGTAAGTCCCACGGGAACAGATGAAGTGAGCACCATTTTTTATCCCAGGCTTCAATAACGAAGCCTTATATCCTTTAAAAAAAGCTGTTGCAAGGACTCCTTTTATTACTTCGTTGCAAACCCTAAAACTGGGATGAAATATGTCACATAACCTAACTGTAGGCTCGAATAGGGCCTACCTATGGGTGATGTAAACCATAAAATTTCCACATTGAAAAATTCATAAACTCAGAAAGCACAATCGCCATTTTGTTGTTGTCTTAACCAAACGTGTTGCGAGGTTCAACCTCAACGCCACGTCATTTGACCGAAACTCTTTCGGTTTCCTGACTTCAGTGGTCGACTTCCATAGTAACTCCCATTACCTCCTCTTTGCAATGACTTCACAAGTCCAATCATCACTCATCTCCCAGGTTCACTCTGCAGAAGTGTTTCCGGCCTATTACCAGCTTGGGGATTCGGAACGGAGCCAATCGGAGCACCTCCTTGTCGGCCACTTTCTACTGCATCGGTCGACGGTGTAGGAGATTCACCATCCTCTTCTGTTGACTTCGGCTGGATAAAATAAAAACGGTAACATAATACATCACGCATTAATATCACAACAACAGCAACATAATCGTGAATTCAGATCACAAAAACAGAAACAAAATATTACATGATACATTAACATCCCCAAAACAGTCACATAATACTCATACATTTCTATCACAAAAACAGTAATATAATAGTCATACACTACCATCGCAAGTATGTTCATACAACACCGAAGAGAGCCCAAGCTAAAGATACATCCACCCATTTTAAGAATATATCTTTCTCGGTTCCCAGCCCTGCCTGTGAAGTTCAGCCTGCCAAACAAGCTGGATGAGAAACTTTGCATCTCTTTAGCACACAAAACAGTGTGGATAGTTGGTGGAAGTTTTAACGGATACTTAAGGAGGTTTTCACTGGAGATGGTAACCAGGAATGACTTCATATATGTTAACAGCCATTCTCATGTCCCATATACAAAAATGCAAAAAAAACACAGACTACCAATAATAGTGTGGACACACTAATAACCTCGACAAAAAAAATCCAGGTCCATGCCAAGATGTGGATGACATACTCAGTTTTGTCAGTAATGTCTGTGGTCCATATTAGTTTCTACAATTTAAGTTACTGCATCCAGATACTTATATGTTTGCTGCTTAGGTTCCTGAAATAACTGACAGGAATCATCCAACCAGCTTTCATGCATACACTATGCAACATTCGATGGACAATTCGTTAAAATGAACGAGGAACATTAATAAGTCACATCATATCTTTGCGGATATATCCTGTGTCCCATACCAGATTTTGCTAAAAAATTATCATGCACAAAGCCAAAATCAACCATAATATTCATTCCTCCCTTCCTCCCTTCAACCTCCCTTCCCCTCCCCTCCTCCCCCTCTCCCTCTTCCACTCTCCCTCTCCCCCTCTCCCTGTCTCTCCCTCTGTCCGGTTTCTGAAACCATACCAGAAAGGAAACCCTACAAATGGGACAGGTCGTATGTTGTTTAAACCACGGATCGAGGCAGTCAGCATGAAAAGCATGTCCACAAAAAGGGAGCCTTCTCAACCGATCATTTTCTTTATAATCTTCCAGACATATAATGCAAGTCACCTCTCCTTCTCCTTTTCCAGCCTCCTTTCGATCGAAAACAAAGCTTGGGAACGAGGCTACCAAAGCCTGCGATGAGGGTAACACCACCACCAAAAACAAGAAAAACTTCAAAAAAAAAGGGAAGATACCCGAAGAGCAATAGTGGAAAATGCAACATATATCAAAGCATAGAAAAAAAAAAATTATAGTAGAGAAGAAGCACCACTCATTTATCATGGATGTTGTCAGTTAAAATAAAAAGCTCATCCACAACTTAAATGTGTGAACAACGGCTGTCTCAAGAACAGAAATTACGTAATCAATAATAGCCATCAGGAGGAGGTAACAACACCAACCAGACACGAAAAAGGTATGCATGATGAACACTGGACCTTAATTGACCAAATAGTAAGTGGTCAAAAGCAAGTCATTAACTATGTTTGAAATTGTAATTCATTCTAGATGGTCATATATATGGAACCTTAAACAGGACTCCCTAATGCACAAACTGTTTGGTGTGAAGACCAAATTCATAAGTGAAATACCACAAGGACATGGTCAAGTCCGAAAAGTTTAAACCAGACAGCAATTGCATTTGTCACCCAGAACCTGTAACACCCAAATATACTCCAATACAAAACATGTAGGACTCTTGCACATAACACAACATGACTGACACCTTATTGATGTAAATGTGAAAGGACTAGAAGACGTGAGTGAAACTATGTTCACAGATTCAATCGAATATCTGACCATGAGATACCAACAATGTTACTGTCAACAAAATGTACAGCTTTACAATTTAAACTTCTAAATTGATCTTCGCCCGTCTTAACCTGCCCAAGCCTAAATCAAGCGAAATTTAAATTTACAAAATTCAACATATTGGTCTCCAGTTTCCAAGTAAATAGACGTCACTGTAATTTGCCATGCAAACCTTGGCCGGTAGGATCCTATTGAGCCATTTATTGACGAAACGGCCAAACGAACTTGTCAAATAGCAAACCAGGAGTGCGAGCACTCACATTAAGTGACAACATTGCGAGACAAACTAGAGGCCAGCCAGCTCAAAACACAAAACGCCACTATGCCACTGTATTTGCAAATATTAGTGTGCATAACCCTATATATCACGATATCAGCATATCGTGATACCGGAACCATGGAATTTCAATACTTAACAAGTTCACCGAGAATTACCGATGTCGCCATATCTGACAATAATTGACCGAAAACCGCACGAAAATTTGTACGTAAATCTAGCCAGATAAAAAAGACATCTCAGCGCACAAAATGTGAAAACGATAATCAAGGTACAAAGTCGAACATTTGGTACAAATTCATTATGGCACGGTACAGTGTAGCATACCATAATGGGAAACACTTTCTGCCTCGACGGCATATGGAAAAATGTGTAAATGGTATAAAAATAATGACAGAGAAATAATGGTACAGATACTGACAACGATAGTAAAATATCGCAAATCGGCAATATCAGTTATTACCAGATATATCGATTATCGAGACCCTTAAGAAGGGTACACATCGATTACCAGCAAAACATGCTCAAAATACAACACCAGCAAATATCCACACTTTGCCCTTTATCCAGCCCTAAATTTTGGACAGAATAAAAATAGGACAACATTTCTTTATGGCCTAAAGGAATGTACTATCAAAATATTGCTGTCCACAACATGAACTAAGGCCAATATCACTGAAGGTGTCAGAGCCTATGAATATTTTTAGTAGGTCATTAATCAGAACACAGAAACCGAGGTTCAACACCAATCGCCTTTAAAACATAAAAAAGTTGTAGTGGTAATACACAGGAGAAACATATTGTGTTTGTACAAACAAGGGCATTCTCGGTCCAAACTGGTTGGAAATTGCAAAACCCTACTGCAAAAGAGGTGCTAAAAAAGGACTAACACGTCAAAGGAGACAAAAACTGCAATTTTCTGAGAAATAAATGAGTAAATATTGCCAAACGATGCCAGAAAAACCTTACACCTGGCATTGGATACCAAAAATATCTACTGAAATTTGACCAGCCACCATAGACTTTACGTCTGCTCTATTCTTCTCCGGCTCTTGCTGATCCATGGGCAGGGGGGAGAAAGAAAGAAAAGACATTGAGTATTCTATAGTCTGAAACTGATTGGACATTCCGCACGTTGAAGACCTGAGAGGTACCAAGTAACAAACTCTTGTAGGTGACAAAAAACCTGGCATCAACCAAGAGAGAAAAATATACTCGACATTGAATGACTGACTCTCAGCCAATACCACAAAAACTATCCGCATTTCCTCAACAACCAGTCTCACCCATTCTTCTGTTTCCAGAACAGAAACGGATCCTTTCTAGAGAAAAATGACATTTACTTTTCCCACTGAAAGACAGTTTCCGTTCTGCTTTAGGGTTTCACTGCTGCAGTATTTACCGCTGACAGTCCTACGCAGTCCCATCCAGACAGTACTGCCCCCCTGAGATCTACCCGTCCAGATGGTGCCCGTGTTAGAGTCCGTGCGGCTGCCCTGCGCGCTGCCATCTGGCAGGCCAGCATACGTATGGCTCGGATAACAAAAAATGCAGCGATCATAGTGAGACACGGAACAATAATCGCATACATAGTAGCATGGCCCCATGATATTTGATGGCTACCAGAACTATTCTGTACTGAGTTTTTAACTGAGAAGGAGAGCTTGGGAAGCGTCAAAAGTTCATGAGGGGAGGCACCATAAAGGGGTCTCATGGCTGCTGCAACAAGTGGGAGAAGTGAACCTGAAACTGAATGCGAAGTTACATATTATGGTGTATTCCGGACAATATAGTACTGTGTACGTCATGTACCGTACTTTCGAAAAATCCTAAATGTTATGGCTACGTGTCAGCAGTCAATCCGCCGTACAAGCATAGCTGACGTAAAAAGACCCAATACAGCCCATAGAAAAACAGCGCCGAAGCCGTAATGCTTCGTCGTCTTGATACCATAAATATTACAATCTAAACCGTACTAAGAAAAAGCGAACGCAGGATTTCCTACGAGTGTATTGATACAAAAGTGGAAAGGTGGTCAATAAGAAGCCACGTGACAGCTTTATTGCAGCTTGCGAGTCGACAAGCAAAAGTTCATGTGGCAATCCTCCGCCCTCCAATAACAACCTGTCAGGCAAATTACATCCGCAAGTACAGACAAAATCCAAACACAAAAACTCAATTCAGCGTACGGGATTGAGCGTTCATATCGAAAGCTCAAGATCTACGCACGAGTGAAGACTGGATCCGAATCCAGAAGTTCGCGCCTCCATGCGGGGTCGTAAGCAGTCGCGTAGACTTGCGAACTTCAACCGCCGAAATAAATACACGTGAACAGATGTGGCAAAGTTGTAAAGTACATTCCTACGGAAACGCTCTTTCCAGGTAATTTTAGCACAGGACAGCGCGACATAACGACGTCAAACATAACGCAATGTGCAATCGTGGCAACGAGCCACCTTTTGAACATGTCGATGAGTCATGGCGTAAACAGCCTCCCAGGATATGTGATGCACAGCTAATGACAAGTTTCGATATCGATGTAGGTAGAGACATAGAGCCTGCAAGATCCAAGAAAATTCTTGGACTTTGGAGAAGCAGGTCGCGACAAAAAATATGTCGGAGGCGCTAAAACCGAGTTCTTTCATTCAAGAAAATAGAAAAAACATGGAAGGAACCCCTAACATGAATCCAATGGTCCGCTTCAAAAATTTGAGCCTACCGTATTCAGCTGCACCTAGCGGCATATATGGAAACGACAAATTAGCAATCAACTTGAACTGTCAGCAATTAAGAGAGCCAAACTCTTTCTATCATTGGACCAATCACGACAAACAGTAACAAAGAAACACATCGATAACTAGCGATACCCAAACACAATGTTTCAAATGAACACGACTGAAAAAAATTTACTGGCAAAAGAGAACTTGTCCATGTAACTATTGCTTGATTACAAAATAAAATGCATCAACAATACTACAACCTTTTCACACCTTTGCGGCAATGTAAGACCACATAGTTTGACGAAATCTGTTCATGGATGAATACTAGCAGCAGTACTGGTAAGAGAATATCTGATGGGTAAGAAAAAGTGCACTAGGCACTGGAATGGCCTTATCCTGTACTCCCATGTTTCCAAGACCTCTTGACCTGAACATGCTTACCCAAAAAATGCCTGAAGTTGTGCAGTAATAGCCTCCTATCCTTTCAGACATCATTCGCAAAAAAAAATGTGAGGTATAAAAATGAGCACTTCACTCTGACTGAACTGCTGACAACATATGCCTCATCGACTCATCGACTTCCAATTGGCTAATTTAAGAGAAAAATGAGATTTTACTCAACATCGAAATGGAAAATTTACTAAACGACACAAACATGTATCCCATCAACGCACAAACCCCTGCACTGAAAGAAAGATAGACAAAGACCAAAGACCAAAGGGACCTTCTTAACCTAATAGGTTGAGCACTCATCACTATCATTTTCCACAACCTATGGACCTACGCCAACACTTCATTTTGTCTACATTTAACCAATACCGCGATGATAGTGCCTCTTCGGATGGTCCCTAAAAGCCATACAATGGACGTATGGGGCAAAGTTAAATAAATAAATAAATCTATGATGATTGTGTCGACAAAGTTTTTCAAAATGTAGACTTTATAGAAAGTGGAACTTGGGTTTTTTCACAACTGCGTCCTTGTGAAACACATTAGACTTTTAAGCAAAACTGTGATATAAGCAAAGCGTAAAACCTTGATAGGAATTCGAATCACTATTCTCTATATCTTAAGTCCGCTTCATGCGTTGTTTTCTTCAACACAAAAAAACTTGAACAGCGTCATCTGGTTCTGCACACATATAACCTATTTTTCAGGGGGGAAATGCCTAGTAGAACATCCTGTTTTGGACTGTCTGGATTTCTGTAAGTTTGTGGAAATTCTGCCTTCTGCACAATTACCACCATGCGTCTCCACAGAAAAAGTCACGGGACAGCCTCCATTTTTGCCTTCCCTTACACATTTCATGGCGTTCACACCATTTGTGAAATAGGCACAATGCATAAGAAATCGAAATCGTGAAGAACTTTTTTCTTTTTTTTCTGGCAAATTTAAGTGGATATAAAACCGGTTTGCAAGTTAAAACAAGACCAGTGACCTGGAGCAACAGGAGAGCTGCTGCCAATGGGGAGTGGAAGAAAGAGAACCAGCAGAACGATGTTTAAAAACTCCTTCCGTTCCAAATAGACCAGGAAAGGGAGGGAGGCAGGCACGTAAAGAGGCACGTAAGGAGGGAGAGGGAAGAAAAACGCAAGAGAGAAACCTCTGTTTCCTTCATTTGCAAACCTCAAAATTGCATTCCCCTACTACACAACTGGAAAGTTGGTAAACCTTACAGAGTTTGGAGAAGTTTGAGGTTTTCATCAACCTTTCTGACTATCTTTCGAGAATCAAACAAACAGGAAAAAAGATTGCAGACAGCTTTCAGCCAGTGCCTGCTCTGGTAATTAAATAAGAAATGACCTACCAAATAGACAAATCTGAATAGTTTAGTCTTTCTCAATAACAAAAAAAAAAAGCGAAGCTCAGGAAACGCCCAGTCTAATCGTCCTTAGAACAGCAACAATGGCCACGAGTTTAACTAAAACTATGGCAAAAAACAGAACCAGAAGAGAAAAAACAAACAAGGCTCCAACGCCGATCAAGAAAATCATTCAGAGCTTTGCGGAAGACGTTCTGCAGATGTCAAAACATATCTTAAATGCTCCCTTTTGTGAACACTCAGAAACGGTTCCGTCAAAAGGATTAAAAAGGCTTCAAGAAATGTTCCAGTAGACTTACAGTAGACAGACCACGTGGCTCCCTCTCCGAGCTTCCGATGTGGTCCCCCTCAATGCTCGCAGGCAGTGCTGTAGTGCTGCCAGCTGGCGGAACTCGTCTATTCACGCGGAGAATAAGGGCGCGGACAAGAAGGCAAAGGCCAACCAAAATGACAGCTATGGCAACGAGAATGTAGAGGACAACCTGGCGATCGAAAGAAACACCAAATAGTGTGAAGGCAGGTGGAGAATTGTATAGTCCGAGACTTTCTGTAGAGGGAGGAGGATGTGAAGAACGATCATGAAGAAGGAACCTCATTCTCGATGAGCATCGGGCAGCAATACCGAGGTTGAGGCAAGCGCGCCTGGATTTGTAGGGCTAAGGGACTGCTGAATTGAAGTTGCCACGACGCTGTTGCAACAGTTTGTATGTTCCCGGCTTGACGGGAAGGGAAGATGTGATATGATACAGGATACAATACAGTATGGTGGTGTCCGGTATTGGCGTTAATGTTTTTAAAATAGCTGAAAAAGGCATAGAAGTATAGAACTATAAATTTCTTACCTTCCGATTGGCGGCGTGCAAACAAAAACCGGACACGTGTGAACGATGAAGAATACAAAAAAAATCAATAGTTTTCACGACGAGTGCGAACTTGCTGCACGCCTGACTACAACTCACGCCGTACACCAGTCTCGGTAACTAAGAAGCGGTACAACCTCTCGCTCGAAGTCAGCGTTACGAGACATCACATCGCATTCTGACGCTCCAATCAGAGTGCAGAACCGCTAAATTCTCTCAGGACTTTACGAACGACGCTCAATCCACCTCTGGCGCTATACGGGGGAGTTATATATTGTGTCTTCAATTGTTTTCGCACATGAAACCTGATGGTGTCAATTTCCGTCGAAAGGAGACCGTACTACTGTCTGACCTCCATATTTTGTGAACACGATCCTGACCGTCCGATCGTTTTCTTTGACGTGCGAATACATATGTATTTCACTATTTCTGATACGGTATGGCACTATCGTACTGCACAGTTGCCATAGGAGTACAATAAAGGCGCTAACAGTTGCTGCCAAAGAGTGGCCCCCACCTACGAAACCTTCAAACCAATATCTTTCCAACGACGAAAAACTACTACGCACGATAGGTCAGTAAATTAATCGGTGTACAAACGGGTAAATACTCGATTTACCGTTGTAGGCGTGTGGCAGCCTGTTAAGGGAAAAACTCCGTATTTCCCTCCACCTTAAATGCGGTACAAGTACACCGCGTGTCGCGTGGCAAAAAAAATATTAACACTAATAGCGATTCACGGTATACTGTAGCATGTGGCAGTTACACGGGGGATGATCTATTGATCTCACATCTGGACAGCCTGTATCCTTTACGAAAGGTACGTGAGCGAACCTAAATTTCGTACCAGCAGTAAGAACGGAGTGCACATGTAACTAGTTTGAAAGTACATGCAGCGATTGCGGTCTGGAATGTTAACGGTTCATAAGAAGCTGTGTTTTCAGCGCCATGATGCTCGAAACGTGCAAAACTGGAACTGGAAATTTAAAAAAAAAATCAAGTCATTGCTGTTCTTGCTACAGCTTGGGCGGTATTCAGCATGTTAGGTTTTGAGGGGAAGGAAGGAGAGGGAGTGAGAGAGCCAGAGGGAGCGGGAAATGTTTCATTGTATTCCGAACTCCTAGTACAATTCCTTATGATGAAGCTATACCAGAAGATAAATGAAAAAATCTATAATTTGTTTTTTTTTTTTGTATTGCATTTTGAACGTGATACAAGCGTGTCGCATAATAGAATTGCCTCCGACCACCGCCTCACACATCTCCCCTTTGTATTAATGTACAAAGAGGATTTTTAATGGATGTACAAAAAGATTCTTAGTGAATGAAAGATGACAAGGAGAATAAATCCATGCCTTTTAGGACAGGGCTACTTTTTCCACAGGTTTCTCCTTCTTTCACAATTAAAAAATCTCAGAAAAAAATTAGCCACTTCCGACATTCCTTCTTAAACAAAAAAATGTGGCAGCGGTACAAACAAAAGAGGCACAGGAAAAACACACAAGAATCCTGATACTAAAATAACGACAGAGAAATCGTTTAAAAGACGGTTTTACAGACATTAATACGGAATAACACACCGATAAGTTTTTCCAAGAGAGAATAACAACATCTCAACCAGGATTTTAAAATCCCATCCTTTCCACGTCACCATTTGTTCCATTCCAAAAAAAAAAGTCTTCTAGTCATTTCATCAAACTGCAAAGTGTTGCTTAAAAATATTTCAAGATTCCTTCCACATAATCCGTACCGGCAAAAGGTACGATTGACCTACAGTAGGCAGTCCGACCGGCAATATCTCCAAAACTTGCCGGCCGTTTTCATAGACCATCCTTTGAGCCGACAGGTTGTGGCCGGTAGGCAGCCGGGAAGCCACTCGGAGAATTAGGGCACGGATAGCGAGACAGAGGGCCACCAGAAAGACAGCTATGATGACAAGGACATAGAGGACAACCTGGCTATTAGAAAAGGTAGGTTGTAAGGGAGGAGGAGGAGGAGGAGCAGAAAAAGACAAAAAAGGAGTGAGAAGTTGGTTTGGAAATGGAGGAGGAGCCTCATGGTGAAGGAGGAACCTCATCGTTAGAGTCAAATGGAAGTATGGAAATGGACGAAAGGAGAGCGAGGAGAGAGGGGAGAGAGGGGAGGGATGAGGGCATGTAGGTTGGTATTAGGGCTAAGGGTTACAGAAGGAGAAGGTGTCGAAGGGAATCCTGACAGCTACAGCTACATTATTTTTTCATGCTAAGGTACAGACGAACGGCAATGACAAAATGCGATATTTCGGACGGGAAAGTACAGCGTCAGTGTTGTCACCCGAGAAAATGATTGAAGGATTTTTCCACATTTGCCAGGGATAACGCTGAACCGTCCGATTCGACCGTCAGATCTCAATTGTGTGTCGCTCGCACAAAATTAAACTTTCAGTACCCGTCTTTTAACTGTATATGTCGTATAATGAAAGCTGTCCTGTTTTGCAATGTGGGCTGGGGACCACAACAAATTTCTCCACGTCGGTTTCTTCTGTCCACACAAGATTTAGCATACCGTAGGTCACTTTCCCGTAACAAGGATTTGGAATTTCTACTTTTACTTGCGCCCTGGTGAGTGGTGGAGATCTGGAGAAGTGCCGCAAAAGCCACCCTGGCGTACGGTTCAATACTTAATTTTAATTGAATTTGTAAAATGAACGTGTAACCGACATAAATCTAGAGAATTTGAGCCAATGTAAACAGGCTTTCTCGTCGTTTTTGTCTCTGAACTTTTATATATGTATGTACCGGTTCAAATCTGTGCAGATTTCGGATCTTCAGTCCAGATTTTCCATGAATTTGGATCTTCTTTCGTGTATTTTCCATAAGTTGTTGCGTGTCATACAGATATCGCAATGGTAAAATCAGATACGCTATCTGTACAATGATCAATGTCGATATGTCCCGATATCTACGATCTTTCAGCTACAGAACTGTAGCTACAGAGTACAGACCTACAGTACAGAAGGGTTTTCGGTATTCGATATTACTACTCTTATAAAGGCTTCAAGTTACAAGTTTTTTCCACCGCGTATATCAAAACGTAATTGTGTTTTTCGAAACGGTATCTGCACAATAATCGAATATCCACTATCCAACATTTTTTCAGTTCGCTGCATAAAGTTTTTTCGGTAAACAAATACTAATACTTTTACAAAGGCTAAAAGTACGTTACAGTTTTTTCTTTTTTTTCACACTTGATTTTGTTTAGCTTCTACTTCAAACCTTTGTAGGATATTTCCGCAAATATTAGGGTTTTTGAGGAGGTTTTCGGGGATTTATTTACTGTTTGGGGTTATTTACAATTTTTTAGGATTATTTAGGATTTTTCAGGGTTCTTCTTAGCTTTCAAGCGCAATGTTTTTGTGTTTCCGTTATTTTTTTGCAGGAAGAATTCGTCTTTATCTGTCACTCCAAAGTCCAAACAGGCATATATTAGGAAGGTTTCTTTGAACCTTGATCGACCTAAACTATCAGTAAAAAAAAAAACGTGCACTCCAAATATCGATGCTTTCACTTGAACTGGCACTCCAATGTCGACGGTTCTATTCGAACTGGTAGTAACAGTAAAACCGACACGCCTGTCGGTTCTAAGAACTGGCAACCGACGGTTTTGATTAGATAGGCAACACTACACCGCCCATAGTTACTACTTGTTAGTGTTAATGTTCTTCGCTGCTCAAAACATATGTTCCCCGAGCACACTTTTTGGGTTTCAGTGCCTTTGTTTTCTGCGCCATTTCTATGTGTCCACGTTGCTTTTCTTTGTTTTTTTTTTCCCTACTTAGTAGTTTTTCAGTTTTCGCCATGCCACCCCTTTCTTACCTTTGGACTCAAGATAGTTTACTGTCGCGCTTTTTAATTCAATTTACTTAATATTGGGGGTTTTAAATTAGGCATGTTTGATGTATACGTTTGGTGCCAAACAAAACAGATTACAAAATAGCCCATATCATATGTGCATTTAATGCATGTATAAAGTCGAACTAGGACAATGTGTACTCTGTCCTATGGTTTCAGCTTTGAACTATTGCAATGAGTATTAGTGCACTACAGTAACTTGACAACGAAGAGGTCCCATCGACTTCACCATGCAGTAGTAAACTTTGAAAAGCCATACGTTGAGAGGGGCTTCCTTTTTCCCTCTCCTAAAATTAGGAAAAGAGAGGAGATTCCTCACACTTTCTCCCAAAAGTCACGTACATCTTCAGCTTCAGCATTCAACACTGTTTCAAGTAATGTGTGCCCCTAACCTTACATTGTTGTTCACACTTCAGCGTGCAACGCAATTAGTGTTTTTGTTTTTTTTCCAGCTTAAAAATCTTTTTCCATATACACTTGCCCTTACTATTCATCGAACGGTTGCGATTGAAAGGCAAGATTCTCACCTTCTGATTGGCGGTCTCCATCTGAAAATCGGATAAGTGTGTACTGAGAAAAGATGTTTTAAGCGGAGGAAAAAGCATTAACACTAATAGCGATACACGGTGTACTGCTTTGGTATCTATTCATGGAGCACGTGAATCAAAATTATTGTGGATCGATAAAGAAATCAAACAGCAAATGACAATCCCGTAGACATCTTTCCTGGCTATGGGCTTTTGAGGAAGGGAGAAACAGAGACCTTATTTGTGGTGGATACAGCAAAAAGTAAACAAAGTGAGAGGAGATGCAGAAATTAGGAGCAATTAGACCATGGCAATGACTACAGTTTGATATCCGCTCTATAAAATGTTCCAAACTGAACAGATTTTTCCCTCTCGGCAAGCTCTGGCAACCTATGAACAGGTTGTTTGTAACTATTAGTATTTGTAACCCTTAAAAACCATTATTTGTTCCTCTCTCATTCGAAGAGCAAGCAAAAAAAACGTCAAGAAACAAGGGCCAAGTTTCAAAAAGTAGTTTACCATAGACACAGTTGGAAGAAAACTTGTTTTCTTGAAAAATAAAATTCCTCTTTTCTCGCAGAAAAACAGAAAGGGAGTTTCACTTACGAACTTGCAAAATGCTGTAACTCTAAAGACTAGTCAAAATTTTGTACTAAATATTCAATGAAAATATCAAACAAAAATTTTAACGAAAAACATAAGTACCTGAATCAGGTGTGCTCTTCTCATTCTAGCTTAAAAGTAGAAAACTGACCAATCAGGAGACAGGATCTCAAATGACCTTTTCATTGCCATATCCATTTATTGGCTTCTGAGATACTTGCACTCTCTCCCTCTCTCCCACTCTCCTTCTCTCTTTCTCTCCCTCTCCGTCTCTCCCTCTCTCCCTCTCTCCAAAGGATGTGCCAGTATCATGGATCATGGCAGGCACCATGTCTTTGAAGTGTCTGATTCTTTTTCTCCGATATTCCATTAGATTTGAGAGAATAAGAGGCCATAAGTTACTGCCTTTCTCCCCATCTCCTTACAAATACTTGTGAAAGCAACGAATTCACCTCCGCTTTAGGGCTTTTTAAGGTTATTTTACAATTTCAATTTGTGACCCGATTGGCTTAGCCATCACAATCCACTATTGAAACTTCTCTCAAACAAAACTCAAGATTTCCGAGAGTAATAATCAACAATGACAAAAATGTATTGATTACCACTCAAAGACCTCGGCTTTGCATGACCACAGAGATACATAAAAAATTTCTTTACACATGAACAAGTTCTAATGGATTTTGGGTGCGGTATTTCACATCATTCACATTGCTTATTCTGCGAACATATTTTGTGCTTACTTTTTAGTTAACCGTTTCCTCTCCGTTAATTCCTTTGGCATTTTAGTTTGTCCAATTTTGTTTTGACTTTTTATTTTTTTTGTTCACATTTGCTTAAATGGTTTACCATTACAATTATGTATATTTATTTCATTCAACCGTCGCAACCACAAACATAAAGCTAAAATGAAAACATTGTAACTTGTTTTCAATTAGAATATTACAAAGTGCGGTAAAAATAACTATTTACCAAGGTAACATTCAAATTATGAACACCTAACACGTCCTCATTTTTTACAGTTAAGAATCACTTTTAGAGTAGGAATTGTTAAATTCTGTCCCTTTTGCGACTTTATTTTTCCAACTCTAATGTGAATTTTTTTTTTCATACGTTTCACATTTGGATATATATACAAATGCCTTTCATACTATATTATTGACTACAAAAATGATTGAAAACATAGTACCAATCAAAATTCTGAAAACAATACAGCATCTTTCAACAAAAACACTGAAAAACTCCCACAAAAAAAACCTTAGTAGATATCTAACTCCTTCAAAAGCTCTCTACTCTCTACACAACCGTCACATTTGCTTTGAAATCTACTTCTAAACTCCTTTCAACATTTATGATGGCAATTTCGGAAAGTAAAATCCGTCTTGTTGTGGTCTCCTTACAGCTTTCTCGTCCTCAACGGAATAAATAAGACAGTTTTCCTCTCCATCTTCATCATCCTCCAGCAAATTATTGGTTGCCAACATTTCCTGGACTTTTGCGACCACTGTAAAACACAGAAAAAGAAAGGAGAGAGAAAAGGAGGGAGAGGGAGAGGGAGAGGGAGAGGGAGAGAAAGAGAGAGGGAGGGAGGGAGAGAGGGGGAAAAAGAGAGTGAGAGGGAGAGGGAGAGGGAGAGGGAGAGGGAGAGAGAGTTGTTATTTTATTTCTGATCGGTTTTAGATTGTCGGCAAAGTTTATTTCCAAAAATAAATGCAAGCTCACATAATTTCATCCATATTAATTGATGGTTATAAATTTTCGATTTAAAACACAAAGAAATATAGTTTCAAAAACTGCAGTACTTTCTCTGAGGTCGTTTCTTTTAAGGGAAAATTGAACCGTGTTTCAATGGACCCAACAAATGAAAAATTGGTAATGGAAAAGAAAAATTTACCTCCGAAATGACAAAATTTGTTTTTGTCAAAACACAAATTGCTCCCGGTGGTCCATTTCTTTTATATTCTTCAAATGGGTCATCAAAATTTGGTTCGACATCAAGAAAATACAAATTCGGGAGCAAACCTGCCTTCCAAATTGCATCCAATCATGGACGATTAGAAAATCTTGCCTTTGAAGTGGCGTGAAGAAGAAACTGCCCAATAAAATAGGAGAAAAGAAAAGAAAAAAATTATAACCAGGAAAAGCAAAAGAGATCAAAATAAATGATGTGATGTTTATCTCTTGTTTAAGCACAATAAAAAGGAAGTTATGAAAAAGGGGAGTGGCTTTTAAAAATAATAATTAAGGGTCCAGTTAAAAACGAAGAAAAGATAAATGAATGGAAAAATAAATATAAGTGTCATTTTAAGCTTTGGATATTTTGTGTCTTGGTTTTTAAAAGGGAAAGATGTTCAGAAATTATCAAAAAAATATATCTGTTAAAGTCTTCAAGATTACACGGATTGCGGGTTTAGATGGGAAAGTACGCACGTGGTGGGCGACGAAGAATTTGGTGAAAGCGCCATTGAAAATGTTGCAGGTTAATGGATGTACGGATATTTTTTGGAATAGGTGTTGGTTAAGAGAAACGGTTGGTGTTACGTTATCTAGGACGATTTCTAGCCATAATGTTTACGTGGATAAAAAGTATGCCACGCGTAGTGTTGAGTGACCAATCATATGACGAGTTACTGATGATTTGTCAGATTTTTTCGTATAAGAGACTCATTTAGAGTTAACATTAACGCTAATACCTGTTATTTTAGTGAACGTTGACGCTATTAACAGTTATTTTTAGAAGTGTTGCCACAGAAAAGCAATCGATTTAGAATTAAGACACATATTAACGTTAATATACTCTAATACAACCGGTAACCAGCGATATAATTAGAGTTAAAGCGCGGTATTAGTGTGTATTTTACTACAACCTACGTACAAGCGACGTCATTTTTGAACGCAACAGCGTGCCGAGGTCAGTTGGAAATTCGTGCTTACGGGAAACATAACTGTTCACACATTACACAATTCCCGGAGTCGCGTTAACATGTAATTGCTTAAATATTTTCCGGCAGACGCGGATGTCGCAAAAACGCTACGGCGCACGATTTGAACAATTCCGTACACACACATATTTTAGTGTGAAGATATTATGGCCCGACAATTATTACAAAACAATTTACAAATTAGAGTGAAGGATAAATTAGTATCATTGTGTACCCTAAAAAACCCAATTTACCGTAAAGTACGCTAATTGTTTCATTACGCTATCTATTTCATTACGCTAATAGCGATTCACGGTGTACTGTACCGGTCTGTTGCACATTGTCAAGTTGTCAACCTCCCCAGATTGCCGTTTACACAAGAAAGCGACCAAGCGTACGATTTTTCCTCGACTTCATAAACAAAATCAAGACGTTCCATATCATAGGTTTCTTGGAGACTCCCAAGTTGAAATTTAGATTTCCCATATTACCAGTTCTTCACTCGCGTCCATACTTAGTCTGCACCACTCTCTGTTTTGCTCTTTTGAGTCTCGTTCTAATCTTCGAACAAAAAATTATTTCGTTCAGCACTAACAGTAAACTCTCGCGCCACAATGCGTGTGGCCGTATTTGGCCAATCTGCGTTTGGTGCGGAGGTGTACCGCCACCTCTTGGACCGGGGTCACGAGGTGGTGGGCGTATTCACTATTCCTGATGCCGGAGGACGAGAGGACCCTCTGGCGACGGCCGCAGCAGCCAATGGCCATCAAGTGAGACTCCATCACCCATGCGCCCATATGCGCTGTACCACATGCGCATGCACATAACCATATGCACATACCTGCAGCGGTAGATAAACGCACGCAAAGGTAATGCTGGAAAGCTAATGGGAGCAAATGTTCACACCTGTTCACAAATATATGCGCAATACGCGAACTCAGCAGGCACTTTTGCCACATACATATGACAGATTAGCATACATGTATACATAGTCGCGCACATACATATACACATACACACACATACACACACACACACACACACACACACACACACACACACACACACACACACACACACACACACACACACACACACACACACACACATACACACACACACATACACACACACACACACACATACACATGTACACAAACCACATGCCTTATATTACACATACACATACACATGTCATTTGACACATCCACAAATGCACATACACTTACAGAACATACAATGTTTGTAGGAGAATACATATTGAGTGTTCTCATTGTCGGTATTCTTGCATTAGCTGTGTCATATTCATTTGGTTTTTCTCATTATGGTCGATTTGCAATATTGTGTGTTAGATTGATTGCCATTCTTTGATTGCTAATCATAATTTGTACCATTTAATCCGCAAGGAAATGGTGTTCTCTTTTGAAATGTAAGTTGTTTTCCTTTCTCACACATATTGTGTCGATTTCACACTCATTTTTATCCCTTCTCTGACCATGGGATTACATGCATTCATATGTAAAGATACTACTTCTATTTCTCTTGCGACATTCAAATATTTAACTTATTTATTTCCTGTTTCCGCCACATTGGTGCTTATGATACTTGAATGCAAGACAACTCTTTCTGACGTCTGTTTTTGTCCTTCCATTCTTTTGATGTTCTCCTTTTAAATCTCATGATTGGGTAGATATAGCATTCTCTTATTGTGACTTTGGTCATTTACCCAGTCCGCTGGACTCAGGTGTTTAAAATAGGTAAATGGAAGGCTCCCAAGAAAGATGGAGGCCATGTTTTGCCGGAGGCGTTGGAACAATACAAAAGCGTTGGAGCAGAACTTAATGTTTTGGCTTTTGTGACACAGTTCATACCCATGGAGGTATGAATTCTACACCATTTAGAGTGGATCCTGCCCATTTGCAGATATACTACAGGTGTATGTTACCATAATCATATGTTTAACTTATCTGACTGTTTTGCGAGTGAGTTTGCTGACATCGGGACATGTGTTAGTGTGGACTCACTCAATTGGGAGCCTTTGACTTAATTTTTGTGTGGATTATCAAGGGGTTGACTGCATACCGTTTATCAACTTTTTTTCAAACTGAATCATTAACTTCTAAAACTGAGATTTTGGTTGTTTTCTATATCCGAAGCTGGATCCAGTCTATATTCAATGAAAGCCAGAACTTTATTTCTTGCCTTTACATTTTACTACAATTTGTTTCGTATTCTTCTTTTTTGTTTTTTTTCACCGTCTGCCAGGTGTCAAATGCATGCACACATGGGTCCATCATCTACCATCCCTCCCTTCTGCCACGTCACAGAGGAGCTTCTGCCATCAACTGGACTCTAATGGAGGGTGATAAGAAAACTGGATTAACTGTATTTTGGGCTGATGAGGGACTTGATACTGGTCCAATTCTACTACAAAAGGAGTGTGATGTGGAACCGAACGATACTGTGAACTCATTGTGTAAGTTTGTGTATATAGATATGTGTTTATTTATGTATGTATGCATGTACATATGTGTGTTAGTACACCGCTAATCGTTATTAGTGTTAAAGTTTTTTTCGTCCCTTGAAACATCTTTTCTCCGTATTCTGGTCGGATTGTCAATCGAAAAGCGCCAATAGGAAGGTGAGAATCTTACCTTCCAATAGCAACCATCCGATTGAAAATCCGACAAGTGTGCACGATGGAAAGATGTTAGAAGGCCCGAAAAAAACGTTAACACTAATAACGATGAGCGGTGTAGTTTCAGTGAACTTGCTTATGATGAGAAGGAGAATGAGAAAGAAAGCTGTTAGGTTTTTTAATTTACTTTGGCTGTTATTCCGTTATTTTAGCATTTTAACTTTTCAAGTGTATGTAAATGATTGAGTGTACGTCTATAATAGCTGGTCGCTTTGAGCCCTCAAAAAGTTTGAGATGTTTTGAGTCTCATGACTTCTTGTTTCTGACTGTCCTTGGTTTGGAGACCTCACAAATATTGATGCTTATGACCCTGTTTTTGAGTATGAACCATTCTGAACTACATCACGCCATGTAATGTGAACTGTCACAACTCTAATAGTGATGTCAAAGTGGAAATAACGTCAGTATTGTTGGGCAGTGTATGAATCTTGCATAGATTTTCATCTTTGTAAATTCAAGTAGGGGTAAACATCACTGTCATCGATAGAAAATGAAGGCCTTTCTGTGACCAGGTCAGTGATGAAGCTTCGTGAACCTTGTGAAATGTTCTGACTTCAGGTTCTTGCGGTTCTATTTTTGCGGGTGCCTTGAATCACCACTTTTGAAAGATAAAGTTCTCTCATCATTTCTTCTTCTTCTGTCTCTATGCAGATAAGAGATTCCTTTTTCCTGAGGGTGTTAAGGCATTAGGGGAAGCTGTGGACCTTATCGCTAACGGAAAGGCTCCCCGTATTCCCCAAACTGAAGACGGAGCCACGTATGACCCGTTATGGAAAGATCCGAAATTGGCAAAAATAGATTTTACAAGGACAGCCGAGCAGATCCATAACTTCATACGTGGGAATGATAGGGCTCCTGGAGCTTGGGGTATTATCAATAATGAAGTTGTAGGGCTTTTTGGGTCGTCTCTTTTTGACTCCCAAAGAAGTATTCCCACAGGAGGGATCGAATTGGACGTGGAAGGAGGAGTTAAGCCCGGAATAGTGACCGAGGAGGGATTGTTTTTGACAGGTTCTGATGGGGGTATAGTGAAGGTGAGCTCTGTAAAAGTGGGAGGTAAAATTTTACCTTCCGGAGAGTTGGCCAATTACTTTAAGTCACCTGTTGCTGCTTAACGTTTTGCAGGGAAGTGTTTTTCCTTTTTTGTGAAGGAGATCTTTTAGGGGATTTTTTTTTTGTCAAGAAGTAGGTGTTTCAGATTCGTCTATTAGACATCTGGAAGAGAAATGAGTGAAAATGGGCGAACAGGATTGGATTACAAGAAGGTGTCATATACTCAGTTTTAATTTTGACGGTAGTGAGGCTATGTTTTGTACATTTTCATATTGTTATTTTATGTAACTGTAAAGTCTGTGAGATTGTAGAAATGAATTCAATCACTGTTGTAATTGGAAGTTTCGATGGAGAAATTCCTGTAGGTATATATTTATTTGATTCTCTCTAGAGCTTATCATTGGTTGATGAAGGTTTAACTTCATTTGTTGAAATTGTCAATCTACAACGGTCACAACGCGTGCTTTGTTTTGTTGCAAACGTGGATGTGGTGAGACTTTTTCATTTAGGGTTGTGGATTTTGTTGAAACTGCCCGACTAGAATAGTTGTCAGTAATATTTGGACCTTGGTACCTAAAGCCAGTACACCGCGAATCGCTATTAGCGTATTGAACGCTAATTCGGTCCCCCCAAATTTTGACCCAAATTCTTAAATAGCATTAATAATTCTTTTTTTTTCTTTACGCCTTTTAGGGTTCTGTTCCAATTAGCGTTAACAACGAAAGTACACAGCGATTTAAATATTGTGATGTACGGTCAGTGTGAGACCGTACAAAATTGTACTTTTCTAAGTGAAAAACTACAGAAAATAATTTAACATAGGCGCGCGCGCATGTGAATGTGCAGTGGAAGAAAATGAAATTTTTTAACTGACATAAAATAGTCTAACAAGTACGGACGGTAAAATTACGTGACGGCGTACAATTCAAAGATTTTTTACGGATACATATATTAGTGTAAGCATGACTGAAGGGTTTTTTTTTTTAATTTTGAAAAACCCAAATTAGCATTAGTAAAAAATTAGAATGTATGTTTCTTTTGAAAAATTTCAAATTCCCAATTAGCGTTAATAACACTAATTATTTGTATACGCTATTTAATCTTATACGCTAATAGCGATTCGTGGTGTAGTCTCCACCTTTCCCTTTTTATGACAAAATTTCACTAATTATTGTGGTGAGCAGTTCATATTCAAAGATTTGAATACGATATTTATACAAGTGATAGTCATACGTCAGTATAGCGTATATTTACTTACTGTATATGTTGCATTAATGTGCCTATATATGTACACCATATTTGAATTTATGTAAGGAATATAAATATGAATTGTTGCCCAAGCGTGATGACACTGATGGGTGATATGCTAGAAGCCTCCTCGGGTCTTAATATTGCAAGTAGTGTAAGTGGGTTGTCCCCCAGACAAAAAGAATTTACATTTCATTTTTGCCTTTCAAGTATTGTGGTTCTAGGCTTGTATTGTGATTCTTCTTGTATACTGCAGGATTAGTTTTGGCGAACCCCTTTTTAATAATTGGTTGAGGAATATTGGAGTACCTTTCATTATGTTAAAGGATGGCACAAAATATCATAGTTCAAAATTAGGTGAAAGTAGGCCCATACAATATGCCTATTGTATGCAAAACATACAATATGACCTTAAGACCCATATTGTATTCGGACCTATTCGGATCAATTAAAACATTCGGACCAAAAAAAATTATTCACACCGTCAGATTCGGACGATCGGACGGTTGCTGATCAAAGTAGCGATCTAAGAAGATCACATGAAAAGCCCATAACACAACTTACGATAAAGGCGCCGACCAAAGGCCTACCATAAAAACGCCTACTTTTGAACTATGCAAAATATGCTTGTTTCTTACAGTGACATAGACGGCATAGTATTATTACTGTTGCAGGGTAATATTATTATTGTCTTGGGGAGCTTTAGGAGAATTGCAAAACAAACGCCTCTCTGCAACCTGGCGATAATCGCCGATGTTGTAAGCTGATTGGACGGCCGCGATCTACGATATTGGCAACGGGTTCAAATGTAGCTCGAGCCATATTGTATACGAAAGCTTGCGATAAATGTGCCATAGTGTACGATTACGAACGCATCTGTACGGCCTCGTACGGCGGCATGCTTCCCTCTGGACTTTTGGAGCATCAAGAACCTTCCATGCACAGCAATACCTAGACCGGGGTAGTCAAAAAGTGAAAAACCAGAACTTTCCATCATTAAACACTTCTAACAGTCTATTACTCCATAACCAGTTGTTACCTCTGACCAGGCAGTGCAGTTTGGTGATTCAAAGGAAGATTCAGTAATAACCGTCAAGAACTCAAGAAATTCTGTACCTTTAACCAGTTTTTAGTTTTAACATTCCTATCCTAATCCTTTATTTGGGTGTTTCACTCTTATATTTACATTTTAGACATGGTATTTCCTCTTAGTGATGCAAAAAAACATTATGCAGAGGCTTATAATGAAGACCCTAATTCAGCCAAAGGTTTGACTCATGAAATTATTGCGGGTGCTGTCGGATACTCAGTTTCACAGGTGAGCAGATGTTGACACATCTTCCTCAAAAGGTTTTTTCATACCTTCTTTAAAAGGAGTTCATGGACGTAGAGCATCTTGCTGTTGGAGATTATCCTCGTCTCGTGGTCTTTAAATGGACAAGTGGAGGACAAACGGGAATCCTTCCACTCTAGTCAAAGAACATAGAGCTAATTGTTACACTTGTATGCATGGTTGGCATGAACTTTTGGCGTTCTTTTTGTTAGATATGCACTACGTTTGTCTAGAAATACCAGTTTAGAATCTTAAAAATTCAAGTTGTATGTGTAGGAGTTATGCATGTGTATGTGTATACATATGTGTGTCTTGTATGCTGCATGCTTGCACATATGTATGATTGTATATTTTCATGTGTCTATGTAATTTTGAATTTGTGTGGATGCACGACTAAACATCAAACTCTTTAAATTGTTGAATTTGAACATCGTATTGACAAAGTATGAGGTAGATCCACAGCATTGGGTTACTGTTCAAGAAATCTCTGAACCGTCTTAACTATGATATTTACCTTCTAGTAACATTGAACATTAAAGGCATTTGTTGCCGGAGCAATTTTCTGGTATTGTCTTGTTGTCAAGAAGAAATTACAATAATCGGATTATGTCCCTTTCCTTAGCTCCAAAGGACAATATTCTGACAACACAGATAGCGAGCTGAAGTGGGAGGATTAGGTGTGACTTCTATATTTCAGTCAAAATTACTCAATCAAGGTTAACTTGGTCTTGTTTCGCTTTATGCAGGCTTTTCGGAAGTATCAACCAGGGAGGGGTATAGATGCTGAGGAGCTTCTATCTTCATTAATAGAAGCAGAAGTGGAGCGCCTCTCAAACAAAAAGCAAATTGACTGGTTGGATAGGTAAATTAAGGCCTCATTCAGTGACTCAATACTCAATTTTGGCATCATTCGTCTGCAAACTCTTCTGCATCTTCAAGCAGAAAGATTTGCAAATCAGCACATGTACATGCTTACTCATAACTTACTTGCCACGACATATGCTGCAATCGCGCCCTTGGTTGCAGATTCACTTAAAGATTATATGTTAGGCACCTTCTCATTCTGTGTCAAATTAGATAGGACGCTGGAGAAGTTAGAGACCGAGTCTTTGCCTACGGTGAATGTGAGTATCCGCCGATAGATTACACAGCAAACTCGCTGTAAAGAACAAGCTCAGCTGGAGGGCAGGCAATAACCTTTGCTATTCTATAAACTCATGAAATTGACAGCCTTTTGTTGAGATGTCCAGGGGACGTGCGATACTTGATGCCGGCAAACAAGCAAGATTCCTCTTGGGGACTCTGGATAGCAATGAAGAAGATGAACAATCCAAGAATGAACCATCTGCAGAAGAAGGTGATCAGCAAGATGAGCAATTTTCAGCAATTAGGGGATCGCACTTTGATTCGGCAACAGATTCTGGTTTAGTTGGTGACCGTGACTCACATTACTCCACAGGTTTTGACCCACAGTACGCATGGGAAGGTGAAGAAAAGCCAAAGTCTAATGTCCCCGGGCATGAAGAACAATATGCTGCAGATCGCGATGAGAATGAGTATCGTCCGGAAAGTGCTTCACGTCCTGAAGCCAAGTACCCTCCACATTACGATCAACAGTATGTTGTATAATTCTAGTAATCAAGAGTATCAATTGTGAATGGGCGGTTTGGAAGAGTTAAAACAGTGGCTTGTGGATGTCGATGGAGGGGAACATGTACCATGTTGTACAAAATGGAATAGACAAGAACAGGATTTGTAATTCGTCTGTAAATATGCAACGGGTTTTGTAGATCGACCAAAAAGTAGGTAGTTAAGCAATCGTACGGACAATACGGAATAATGTGATTGCAGGCCTTAGTTGAGTTTCATTAGTAAACCATATCAAAGTTTGACCAACTCTCTTGGCTTTTCCAGACATGTTAGAGACACACCAAAATTTTGAAATTGCATGCAACCGATTCTGTTAATGTTGTGATATGTTGTTTCTCTGAGTCATCCGAAAAACTGAGTTTTCAATCAGAGTTGATGTCACTCGTTCCGTTCACAGTCCTGCAATGGGCTCCAATGGGAATGATTCCTGGAAGGAATGGGAAAGTGGTAAATGACTATGTTCTGATATGTCGATTGTGATTTGGGGAGAGATGTGAAGGAAACCAAACAATGAACGAACTGCGAGAGCACTTTTGTCTTTTTTAAGACTTTTGTATATATTTAGTCTCAGGCAACTCTTATCTCAAAGGCAATATTGGTCGATTGACATCCTTAGTCGGTCCATCCTCATCCTTTGTGCTTCTTTATCTTCTTGCTTAAATCTTTGCTATGTCGTAAGTTTAACAAAATATTTTTGTTTAATTTCTAGCGGTTTGCCGAAAAAAGTATGCATTAGTTATGCTTTGCTATGTCGTAAGTGAAGCAACATAATTTTGTTTGATTTCATTTAATATGTCATCTTGCTTTTTACTGTTGAAGGTATATATCGTTTTTCTTTGTTGTGCCGTAGGTCGAACAAGAGAATCCTGTTTGTATTTTCTTGGTTGTCTTCTTGCTTGTATACCGTCGAAGGTAAACATAGTTATGCTTTGCAATATCGGCAGTTGAACAAGAGAATCTTCGCATGGTAGTTTTTGTTCACACTAATGTTAAGCGGATTTGGAGGACAACTTTGGCTTCCAGAGTATGCGTCAGTATTGAAGGAAGCAGAACCCTAATCCACAGCTTTTGCAGTGAAGGCTTTTCTCTGGAGGCCAAGTAACTTATTTCATAAACACTCATGAGCACATATACAAGATAATCAAAATTACAGGATTATCACTATCAAGACGGTACACCGTCCACCGCTTTTAGAGCTGGTGAATTATAAACGCTAATTTTTTTCTGAAGTTAACAACACTAAATTATGTTTTGCAACGTGGCTCGTTATGGACTTCGAATTAATAGTACTTTTCGTTTTTGTTTCTAACTTTGGGTCAAAAAGTAACTCACAAGAATTAGAGTTACAAACTCCAAGGCGATGGGCGGTGTACTTTTTTCAAAACTGGAGCTTTACAAAGAATGGAAGTACATAAAATAAACAAAAAGTACATAGAAGCGCACGAAAAGGTACAAATAAGCCGTACCCAACAACCTCTTAAATGTTAAACATTAACACACACGGTGGCGCTATTTTGACTTTCCTTGCCTCCATTCTACAGTCCTACAGCCGGCGGCGAACCTCGGGCTACCTTTATATATATTTTCGGCAAGTAGCTTACAGTGCTAATCTTCTCCTTTTCTTAATTAGCTCGTACGAGTGCAAGCTCAAGGGTTCAGCGCAATGCCAGTATACCTTGTGTCGCTATTTCTGTCAATGTTTTTTTCGCCACTCGACAATTAAAAGTGCTTCACGGTATAAAATCAATCGTTTTCGTGGTTGCAAGAACGCTAAACGTCTTAGATTTACAGCATGGAGACTGACATTTTGGTAGCAAGAGATCGTTACGAGCAGCTTTATTTTGACAGTCCAGTCGCTGGAGGTCCATTGCATTCTTTTCAGAATAAGGACATACCAGTGGCTGCTGGCTATGCTGTCTCTATTGTAAGCGCTAAAACGTATTTGCTCTTTTTAATATGATTTGCGACCGTGCAAGATTAAGGGAAATTGGCTTAAAAATTGGTTATAAATGAAATAAGGCTGGTCATGAAAGGCATAGGGATTACATATAAACATGGGATTATAACTGTCTTGCTTTGCAATCGGGGTGGTGATGGAAAATTGTTCTGTTGATCTTCTTGCTTTTACTTTGTTTTGAATATTCTAAAACTGATAATTCAAATTAAATATGGTTTTTGTTTCAATTTGATGGGCTGTCATTGTTCTTGTTGCTGAAGTCTTGTTACTTCAGCGAACTTGAGAACATTTTTCACTGGCTTCGTTACTTGACTGTTAATTTATAAGCAGGAATACAAAAACCATAAAGGAGCTGATTGTGACCAGAAACATTTGTCAAAGGAGGTGGACGAGGACTTGTTGACCAGCCATGCATGCAAGGAGGTCGACAAGTTGGTGGAAAAGAGGGGGGTGCACTCCATTGACAGGTATATGGAGATGTTGACATACATGTTTTGAAACCTGGAAAGGTTACGCCAGCTATTCTAGTTAAAATATTTTTTAAAAAAGAAGACAAAAAAAAGACATTGTGTGCAGGAAGTATACTATCCAGGCTGTACTGTCTACACATACATGATTCTTTCTGAACTTTTAGGTCTTGTAGTAAGATTGGACGTCACAAAGTGTTTTTTAACCAGTCTCTAGATGTTCTTATGCTGTCATATATCTTACTCAATGCAGTGTCAAAAAGGATATAATAAGACTCTATTAAGAAGGCACGATAGTAAACTATTTGATTACATGGGAACAGAATATAAAGGGCAAAAAGGATGAGACGGGAATGCGGTTTTGTGCATTGCAGGGATGCGGTTGTTGAAATGACGATCAAGCAGGCTAAATATCTTTTAAATTTGCAGCCCATACTTCTTCATCCACATGCCGAGGAGAACGAACGAACGGTGGCCCATTATCCATTGGATACATATGATCCAGGATCTGCTGTATGATTTCGGCATTGAGTCCTAATGATAAGTTAATTAGATTGCGACAAGTATGTAAATAGTCTTTGTAACCCTTGACAGTACAAGTGTAAAGAACGTTAGGTTTGGCGCACAGGAGTTGAGGTTAACATGCCTCGTCTTTGACATGATAAACTTCGGGACAGTGGCTTGGTTAAGGACAGCCTGGTAGAATAAGCCATGATCGACTGGGAAAAACAAAATCTGTACATATGTATTTTCACTTTTGGAAACGAGAGTATTTGTAATCTATTCAAGCATAGTAATCTGTAGATGCTTATTGTGATGAATGGTGTGCTTCGAATTGGCCTTCCAACATGACATGTTTGCATACCTGTTTGCGTACCTCTCAAGTCCTGTTATCAGCGGTTAAGCATAAAGGTTGTACATTGCCACTTTTGTTGACTGAAAGAGGAAAATGATCAATTTTCATACTAACTGCCACTGTGTAATTCGATAATACACACTACAAAAGGGTCGTTAGAAATAGTTACATGTTCGCAGACGTATTTCTGTACACATCCACAATTATGCACAATAATATCGCAAGTCTCCTGCATAATTACATTATTTTGAACAAGTTTATGTTTCCAAGTTTTTTTATTTAATTTTTGCTTTTAATTCACCTAATTCTTATACTTGTAACGCAATTAGATCCTTTTATGTACTGAAATATCTCGTCCAAAATCTTAAACTTACAGACAACCAAGAAACTTGCAAAGAAAGCCGCACCGAATTAGAGGTCGTTAGTACCATCGACTGACGAAGGTGTGTCACAATAGGAGAAGCGAGACAGCAAGAATCTGTACTGAGCTGGCATACTTGATGGCCAAAAGACCACGCAAATTCATAAAAAAATAACTTTTCTTAAGGCATAGCCATACATAATTAAACTGAGAGTATAAAAAATAATACCTGTACAAAAGCAACTGCAATAGAATTTGAGAAGCTCACTTTGGAATTGGTATTGGACTATCTCTAAGCAATATTGTGTATTCTGCTTGACTCATATCTCTGGTCCACCAATCAACATGTTGGTCATCCCGTATTACGGTTGCACACGCACGTTTACTAAAGTTATTTTTCAAATGCAAATATTTATATGTATGGTGGTGTATCTCATCAAAATTTAAATGAAGGCCTCCTTCGTCGGACAATGCGACTTCATGAATGTGAACAGTCTCCACCTGCCCATTCACAAATGTTAAAAGGACGTTAGTGGTTTGCATGAGAGAACTAGACTGGTTTGTTGTAACGCCGACGAATCAGCTTTCAGGAATTTGCTTTCTCAGCTATCACCACGCCAAATGACATTTCTTCTAAACCATTTGATTAAAAGCCGCGTTTTTGTTCCTCGATTTCTTTTGTTGACGATTTAGAAACCTAAAAAAGCAAAACCTCTTGAGCAGTGATATTGCATGTAGAAAATCACTACTCTGAAAAA
This sequence comes from Zygnema cylindricum, assembly GCA_037447655.1. Classification (NCBI taxonomy): domain Eukaryota; kingdom Viridiplantae; phylum Streptophyta; class Zygnematophyceae; order Zygnematales; family Zygnemataceae; genus Zygnema; species Zygnema cylindricum. The sequence continues at coordinate 101,858 of JBBHKE010003418.1, forward strand.
ACTATCATCCATCTCCAACAATCATTGACCATTTGAAAAACCTGTTTACTCATCATCAACTATGCAAAGCAATTGTGGCCCAGGATTGCAAATTGTACTTTCCAACAATCCTCTAAGGATTTGAAAAGCCTTCATGCTTACCATCTACCATGCAAAGATATTATCACTCACCCGTCGAGGATTGCAAATGTACTTCCGTTCACCCGCATGGTTAATACATGTTTTGGGATCATCCCCGGGTTGTGCCCCATGGCAAACTATTAGTGGCCAATGAAACACCATCCTCTCAATGACAAAGGGGAGACGACTTCCCGAAAAGGCCCATCGTTCACCACCGAAAACGGGTGGACCAGGTCGACACATATCGACGGACCAGACAAGTTTCCCGTGAGTCAACCATGGCTTATCATCATACTTTGTAAGAAGGCTCGCAAGAGAATGGGGTTGAGGCACATAGAGGTAGTCGTCCCAATCGATATATAATACCCACTTAGAGGTAAAACGGGAACGATAAATGCAGTCGTGCATCGCCAGATTCTGGAAAACCCCGTTGTGGGTGTAAGTGAGAACAAGTTTCATTGGATAAACTAAACCTAGAAACCTAAAAAACAAAGCTAAATGGCAATCTAGTAAGTATATAAATAGTAGGAAGATGTCCAACATAGGAACTTCTCAGCACTAAGTGTCGTAAAACACCAAAACCAAAAAAAATGCAATCCTTTCACACTACACTGACAGAAAATCCTTTCGAGCCTCCAACCCTTGTCAGGAAAAACACTCCTGGCCACTTGGAAAATGTAGGTGAAAAATGGATAAGTACTCACATAGCCTTCTTTGGGCATCTCAAACCTCTTCACCTCCCGAAAAGGAACCACTTCCACTATGCCTGACTTGAGGAAACCCTCCATTGCAAGGGCCAGAGGCTCGTCAAAAGCTCCAGCATCATAGAGGACAAAATGGTCGGCTCCTACATGTCGATGGTACTCGATGTTTTCTAACATTGTTCTAGGCTCCACTTGATCTCTCAAACTTGGAGCACAAACTGTCACATAATGTTGAAGATACTTGTCGGACGGAGGATCAAGAAGGTGCTCTTTGTTTCGTTTCTCTCTGAAGTTAGACGAATAGCTCATTATCAAGATATCCTGGACAATTTGCTGTTAGTTGATTGGATGGAAGATCCCCTTTTGATGGGAGATCATCGAGGTTGTGTTTGGTTCAAAAGCAAGTAAATCACAGGCGAATCAATATAACGCTGTGAATTGCTATTAGCGTTAAGAAACATCAGTGTGACTGTTTCAGTGTTCACAATTCTAATAAAAGTCCGAATGACATGGACCACTGTGAACCACGGGAAAGTATTAGCGATAAGATAAATAACAATCAGTATTGTTATCGCTATTTTTTTTTGTCTTCAAGGGGCAAAAAAAAACCGGGACGAAATTAGTGTTATTAATGCTAGTAGCAATTCACTGTGTACCATTTGATAGTAAGTCTCATCCAGTTTTGCAAGGAAGTAAGTTACAAGTGAACTAACACTTCCATTGGATAGGCTGTATTGTCCCCGATTCAAAAAGAAGTGCATTGGAACTGAATCAACTCTACAGGGTTACCACCGAACACACCAAATATTTGGTGAATTTTATCGACATCTCTGGTTTGTCAACATTCAAATTTTGATTAGCCACGATAGTCAATTAAGAGATGAAACAGAAAACCGGGCTATACATTTCAAAGCTTGGAATTTATTTTTTTCAAAGAAAAGGGTGGGGACAATGAGAATTAGAAAAGAAAAACTGCTTTCCCTGGCTTCAGGTCATTTACCTGTACAAAACGATGTCCTCCCCGTCAATAGTAGCGAAAGCTACTCCTCCCGTAGTCCCTGTGGCATTATTCAACCAGCACTGCAAAAATCACCAAAATAAAACATACCATTTATATTAAAAAAACGGCAAAACGCAAAATCTACAACATGTAGGAAATAGACAGTTTAAAACGATATCGGTAAGTACCATTCGTGACACTACGCATCAACTAGGCCCATTTTATGAACTGATTTTGTTTGATACAAAAAATGAGTCATTATTATTATTATTATTATTTCGGAAAATATACAATTTTGAATGGTTTATAAGTAATGCTAACATAATTACCAATAAAGATAACACTACACGATAACGCTACACTAATAGCCAGATATGGTGGGATAGTGACGTTTCTTGATTAGGAAAAACCACTGTGGAAACAGTTTTTAAATTCAGAAAAACAAGAAATGTAAAGAAAAATAAACGCCGTCACCAACACTCATTTTGGTGGACAATACAGCAAAATTATGGCGCCATCAGCTATAATTGGCAATGAACGACATATACTGCTGAATGGACAACGAAACTAAAAGACTAAACATTTTACACCACGCCATAAAAGTAGTGAATTTTAGTGTAAAAGCGGATTAAGTGTCAATGATACTAATATAAGACTGGATGGCGTTGTGCATTTACGGCCAATCCTTTATTTGGTGTTATTAACACTGTTTTATGACTTTGGGCAAAGAAAAAAACCCCGAGATCAAATTAGTGTTATTTCACTTTAATAACGTCGAGAGGTGTATTAATGTCATAAGAACATTGGGTTTTTAATAAAACAGGAAGTCTAAATAAGTTCCAGAGATTTCAGTCATACTACAGTCAGCCAAACATGGCTGAATACAAAACATAAAAAATATGTAATAACATATAATAATAAATAATATACGTTCCACAACAAATAATACCTGAAAGATTATAGTGTCATAAGTAAAATCCTTGTCCTCCTCTGAATAAAGAGCTCGCACTACACCCTCAATAGTGGAATTGTCGTTACCTTCCCACCAGCATCTCTTTCGGCTCCTGTTTTCACCAAATCCAAAATCATCTTTATTATTATAAATGGGAATGCTGGAGTCCCTCCAGAACAACTTTAAATAAATAAAGTTTTCAAAACTGAGCAAAACAAGCTATAAGGATTGCAAGAAAGCTTCACCGACACGCTTTAAAAAATTGGTAAATTAAGGGTTAAGCCTACAATGCAAAACAACAGCAAAATAACCATCATCCAAACCTAAGAAGAGTGACATTTTTAATTTGCAAGCATTTCAATGAAATTATGATACTAGGATTTTATTTTCGAATCTGTTGTCAGTTGACCAATTTGGGAGATCAGGTGGCTCCTTTCCCCACCGTTTTTTAGTATGTGAATTTAGAACAGAAGCGGGATGGATATCATACAATATACATGTATATAGACATATATACATATAGTACATGACATATATACATATTATACATATATATATTATCATTATATATATATATGTATATATATAAATCCATATAATATGATGTTTTCTCTCCCTCTCTCTCCCTCTTTCTGTTCCAAAAGCTTGGATAACAGTGAAGGTTGGTGATTATATAGAGAGAGAGAAAATATATTATACATGAGAATATAAATTATATATATATATATATATATATATATATATATATATATATATATATATATATATATATATATATATATATATATATATATATATATATCCCTCTCCCTCTTTGTGTTCAAACTTGGTTTGGTAGACAGACAAGGTTGGCGATTTTGAGGATGCTTAAACATAAAACATTGACCAGACAACTCAGTGATTGCCTGCAGGTAACCATCCATAGTTCAAAAAATGCTATATGGTCCAATGTAGGTCATAGGTACAATAAAACTGAAAATCGTAAAACACTTGAAAAAATTGTCCTACCCTAGCTGACAAATTTAACTTTGTTTCAACGTTTTAAAGAAGAAATGCCGTTTTATTTAGATGGTCGTAACAAGTAGAACTAAATTTCGTTCAAAATGAATAATAACCCCTCATCCAAATGAAGAAAATGCAAATGCTTCCTACTCCCCATGATTACTAAGAAGTATTTGTGTCCCAAGTAATTAAGGAGCGTCTTTCGATACAATAAAATTTACCAAACAATTAAAGCCCATTTTTTCCATTGAAGGCTTTGCCATTCAAGATAATTTTTAAGTATTGTGTGTTCGAATCAATTCCACATATTTTTCAGGGTGTTTCGCAATTTAAAACTTCAAAATCCCTACATGCCAATAGCCTCAAAAACTCTTAAAAAAAAAGACGGTTTTAGGAAAAACAGTAAAAGAAAAAACAGTAGGAATAAGAAAAACAATAGAAATAAGAAAAACAATAGGAATAGGAAAAACAGTCATAGGAGCTCAACCACGGAAACTCACCAAGCTGCTGATTGGGCGAGGGCTCGAGCTCCAAACCCCACAACCGCAAAAACATTTGCTTTCATTCTGTATGCACTGAAGTGGGCAAAACCATATGGACCTCTCCCTGCGACCTACACGTAAAACCGGCTTTGGGACCTGGAGTTACATTCCACATCAAAATTCTTTAAATTGAAGCGGAAATCTGGGTCCTTTTTTTTGCTTTGAAGGTAGGAAATACTTTATGACAAAATCGAAGTCAGCTAAGGTCCAATTGTTTGGACATGATGATGGGACATTGAAAAGTTGACCAATTTTCAAAAGTAAACAGAGATCACCTACACAACTTTGACCATGAGGATAACCACACAATAGCTTCTAAACTAGATCTGGAAGAAATACACTGCCTTTCACCTTTTTCATAATGAATAACTAAATGATCATTAATGAGCTTTCATTTTTGGTACCATATAATTATCGAAACGTGGAAGATTACAGAATCTCCCAGCACTTCTCCTGATCCTCTCACCGACTTGCAAAAAAAAGGTAGGGCACTAGAGGCCACACCTGTAATTCATGAGATTTCTGCAATGGCAGTACCCTCAGTTTTTCCAAACGCTTCAAATAATGTTGATATCCGTGCCATTCGTCGTCCACAAAGACGGCCTCATTATTTACATCCACAACTGTGAAATTATCTGTTCTCATCCAATCCATATCCACATTTTACAAAGCCACCTGTCAGCCTCTGGAAATGGCTTCCTACAACTGTCTCTCGAAGATAGTCTCTTGAAGATCGTCTAAGGTACACTTTGAATCTCTAACAGAGTTAAGTGTGTTTATTCGCCTTTCAAACTTGTGTTTTTCCATGCACAACTTGTCGGGTTTCCCTTCAAAAGTGATCAACGAAAGGGAAAGGGTCTTACGTTCCAATCGGTTCATTGAAATAAAAAGTTGGATAACTAGGCAGTTAGATAAACGTGTTTGAGGGGCAAAAATTTGTAATTCTAATACTGACGCAAGGTGTAAAGGCTCTACTATCTCAAATGTGAAGCCTGACAAGAGACTGTTTCGATGTGCAATTTACTGTGTTAGAGGTTTACCTTGATTGCATGCTGAAAGCGACTGTGATAGTCCAAACGGCCGATGAAGTGACACATGAATTTTGATATCAAAAACGAGATACGAGACCCCGAGAAAGACGAGCAGAAGAAAGGGTCCCACTAAATAAGGGAAACAGTTCCCAAGAATTGTACGCACACGGGACGGTTGATGACGTCGGCTGCTCAAAATCAAACCTACTTCTTTGGTTATTACCTAGCCTCATCAGTCTAGTTCTGAATGCCATATGGTTAAATCTGAAGTGAATGACACTATTTTTTCTAAAAACAAGACCAAATTAGAAAAAAAACTGTCCTATTGCAAGCCTGAAAATTTCTTAAAGCAATTGAAAGTGATGGTTGAAGGTTTCTGTTGATCCTTCTGATTAGCACACAGAGGCGAAAAAGAAGCATCCATCCGCTCTTGAATTTACTTTTCTAAAGTAGATTTGCATCAAAAAAGGAAAAGGAAGTTGCCAGGCACCTTTGGTAGGGATTTCGTAAAGATCGTTCTGAGCCTAAAAGGTTCATTGTGGAGGTATCTGGAATGGCCAAAGATATGCGCCGAGGGCCCTCCGAATGGAACGCCATGAGCTTGCATCCAATAAAACCCGTCTGCTTTATATAAAGACAAACTAGGCGAGGCCCTTCATAAACTTACCAATTACTCCCTCTGCAACAAAGAAGACAGGGAACAGCTGTTATAATCTGAACTACTAGCAGTGTCCAAAATAACATCTTTAGATAAACAGTGAACAAACAGAAAGGTGTGGGAGAAAAGCTGCTGCATACAAATGCAGCTTTATGAACAGATAACCATGACAGTGTACAGAGATTTGTCCTTAATAATTGTATTATTACCATTAACACAGCCAATGTCAAGAAGGACAAAACGGATGGGACTGTCTCAGGTGTCATGATTCACATGTGGAGAATGTTATCAGAACAGTGAAATAGAAAACGAAAAATTGGAGAGTATGAAGTCTAAAAGTGTTCATTTAGTAAGCACTCATTTTCAATTGTACATTGACCCGTGCTCCTGTTTCCCAATTTGATACCAAGAATGAGCCTGAAAAAATGAGGCGATACAAATTCCAACATTCATCGATATAAGATGTAGGACAGCAAAAACTCCGGACAATTGGTCAGGATAGACCACTTCCCACAATATTTATTTTCTCAACTAAAAACCAAAGCACTTATTGAGAAAATGCCTGTGCGGTGAACTGACATCTATTTCACGCTGACAAACTGACCTTGTAAACTTTACCGACTTAAAGCATTGGAATTGGGGTACATTCTCCAAGCTGATTATCTCATAATGATTGTAGCAAACTGTAAAGCATAGATGCTGTGCTCCAACGATGAACGGTTGAGCTTAACATTACATATTGAACTTCAATTGTGTATACTGCCCATCATTATTAGAGTTAATACCACTAATTCGGTCACACCTCTTTGTGGCCGAAAATCATAAAATAATGTTAACAACAACTAGTTAAGGGAATGGCGTACAATCTGCCAGGAACTTGCACTACATAAGTATATATTTTAATTCCGCATCAACACTAGTAAATCCCTAACGCTAACAACGATAGGCGTTATAGCTGTCAAGCAGAAAAAAGGCAACAGGCTAGTGACATATTCGCAAACCCAACACATTTGTGTATTTGAACAGGAGAGAGTTGTGTGACTATCATTGAGCTGTTCAGTTAAACTAAAGAAAAAAAGAAATATTTAAGATTCATGTGATCCTGACTGAATCAGAGGCCTGCATTGTTCGCCATACGATTTTTCGCCCAGGTTTTGCATGTCTACTGTAATCAATTGTCAAAATATCATAATAAATGACTGCTTGCACAGATAAAAGTCGGCCAAAAAACAAAAAAGCGTTGAAAATACGTTGAATGCTTTGCTTTGAAATGCTTTGTCGTTTTTTGCCGTAAATAGTATGATATTTAACCGTAATGAATCCTATAGAGCCTTAAATACTTAATAAATGACACTGGTTTGAATTCGTTTTAACGTGAAATAATTACCAAAATACACGTGGCATCGAAATGAGTCTAGGCTAGGTGAAAGCTTTGTCAAAAACGACAAAGCATACAGGGCTCAAATGCTCCCTGCTTTACGAGCAAGGATATTAATAGCTAGTAATAGCTGATTGGCTATTGCTTTTTTTCCATATCGTTTTGAGAGGCGTACTGCCTCCAGAGGACTGCATTGTCTCCAGTAGGAACCACTTTTTTAGGAAATTGAACTGTTCTCTAGGAGGAAACGGAGGCAGAGGAGAGAACAAGGAGAGAGAGGAGGGAGAGGGAGAGGGGGAGGGAGGAGAGGGAGGGAGAGAGAGGAGAGGGAGGTCAATATAGGCAATGAGGGAGAAATGAAGGCCAGGAGAGGGAAAAGGAGAGGTAAAATGTCGAACAGGAATCAGAATAACAAAATGAGACGTTAAGGAGATGAAAAAATCAAAAGATAGGATGTCAAAAGGGATGACAAAACGGTACAAATTCCGAAAACAGATGGAGGGAAAGAAAAAGAGAAAGAAAGACATTTAGGAGCATGGAGAGGGAAATGCTAGAGTTTTCCTTCCTTACAGAATCAACCAGACTCTTTAGGCATAGTTAATATCAATAACGACCATTATCATGGGTTCTACTACACATGTTAAGATGTAAATTAGAGATCGAGGCCTTTCAGAACTCACCTAATGAAGAGAAGGTGTTTATCGGCAAAATTCGTATCAAAATTTATTCGGTCCTTAGGAACATATTAAAAGCAAATCAACAAAATAGAATTTGACTCGAACCATAAAGAAGCAACGGCACACTTTTAAGCTTTTTAAATATTGTTGTTGGTACAGAAGTGCTTATGCTCCAGTGAGCCTCGTACAATACGCACAAAAACAAACTCGTTTGCGTTTTGCTAACTCTTGCAAAGAGCTGATAAGACGACAAAGGATATTTGACCAAGAAAAACATTCGAATTTTTCATTCGTCTTGACTTCATGGAGTCTACAGTACAGTACAGTACTGTACGGCATGGCACAATTCGATGGTCGAATAGTGCGAACATCTCATACGAAACGCATCGAGTACTACAGTATCGTGCAGAAAATCCCACGGTGAGGAATTCGCGGAAACAAATTTCTTGCGGCCGGATTCCATCGGATGTGCGGAATCACGCAGAAAAGTTCCGCACGTTTTATGAACATAGGGGTACTGTACTTTAAGACCGTGCGGAATCCGACTCGATCTTATTATATCGTTTAAAAGTCTCGCGGCATATCTCCCCCCTAAGGCTCGACGGTTCAACATCTTTAACTGTCTTCTAGAATGCCTTCGGACGACGGTTGATAACGACAAATATGGAATTCATCATTAGTCATCATATAGGTTGAGGCATAGTACTGAAGTGCGGGTATTATTAGGTTTGACAGGTGCGAAAAAACATTGATTTTCCCGCGTCGGAGCTTGTCGCATGCGTGAGTTCAGCCCATGTCTTACAGACGTTACGGCGGTTGAAAAGTCGGTGTGATAACTTTTAGATTTTGGGCCAAAATCTGATCCCCATCAGAGAGGCACCATAATGGGACATTGCCGGTCCATTCAAAATGTAGGTCCGGTATAAACTCCATACAACTTTGTCACGTGGCGATTTTTTTTTTATCCAACTGCTCATCAAAATGAATCCATTGCTCATCGTTATCACACTAATTTTTCCGAGACTTTTTAAGAACCAAAATCATAAACTACACCACGAATCGCTATTAGCGTATTGAACGCTAATTCGGTTCCCCCAAATTTTAACCCAAATTCTTCAATAACATTAATAATTCTTTTTTTTTCTTTACGCCTTTTAGGGTTCTGTTCCAATTAGCGTTAGTAACGAAAGTACACTGCGATTTAAATAGTGTGGTGTACGGTCAGTGTCAGACCGTACACAATAAGGAATCATTCTTTTTCTCATAAAAATAGACAATAATGATAAATAATTGAACAATCCTATCTAAGTGAAAAAGTACAGAAAATAATTTAACATAGGCGCGCGCGCATGTGAATGTGCACTGGAAGAAAGTGAAAATTTTAACTGACATAAAATAGTCTAACAAGTACAGGCGGTAAAATTACGCGACGGCGTACAATTTCAAAGATTTTGAACGGATGCCTATATTAGTGTAAGCATGTTTAGGGTTTCTTTTTATTTTTTTGAAAAACCCAAATTAGCATAAGTTAAAAATTAGAATATATGTTTTTTTTTTTTAATTTCAAATTCCCAATAAGCGTTAATAATGCTAATTATTTTTATACGCTATTTAATCTTTGACACTAATAGCGATTCACGGTGTAGTGTTCTTAACATTTAAATAAAATTAACGCTAATATGGAAAGTTTCTATGTAGTGTTAACCATTATATATAACACAAGGCATAAAATACTAAAAATGGAGTAAATTAGCCGAAAATAATGTTGACTAAATCCTCGCGATCAAACACCCCACAACCGAAAAAAGTGTGGAGGATGTTGCATATCATGTGGCAATTTTCCCCTTCAATTTTCCTCTTCCCTTTTTATTCTTTCCTTAGCTTTCGAATGGTTTATTGTTGTGCTTTTCGAATATAGATTATTATTATGTGGAAGAGGCCAACCTATTCCGTGACTGCCGCCTCGTACGAATATTTTCATTATTCTAAGGACCTGTTTTCATGATTGTCAGTCATTGTGAAGTCACTACCGGAAGTTGACCGATGCAGGAGCACTTTCGCTCCCACCTTGATCTTTCTGGTGCTAAAAATCCTTGTCTACTTGTAAGGAAAATGTAGAAGATAACACCAGTAGGAAACTGTATCGTGAATTATGTCAAGGAAAGTGAGCAGTTTGGTTCTCTTGACGACCTACACCTTTTAAGTACACAACCACCACACACACCCACACCCTTCCCTGGGAAAATAAATCCATTTTTTGAAATCTTCCATCCTTAACCCGAAATATACCCGTTCCGTTTTCCCTCTCTTCCTCAGATTTTCCATTATACTCCTTCCACCATCCATCACACATGGTTCCTTTTCCTCTCCCACGTTTTCTCTTCCTCTCACACTCTCAATTCCCATGGCTTCTTTGACTAATTGACCATGTCCGAAAGCACTTCTTTTCCCCTTCTCCCTCCTCCACCTCCACCTCCACCCAAACCTCGTAAACCAACCTCTAGGCGTTTGGAATGTCTTGGGTGTCACAACCTTCTTGCTGTTGGTGCCGGTATTTCCCGTCATACACGCAGTTATCGACATTGTATAGCCCTTGGTGGTCCTTCGTCTAACACCTCTCCTCAATCGTCATCGACCACTCTCCTGTCCGGCCCCACAGATGAGGACTGGAATTTCGTCCATGAGTAAGATGTTTTGGGGGCTTATGATCTGGGAGCCCCCCGCCCGCGATTATATACCCGTATTCCTATGGCCGTGCGGACAATAGTACAAGATGCCCTCCACCTCCCCTTGTCCCATATTTTCTCAAACCCGAAGCACATTGCTCCTTGGCACCTTCTTCTTATCTTCTCTCTGTGGGTCCAAGTTCCTCCAGGTCGTGGAGGGGGCAGTGGGGCTAGAGAGACTATGGCGCATTATCGTCGATTCCTTCGTGGTGACTAGAAGGTCGTCCAGGCCGAGCATAAAAATCGGGTATCGAGCGCCTCTTTCATACCGCTTCGCCCATCTAGGCCATCAGATGTCCCGGCCTCTTATCGTCGAGCACTTCACTTAGGCCGTGTTGGTGAGCTTTCTCGGCGGTTCAAGCCTTATAGCCATTCACTCGCGCCCCCCGATCTTCTTCATCTATTGAGGCCCTTCGAGCTCTCCCCCCCCCTGCACTTTCCCTTTTACCCCCTTCCATCCACGCCTTTGAGCCTTTTGAGAGTTTTACTTTAGATTGGGAGGTTTTCATTAAGG